>BPTQ01000008.1:318228825-318352703 GCA_019973895.1 Chrysanthemum seticuspe
TAAGAGACAGATCCACTAGTTATTGTAGAAGTCCTTAGGAATGATGATAAAAGGAGAAAATTGAGATATGGGAAGAGTGCGGACTAAGACTGAGCTAGTACTGGAATAAACCCAACAAGGTTCTAGCTATGAAGTCTCGGTAAGCACTGAAGGGGTTGAAGAATTAAAAAGAATTGAATGAGGAAAGGGTGAAAACAAATAGCCCTCCATTTATTCAACCTTAGGGCATAAACCGGGTTCAATTCATATGCTACTGATGGTAACATCGGTATTGAAGACAAGACGTCATGGACCCAGTGACGCACTGCACTTCAACTTTCCAAACCACTCAAGTTCCTCTTAAAAGGACTTGTTTCATTCTCACGGGGAACCGACATTATCTATCGACTTTCTCTTAGAGATTGTTGATATTGAAGAAGGAGACCCTCTCCCTAGTCTCCGGCACAGGATCCAAATATGCACAAATTGAGTCTAGAGCCTCGAGATCATCAATAAATCTCATTAGGACACTTTCAATGAAGACTCTCTGTTTCACTCAATGTGGAAAGAGAGATTATATCTTGAGTCCTACGCATTATCCTTGTGGTATTGCCAGAACATCTGAGTGATGTGTATACATATTCACTATGAAGATGGAAAGCCTTCTGGAGCCAACATCAAACAAGCTCCTGGTAGGTGGCATGTGAGATCTATTATATAGATCAACCATGTGACAACTGAACAGAAACAATGGGGCGATTCAATCACTTGAATCAATCCTGGTTCAGGTTATGGATTGACGGATACCTTTGAAAAACCGGTCTTTATGCATAAAAACTCTTTTATTCAGTACATCGACCGTGTACTCATTTTTCAAACCAAAAGGTGTTTTTATGATTGATAATTGATTTTCAATAAAACCTTCGTTGTATTGCAAAAACAATTTTCTATTGAGCAATACACGATTGTTTTTCTAATCTCTTTTCATCAATCAGTGGACTTAAAATTCGCTGGTTCACTCACTCCGTGTTGTCTTCTTTGAGATGTTCCGGTTTGAGAACAGCTAGAGCTGCTGCGAAACCCTGTCAAGGAAATTCTTCGGAATTATACCTGATCACATGCAGTACATGTACTGATCAACGGGGAACCGTGGGCCGTGTACCTCAATTCAACGAAAGTGATCAAAGACACTTTCGTGCGATTTATTGCTAACTGTTGTATGCAGGTACGCCCGACGTTTGCAGCTGATCAGAATTGAGAAGTCAATCCAAAGCCGCATGCTCACAGCATCTCACATTCATCTCAAAAGAAATCATGATTAGTGCGTCATTGTCTCTGATATTTTCACTCCATGCTTCGGCTACGCTGCTGCCAATATCATGATTCAACAAATACTTCCGCTACTCTGATGAGAAGATATCATGATCCAAAATGTGAGCATGTCGGTCCTAAAGTCACAACATCACATAATACCAACACCACAAAGGATGTCTCAGAGATTGATGATAGCTGATGATCTCAAAAGATGGCTCCTAATTATTATCTCATGGATCATTAATGACCTCCACTTAAAGTACAAATCTGTGCAGACTTTGAAGCTGCACTACTTATGCACAAAGATTGCGATGTTGAAGTTGTTTTGTCTACGAGCTCAAGAACAAAGTCAAGTATATAATGCTAGGATTTGAAATGTAAAACATGGGGTGACCTCCCTTAGGGGGAGATTGTTAGGAATTAGAAAATTCCAGTATTGAAGAGTCGGTCACCCCAACTATTATCTAGCATAAGTTAGCTCGTAGACTTATCGTTAGTTACTTATTTTATGTAGTTATTTAGTTAGTCAGTAGCGTAAAATAGTTTAGTGCAACACCGTGGAGGAAGGACGGGTCTTTACCCACTGTATCCCTGATCCACAGGCCGTCAGGAGGTCGTTTAGTTTGTAACCTATAAATACCCTCTACCTTGCAAGGTAGAGGGTTGGATGTTCTTTGGTAATCTAATATTCTACAAGTTTCTCTTACTAGAATATCCCACTCTTTCTCTCTCTAAAACCATCTATGTGCTCATTGTGTTAATGTTGTGATGTGTATGTGAAATCCAATATCCTACATACTTTGGTGTATACATTTTCATGGATAATATTTCGTCACGGCCTGAATTGATAATTGAACAAGGTTGACTATGGGGTTGTTTGGACGATATCTTTATTTGGCTTTGACTTGAGGTTTTCCAGACATGGTTACTTACTTCATCTTCTTTCTTTCTACCCTTCCGCGAAGATGACTTGTTTGGGCTTTTGTTGAGTGTGATAAAGACTTGGCTATTTAATTACGGTTGTGACTCTTTCTCGCTTAACTCACAACGTAACTATCACTTCGGTGTCTCACGCAGTTGAGAATATGTCAAGAGGTTTTGTACATTGGGTACACCGTTTCTTCTTCACAAGGATTAGTACAAGTTTAAGTAACAAATCTGGGGAATTTCACTTCATGATCAAGTTTGGCATATCGGGTTTACTTCTCCATGTTGTCACTGCAATAGCCGTCAGAATACGTGAATGATACCAATGGATTGATTGGTTGTGATGTGATCAACAATTCTCATGATATATTCGTCGCCACTGAATGTCAATAATACTTCACAGTCTAAGCAAAATCTTTCAAGAATCTTCAACGTCAGTCGTGATCTTTCAAGATGCTTGCTTATGACAAGAACTTTTCGTGCAAATGGTCGTACAAGTTTATGATGCTTCCGAAAGTTCGAAACCATCATGGGGGAGAAACGTGTACTTTGATGGTTTATGGTCAACCTCAGGGGAAAGTAGTTTTTACTACTCAACTTAGTGTGGTTTGTGAAGTTGCCTACATTTGGGTAAAGAATTGTTGATGATATCGTTGAAGCTGGATAATGAACCGTTGATAAACCGCTGCATGTTCCCCTTAAACAGATATTCACCGAAACCAAGGTTGTCATAACTCATTCAAGCTGACATTGTTTACGGTTTTGTCTTGATTTTGTAAAATCCCGCGAAAGAACCTATTTCTCAGTTTAAATCATAGACTTGTAAAATCCCGTGACAATGAAAACATCCTGGTTAAAGTAATGAGCATTTCCGGAACTATCATACGGTTTATTCTTGGTTTTGTAAAATCCCGCGAAAGAAACTATTTCTCGGTTTAAACTATAGAATTGTAAAATCCCGTTATGATGGAACTATCTTGGAGAAAGGAAAGCGTATCTCGGGGTCTTCTGATGCTGGTGTTACGGGTTCTGTTTCGAAGAAGGGATAAAAGGGTGTACTTCATAAATTGGATGTGTGTTTGGATATTCGTCATGGCAGTTTGGTTATTGCTTGGTTTTACGGGGTTCTGTGCTTTTTAACCATGGTCGGGATGAAAACCATTATCAAAGTTCATTTAAATGTCAAAGAAGGCTAGATTTGAGCTTTTAACAAGATGTGACAACGGGGTTAATTCACTATTATTTATTTGAGGTTGAAGTGAAATATCACGGGCGAGTGTACTTAGTATCTGAAGGTATCGGGGATGGTTGGATGAAGATTCTTCATGATCCTTGTTCGAGCTTATTATCAAAAACGAAGACTTGGAAATCTATTTATTGTTGGGTGTCTTTTACCTTTTCTTTTACCACTTGGGGGAATTGGGCTCATACCACCACAAAATAACTATCACTTTAAGGGGTTACGTTCTAGTGCTCAGTGTCACATTCAATTGTGGATTTTCAAGAGGTAATGTACGTCTTATACTTGATGGTTGGTTGGTTGAAGAGTATAGAGTACATAGAGAGTACTTAGAGATGCTAATGGAAATCGGCACCGCTCTTTGTTTCATATGTGCAAGTTTAAGTCACGAGTTCGGGGTAGTTTACTTCAGGGTCAAATTCATCATATTGGGTTTTCTTCATCAGTTGTCACGACAAATAGCCTACGGAATGATAATGGGGTTGATTACAAGTTTGCCAAGAGTAGATGAAAAGAGAGAGATTTATGACATCTGTTCACATCAGTTCAGGCCTCGTACTTCAACATTATGACGTTTGAACACATCAGTTCAAGCCTCGTTCCCTAAAGAAAAGAAATGTGTACGCCTCAGTGCGCATTATCTTCGGAAGAAGATAAATCTTCTCAATTATGACCATTCTCATCAACATGCTTCATACTTTTTCCATGCGCTTCAGTCATCAAGTGAACCGGGCTACTGTTGATTGTTTTCTGATTCCACTTTCTCAACTATAATGACGATGGCGACATCCCGTGCTAATTTTGCGGGGGAGAAGTGTGAATAGACTACATTTGGATGATGTTCACTTATTTAGTCAAGAATGGCATCTTCGTATGCAATTCTTGAGGGGGAGAAGAAGTGTGAAATTTTTTTTTTTTTGCATTGTTGATTGATATTTGAGAATATAAATGGTCATACGGCTCTAAACTCATGTAAGAACTGAGCTTCTTCTTATCGGGTCATCTTCACATGGAGTTTTTCTCTTCTAAGAGCCGTTGGTTGACATCTTCACTCGGATTGATGAGTTTATCGACAAAGTGCTTCCGGTTAATGCTTCACGTAAACATCAACATGATGATTCCGAACAATCTATTTGTTCTTGTTTGATGTGATTGGTAGTTTGGTGTTACCATCTTGTGTGTTCGTTGCGGCCTGATTGCTGATTTCCTTGATGAACATCTTTCTGTTCTTGTTTGATTGGGAGGGATTTTAGTTAAGGGGATCTGCAAGATGTAAGTTGATTGGGATGCTTTTTGGTGATGTTCTTGTTTTGGTGAGTTGAAGATGTTAACTATCTATTCCCCAACAGCACAATCTTGAAGAAGGTCGAGTCTATAGTCGGTTCTACATTTTCTGCTACATATTAGAAGACTAAAGACGATTTGCATTTAACGATCTAAAGACTTCTTCTTAATCTGGGCATTTATTAAAAGATTGTCGGTTTAGGGGAGAGCACTAATTGGGGGAGGGTGAAATGTCTGATCTAATCCCCAATTAGACTTGCTCAAATTCTGCAGCAAGTTGATTCTCACAGATACATCTGAGCTAATGATGTTCTTCTCAAAAGACTTCAAGTATTTGGGCTGATAAGATGTTGTTGATTCTGAAGTATCAAAACCAGCAAGGGGGGAGGAGACAAGCATCTAAACGCGAGTAAACTTGATGAACTTAATACTTCTAAGTAATTGAAGATATCCCGGGAAGACAAATGTTATTACCGCAGAGAAACTCAAGGTTTGACTCATGGCGAGTAAAATTGATGAACTTAACTCTTCTAAGTGATTGAAGATATCCCGGGAAAACAATTGTCATGACCACAGAGAAACTCAAGGTCTTACTCATCAAAGCGTTTAGTGTTCTTATTCCAACGACGTGGGGGAAGTGATGTAAATGAAAGTTTCTGAAGATAAAAAGAGGTACACTAGTGTGTGATGATATCGATGTTATCGCAATCATCAGGGGAGAGAGAATTGTGTACATTGGGGGCGCTCAGCTGTCTCACTTGAGGGCTTAATCAGTGATTCAGAGATATAATCACTTATTCCGGAGTTGACATCCGCAGAGATTGTCACCCGCAGAGATAATCAGTGACTTGGCTTGCTTCTTCTATGTTATCAGTTATTCATTCCTTGTGTATTGGTATGCTTCGGATACTTGAGCTTCATACACGATCATCAGGGAAGAAAAATGTGAACATGGGGAGGTATTTTCATTCCCCTCATGATGTGTATTTGGGAGAGCTCTTGGATATTGGTGTACTTCGGGTTCTTGAGCTTCATACACTATCATCAGGGATGAAAGATGTGAACATTGGGGAGGTGTTCTTCATTACCCTCATGATGTGTATTCGGGAGAGTTCTTGAGCATTATACAAAGAGGCTGACTGCATCAATTCAACTACTTGGGGGAATTGTTCTCTTGACACCTTTTGGAATGGATCGCTTCAGACTTTAGTGAAAAAGGAAATTTGAGAAGATTATTTAAATGTGGGATGATACATTGCTGTTCTATTGGATGATATAACCTCGAACGAAGAATCACGGTGATCGTTCTTAAATGGAGCAGAGGGATTTATGATTATTGTGTGCTTCTTCGTGCACCTGGCTAAGGCAAGCTTGAAATAGAGCTTCGAATCTGCTCAGCTAAAGGTTTTTCGGTTTGGGGGGAAGCTGCCAAAGTCTCTCTTTCTTAAAGGCTCATGTTCTACATTCTATTCTAGAGCCTCGGAAGCTTTGGTGGTGGAAGTTTAAGAGATGACGTATTCTATCTTCTACGACGTGCTGCTTGATATCCTTATCTCGGTACTCGTATCATCATCCTCTTAAATTATATTATCTATTCTATCTTTGTATATATTTATCCGAAAAACAAAATAAAAAAATATAAAACCATCAAAAGAAAATAGAAAAATATAAAACCTTCAAAAACCCATAAAAATCAGAAAATTTCAAAAATACCAAAAATATGTTTTCCAAGACATGTCTCCTGGTATCGATAACATCTACGGTCTTAGAAATGTCATTCAATAATGGCACGGGACTTTAGATGAAGTTCGAACATGAGGTGTAAATATTCTTTTCTAAACATGTCTCAAAATATGGCTTACAGTTATTTCAGACTGTAACCCGCGCTTCAAGTAATGGCTTACAGTTATTTTTTACTGTAACCCGGGCTTCAAATGATGGCTTGCAGTTACTTCTGACTGTGACCCGCACTTAAACCATGGCTTGCTATTATTTCAGATAGCAAACCGCTCTTCAAGAAAGGAAAGTGCTACGCTAAACCAATTTTCAAACATTTCGTGCACTTATCCTATAAACAAAATGAGGAAAGTATGTCGAAGGACTGCTGTTCCTACTCAAATATTTTTCCGTCTAAAATTCTTCAGAAAAATATTTATAGTATTTCGAAATGGTGGAAAATGAGTTGCTTTAAAAACAATCAGATTCAGAGTTTTTATAAAAATTGAAAACTCAATCAATGACTTCAGCGCTTTTAAAACTTCTTATAAAATGAGTCATTGATTGGGGGGGGGGAGAATGTTTTCAAATCTAATCATCTAACGAGCTTTCTTAATTATCCTACGTGCTTAATTAAAAATGATATTTGCCTGTGTCGAAGGACTAGGAATTTAGGATATGATTGTTAGGTTTAGATGATTAGAGTTTGATTAACACATAAACCCCATGCCTTATATGATCTGATTGTTATTTTGAATTGACTTTAACTAGTCGATTGTTGTTTGGGTGATGTCGACCACCATATATTTGTATGTGTGTTCACTAACGTATGCAGGTATATTGGTATAAAAGAATGTTCCCCAATCCGGATCCCACTATTGAAGATGATTGGATGCCGAAAGGAAAGGGTAACTATATCTTGGGTTGACAAATGAAGAAATGGAGCTTAATTGGACTTCTATGGAGAGTTGGCATAAATGCAACGTAAGAGGTCTCACTGCATCAGCAGATGGTTTTCTTCTAAGTGATTGAAGAAACAGAGCTTAATTTGACCTCAGTTGGCATTCAAAATGCAACGTAAAAAGAAGTCTCACTGCATCTGCAGACGGTTTTCTTCCAAGCCCTACAGCAACAATGGAAGCTTCTCATCCACCTAACGTATCTTTGTGCAGGATACCATTTTTAAACAATTTTGAATAATTTGGTTAAATTGTTTTGAAATGAAAAATATTGTTTTGAAAATATATTGGACTAATTTTTGAAAATCACCGAACTTAATGTTATCAAAGCCTAAGTCACTCAATTATTGACTTCTGTCATGGATTGAGGGGGAGAGTGATTTAAAATAAAATATTTTCAAACGATGTTTCTTCCCAAAAGTTCCGTCTTGTACGATAATAAGTGGTGATCTAAAGATTTAATGTTATGTCATGGTATGATTTTTTCTTTAGAATCAAGGTCTTTCAAAATGAAATTTTTTCTGTTCTTGTTTGATTGTGAAATTGTTTTGTTTTACTTAAAAGATCTCTTAAAAACTATCATACCTGACACTAACAATCTTTAATGTCTTAAAATGGTCCTTATCTGTCATCTTTCAAAATTGAATCTTGCCACGTCTTTCCCCAAACTCTTTTAAATGATTTAAATCAATTGGGATCACAAATCTCAAAAGGTTTGAAATTTTTGATCGGGTGAGAGATCGTGATTTAAATCTCATATCTGTTTTAATGGAATTGGTTTTAGGCCTTTATAGGCACTCCTGCCTCCATGTGCCAAACGATTTCAAATATACAATGCACATGTTGAGGAGGAGCATTTATCCAAAAACAAGATGAGTATTTAAACCTGGCCACATTTTCTCCTATGTTTTCTAAACCTAATTAAATCACTTGGGATCCAAAATCTCAAAGGGTTTGATATTTTTGATCGGGGGAGAATTTGTGATTTAATAATGAAATTTGATAAAAGGTGATCGTTTTAATTCAATTGTGCAGGCTACTCTCTCATATGTGCTAAACGCTTTCGAATCTTGAAGCACATATTGAGGGGGAGCATTTTAAAGGAAAATAACTATCGAGGTACAAAAGCTTTTTAAAGTGATTTATATAGTACCTTGATTGAGTTATCAAATGGTTTTCTTAATGGTTTTTGTGTGGATGTGTTTTAAAAGAACTCTTTCCTCTATGTGATAAAATGATTTCAAATATCCTATGCACATATTGAGGGGGAGAATTTACCAAAGAAATTCAAATGGCTTTTTCTAAGGAAATTGTGATCAAGAAATTATTTCAAAGAAATTATTTCAAAGAAATTATTTCAAAGAACTCTTGCCTCCATGTGCCAAACAATTTCAATATCATATGCACATGTTGAGGGGGAGCATTTCTAAAATGATCAAAAATATTAAGGTACAAAATGCTTTGATCTCGTATCACAAGTACCTTGATTGTTTTTTCAAATGATTTTTCGATTGGTTTCATGAAGGAAAGAACAATACCAAAAGACCGACCAATTTACTTTATGCATGGTGTTATAAGGATGGTTAGGTTAGGTATTTGTTCCCATGATCCACCAGAACCGGAGGGATCTACCCAGGGACTATCCACTAGATAGTGTAGAGTCCTTAGGTATATTGAAAAAAAGGAGAAAAATGAGAATATGGGAAGAGTGTGGACTGAGATAGAGCTAGAACTGGAATAAACCCAACAAGGTTCTAGTTATGAAGTCTCGGCAAGCACTGAAGGGGTTGAAGAATGAAAAAGAAATTGAATGTGAAAAGGGTGAAAAGAAATAGCCCTCCAATAATTCAACCTTAGGGCAGACACCGGGTTCAATACATATGCTACTAGTGTTTACTAAGGTAACACTGGTATTGGAGACAAGACGTCATGGACCCAGTGACGCACTGCACTAAACTTCCCAAACTACTCAAGTTCCTCTTAAAAGGGCTTGTTTCATTCTCACGAGGAACCGACATAATCTATCGACTTTCTCTTAGAGATTGTTGATATTGAAGAAGGAGACCCTCTCCCTAGTCTCCGGCACAGGAACCAAATATGCACAATTGAGTCTAGAGCCAAGAGATCATCCACAATATCTCGTTAGGACACTAAATTCTTGAAGACTTGCTTTTTCACACAATGTGGAAAGTAAGTATATATTAAGAGTCCTATGCATTATCCTTGTGGTATTGCCAGAACATCCGAGTGATATGTAAAAGTATTCACGATGAAGATGGAAATCCTTCTAGAGCCAACATCAAACAAGCTCTTGGTGGGTGACATGTGAGATCTTGCAAAAGATCAAGCTTGTGACAACTGGATAGAAACGATGGGGCCTTCACTCTTGAATCAACCTTGGTCCAGGAATGGAATTGACGAATGCTTTTGGAAAAACCGTTCGATGTGCAAATCTTCTTTTCTCTAGCGCATCGAATGTGTATTCATGTTTCAAATTCAAAAAGGATATCTGATTGAAAAAATAATTTTGGAAAAACCGTTCGATGCGCTAATCTCTTCTTTTCACTAGCACGTCGAATGTGTACTCTTTTCAAATACAAAAAGTGTTTTTGATTGAAAATTGATCTTTCTCATAAAACCTTCGTTGTATTGCAAAACTCTTTCTTCAAGCAATACTCGATTGTTTTCAATTCATTTTTCATCAATCAGTGAATCTCAATTCGCTGGTTCACTCACTCCGTGTTGTCTTCTTTGAGACGTTCCGGTTTGAGAACAGCTAGAACAGCTGCGAAACCCTGTCAAGGAGATTCTTAGGAATCCTACCTGATCACAAGCAGTACTTGTACTGATCAACGGGGAACCGTGGGCCGTGTACCTCAATTCAACGAAAGTGATCAAAGACACTTTCGTGCGCTTATTGCTAACTGTCATATGCAGGTACACCCCAACGATTGCAGCTGATCAGAATTGAGGAGTCAATCCAAAGCCGCATGCTCACAGCATCCACACCTAATTGAAGAAATCATGACTGGTGCATATCTACATAACCTGGTTCTGATATTTTTATACTATGCTTCTGCTACGCTGCTGCAAATATCATGAACCAGTAAGGCTTCCGCTACTCTAATGGAAAGATGTCATGATCCAAAAGTGTGAGCATGTCGGTCCGAAAGTCACAACTTCACATGATGGCAACACAACAATGGATGATCCAGAGAGATTTACTGTGGCTGATGATCTCAAAGAATGCTCGAAGATCATCAAGATGTGGATCAGTTCAAAGGCCTCCACTTAAAGTACAAAGCATTCGGACTTTGAAGTTGCACTACTTAAGCACAAAGATTGCGGAATTGAAGAATTGAAGTCTACGAGCTCAAGAACAAAGTCAAGAATAGAATGCTAGGATTCGAAATGTAAAACATGGGGTGACCTCCCTTAGGGGGAGATTGTTAGGAATTAGAAAATTCCATAGTAAAAGAGTCGGTCACCCCAAGTGTTATCTAGCATAAGTTAGCTCGTAGACAAATCGTTAGTTACGTTATTTACTGTTTTATTAGTTAATTAGTAGCGTAGATTAGTTTAGTGCAACACCGTGGAGGAAGGACGGGTCTTTACCCACTGTATCCCTGATCCACAGGCCGTCAGGAGGTCGTTTAGTTTGTAACCTATAAATACCCTCTACCTTGCAAGGTAGAGGGTTGGAAGTTCTAATCTAATATTCTACACTTTTGTTTATCTCTCTAGAATTCCCTCTCTACTCTCTTCATCTCTCTAACCATGGCATTCATATACTATCATCATCCTAGACCACTCGAATAATCAAACTACATAATATTCACGATCCTACACTATGCATGCTACAACATTTTTAAAAATTGTCATAGCATCAGTTGTTGCTATTCTTGATAATTCTAACTCATTTATAGATTCTATGAATCTGTAGGCATTTCATGATGTCTTGTGAATTATATAGTTGAGAAAATCTCTTGGTTGTAATGCTCGTAATTCTTCAGTTAATTGTGTTTGAGCACTTATTCTGTTACTCCGATTTTTAATTTTCTCATCTATGTCTGTCTCACAATCAATATTTAAAATATTGTTATCCATTCTAGTTATTGGTATCTTTGGTATATATTGAGGAGGTGTTTGTTC
Source organism: Chrysanthemum seticuspe (assembly GCA_019973895.1). NCBI lineage: Eukaryota > Viridiplantae > Streptophyta > Magnoliopsida > Asterales > Asteraceae > Chrysanthemum > Chrysanthemum seticuspe. The sequence continues at coordinate 318,240,397 of BPTQ01000008.1, forward strand.
TCATTTTTTTTTTCTTATTTCTAACAATTCCTTGTTGATATAGATATATTTCAGTTGATGTTGAGGGTTTGTAATCAAATTGTCTTTATAGGTCTTCGTTTACATATGATTTTTTTACGTTTTTGTGCAAATTATAATTTATGTAAGAGCTTTCATATAGGGTTTCAAATGGATTTTCATATGGATTTTCATCTCAACAGTCTACTACAACATTTACATCCGCATTGTTCGTTTCAGATGGTATATCTAATGATGTCATAGTTTAGTAAGAGTTAATTTGATCTTTGAGATTTTCTATTATGTTAATCGTAATGGAGGGTTAATTTTAAGAGGTGACTTATTTAATAATACTTATTTTATTTTAGTAATAGTAACGTCTTTATCCGGTTGTTGTGTGTAGATTATGTTTGATAATTGTTCAACTAAATTTGTTATATGTTGATTGTGTTATGAGGTTGTTGAATTTTTATAACTATGTTTTCAAATATGTTTGTTAGTAATTATGTCTTTTTATTTAATAATACTTATATGTTATTTAACTTTTCTGGTGTCGTCGTTGACACTTCGAGTAATTGTCTAAGTATCAAAAAACTTAATATTTCAATTATATTATTAAGCATTGAATTTAATATATTTATTCTTTCTCCAAGAGTACTTTGTGTGTCGTTGTTTTCTGATATACTAATCCCATAGGATGTTCCGTTCGGTAATATTTCAGGTATTTTGAATAATGTTTGTTTGAATGGTATAAATGGTTTGAACGACGTAACATTTCTATTGTATTCAATTTTGATTTGTGGACTCGAAATAGTTTCCGAAATATAATTCGTTATTTTTCTTTTTTTCAAAGATATAACTAGTTTTTTTCTTACTTCTGTTATTACTTCATGATTTATTTTTAATTTGATTTTACTGAATTGTCCAAAGAGTATAGATCTTTTTCATGTTTTTCGTCTCTAAATTCGCCTAATTCATTCTCATGTATTGATTCATTTTTAATATATTTTAGATTACTTGTCAAGAGTTTGGTTCATTGTAGATCACATTTTTATCAAAGATCAAATGGGATGATCTCCACCGTTCATTCCCTTTAATCTAATGGTTGGGATTGAAAGATACATGATAGAGGAAAAAAAAAGAGGGACAAAATAGTCAATCAGAAAACTTTATTTCATCCGACTACCCACACACTCACACACCCGTCTCTCTCTCTCTCTCTCTTCCTCCTCTTAAATCCAGTCACACACACTTACACACACTCATTCACCTAACTTCCCAACCATCAAAACATCATTCAAGTTGCTAATAACTTTCACAATCTTGGATTCAACACATGCAATGTTTCATTACGTTTCCCCCAAATCTAATCGTGGATTCTTCATAGCGTTATAATGCCTAAACAAAATAAAGCGCCGACCGATTCTAGCACTTCTGGTTAGGGGTGTTCATCGGTTCGGTTATCGGTTTGTTCGGTTTGTTCGGTTCGGTTTGTTCGGTTAATTTTTTTTTTTGGGTATAACCGAAAACCGAACCGAAAACCGAAAACCAAACCCCCAACCGAACCGAAAACCGAATAACCGAACCGAAAACCGATTTTTTTTTTTTTATATTTTTTATAATTTTTTCATTTATTTATATGTATTTTTTGAAAAAAAATAATAATTTTCAAGCTTAAAAATATTATATATATATTATAAAAGAGTTTTAATATATTTTTTTAATATAAATATATAAAAATATATATATATTTATTTAATTTCGGTTTTCGGTTCGGTTTCGGTTGGTCCCATAAACCGAACTTTTATTTCGGTTCGGTTCGGTTTTGGCAATTTCGGTTCGGTTACGAGTTCGGTTCGGTTATTTTCGGTTCGGTTCGGTTTCGGTTTTCGGTTTATTCGGATATTATCCAACCCATGAACACCCCTACTTCTGGTAAATTCTAACTCACTATTTATGTATTTTTTAATTATTTCAGCTTGCTAGAAGGATTAGGGGATAGAAGGCTCAGAGTGTTTGATTATTTTTGTTTTTAGGGTTTATGATTTGTGAAGTCGTGGTTTTCATTATGATTTTGTACTGTGAAAAATGATGGTTCGTAATGTGTAGCTGTTAGTTAATGTGTAGGTGTTAGTTATTGTTGTTTTTAGCTGTTTCCCCCAAAAATGATGGTTTTCATAATGAATAGTTTTTGTTGTTTAATGTGTAGCTGTTAGTTTATGTGTAGCTGTTGTTGATCTGATGAATGGTTTTTGGTACACGTGGGTTGGTCTGTTGTTTTGTTCCTGGTTCGAGTTGGTATTGTGTTTGCAAATGGTTAGGGCCATGATTAGGTTGTGGTTCGTGTGATTCAGCTGCGAAGTTCAATTGTTTAGATTTGTGGGCAGAAGTTCAGCATAGCGTTTGTGGTTACGGGTCGAGGTCATGGTGATTTGTGGTCGAGAGTCATGGGTTTATTTTGGTAAGGTTAGGATCAGGTTTGTAGTTATAGTTACGAAGGGTGGATGGAGTTGGCGTTGAGGGTTTTATGAGCTTTGAGGCATTGGTTTTTATCTCCATTTTTGTGTTTAATTGTTTTGATGCTCCAAGGTTTTAAAGTGTGGCAATTATTAAGTTTATATTTGATTGTTCAGTAATAAACTGATTTGAATCTGATTCTACTTATCGGTGATAGTAATTGTCATTTGTGACGCAAAGCGCATAAACCTTCTGGTTTTACATAGCTGAAGCTGTATTATGCTTTTACATTTCAGTCTATAGTAGTCTATTTTGGTGGAATCTAATTACCAATCGCTTTGAATCTAGTTAGAAATGAGTATCTTTTGGTCTCAGTTTCTGTTTTTCTTTTCAGTCCGTAGTCGAGAAATTCTTTTGCATATCGATTTTGGTTATAATTAACTGCTAATTATATGCTTGTTTTGGTTTTTGCGTTTTAACCTCTGATGTTGATGACTTTGTAGACGATGATACTGGAATTGATAAGCTTTTGAAAACATCGCCTTTTTTGAAGGACAAAGCTTCAGACACAACTACTAATGTTCCGAAAGGTATTTATAGTCACATATCATCTTTACTTTCTTATCTATCAAGGCGAATGCAATTATTTGTTTTGACCTTACTTTTCAGACAAACATACTCATTGTAGCCAAACTCATAAGTGGAGCTGATTAGCCTACATTACATTTTCCCTTCTGGTCAGGGAAAATTACTTGTGTTTTTTTAAAATCACAACTGATTTGGACAAATCACTTGTGATTTGTGCAAATTACAAGTGATTTATGCAAATCAGTTGTGATTTTCCAAAAACACAAGTAGTTTTCCCTGATCAGAAGTGAACATGTAATGTAGGCTAATCAGAAATTACTTACAAAAACTTAAACATGTTATTTTACTTTTAGTTAAAAGTAGTTTACGTTTTCTTACAAACCTTTTCAATTGTTTTATGCAGGTTTCACAGATCCTAAACCATCTAAAAAGAAGTCCAACCTATCCTTACCTCGCATCAGTGAAGTAAGTGAGGCTGCTGACAGTCCTTCTCATGAAGCACCGAAAAAAACCAGATTAACTAAGACTACGACCTCCCGTGACTCTCCTTCTGAGCCAAAGCCTGAACCAAAGGCAAATCCTAAGCCTAAGGCGAATCCTGAACCAAAGGCAAATTCTAAGCCAAAGGCGAATCCTGAACCAAAGGCGATTCCTGGTCCAAAGTCGAAGCATGATGCAAAGGAGAAGCATTCTGAGGCGAAGCCTGATGCAAAGAAGAAGCATTCTGAGGCGAATCCTGATGCTAAGGCGAAGCCTGATACAAAGGCGAAGCCTGATACAAAGGCGAAGCCTTCTCAGCCGCCTATTCTAAATGTTGAAAAACAAGACAAAAAACTCAGAGGAAATGTGCATCCGCCACGTACTGATTATAAACATAAGCAGGCGGCGAAGCCGCAAGTAGAGGCACATCCTTCTGGCAAGTCTAAGTCCACTTCTGAGTCGAAGGAGCAACTTGACGTGGAACCTTATGGGAAGGACAAGTCTAGGAAAAGAAAGACTTCAGATTCTTTTGTAGTGGAAGAGGAGAAAAAAGAGAGTGTTAAGAAGATCAGAGCCGTTGCTAAGGATAAGGGTAAGAATGTTGTAGAGGGGGAAACTCTAAAAGATGTGAAGAAGGAAGATGACTCTGGTTCCGAATCCAGTTTACAGAAAGGTAAAAAAAGGCGGAAACAAAAGGGTCCAAGTGAGGCAAAAGTTAAGAAGGAGTTTCTTGATAGTGAATATACTGGTATGCGTTCAAGGGTTGTTCCTATTTCGCTTTTTAAAGCAATTCGTGGTGCCAAACTGAATATGAAGTCATTCTTGGATAGTATCGATTTTGGATCGTTATTTGGAGTTAATATGGAAGTAATTCCAGGGAGATTGGGTCATTTGGCTGTGAAATTGTTTGATAGTAAGGAGTTTTATATGAGTTTAAAATAAGGAACTATTCATGTAAATGCTGACAAAGTTCATGATATGTTAGGACTTCCTAATGGTGGAAGATCACTTTTGTCTCTAGATGTGAAACCTAATTGGCCTGAAGATCCAGTGACACAAGAGTGGCTTAACCAGTTTGACGTGCAGATGGGAAAAATCTGGGCGTCTCATATTGCTGACAAGATTACAACCGCAACCCGTGTTGATTTAATGTTCAAGCTGAATTTTCTTACGCTTGTCACCAACACACTTGGCAAGAATGAGACAACGAATGGGGATTTTTCATTTGATGTCTTGAAATGCATTAGTGATGACACTCCGATTGACTGCCTGGATTGGTGTGGGTATATTTGCAACTGTCTTTATAAGAGTAAACTCCCAGAGCGTCGTGGTCTCTACTACAATGGGCCCGTGTATTTCCTTGTTGTAAGTTTTCTTTTCATCTATTTATATTTCAAGCTTTATGTGTATATTGTAAGCCAATGTAAATCACTTGTGATTTACATTGGCAAATCACAAGTGATTTATATTTGCAGTGTCAAATCACTTGTGATTTGACACTTTAACCTAATACATATTCTTAAACTTTTCTTTAAAGCTGATGTTTTAATATATCTTTTGTATGTTTTTATAACTAGCTTTTGTACTTGGATTCAACCAAGTTTGAAGCCATGCCATACATTCGTTCACGTCCAGCACTTAAAGACTGGAATTCTACTCTGCTGAAGAATAGAATGGATCTTGAGATTGAACAAGGTGTTTTTGGCGACTTGGAACTACAGGGAGAGTGGACTCTTGAGGAGGCTGGGGTAACAGAGGGTTTTTTTTTTAATTGATGAAGTACGTGATTTTACCAGGTTGTCTTATCCATCAGCACCGACCACCCAAGAGGTAATATAGGATCACATGTGATTATATACTTTTTATTTTATTAATTTATGAACTTTTAGTTAATTAACATATACTTTTTTTGTTAACTGTTTGTAGGGATTTCGCAAGAAGGTTGAAGCGAAGTTTTCCATCATTTCTGATGAGATGGAAGACTTAGAAGAGTCCCTCAAACAATTCAAAAAATTGTTCCCTGGTGACGCTAAGCTTCCTGATTACCTTGACAAGTATGGTAAACTCTTCAAGAAGGTAATGAATCTAAATGACGAAGTTGATCAGGAAGACGACGATGGATCTGAGGATGATTCGAGTGACGACGAAGAAGAATCTGGTGGCGAAGAAGAATCCGGTGATGAAGAAGGTTCTGGTGAGGAGGATACTGAGGAAAAACCAAAAGCAGTTAGTGAGGAGGATCATGGTGATGAAGAAGAGAAAGAGGATAGTGAGGAAGATACTGAGGAAGACAGTGAGGAGAGTGATGGCGAGGAGGAGAGTGATGATGATGATGGCGAGGGAGAAGAAAATAAGGATGAAGAGGTCGGTAAGGACGATGATAAAGAAGAAGGTAAGGACGATGATAAGGAAGAAGAGACAGATGACAGTGAGGAGAGTGATGGCGAGGAGGATGGTGATGAGGATGATGGTGAGAAAGTAGAAAAAAATGATAAAGAGGTCGGTAAGGACGGTGGAAATGAAGATGAGAAAGGCGCCAGTGAGGAGAGTGATGGCGAGGAAGATAGTGAGGAGGATGATGGCGAGGAAGATAGTGAAGAGGATGATGGCGAGGGAGTAGAAAATGAGGATGAAGAGGTCACTAACAAAGATAGTCAAGAGCTTGATGCTGAAACTGAACAACTCTTTCAATTGCTCGACAAAAACAGTGATCATATTTGCACCGAGGTTGATTTTCTTGCTCTTAATTATTATAAACAAAATTGCCAAACACCCATGTGGCTTTTAACATACTTAATTTTCCTTCTTTTGTATTTTTTTCATTTAATTAATAAGTATTTTGTTTTTTATTTCAGGATCATGAGCGCCCCGTAGTTGATGCATCTCTAAAGACTCATGCGAGATGACATGCTGCTAAACGAGCTCTCTACCTTTGCTCTCCTTATCTTAATAAGAAGATTGTCATTGACTCTATAATGACAATGGACGAGTATAAATTTTCCAACTATTTGTTTTCGATGTTTGGCGAGAATAGGTAAGAATACTACTTGCGATTCGTACCTGCAAACTACAAGTGATTTGTATGTACAAATTACTTGTGATTTGTACATACAAATCACTTGTGATTTGTACATACAAATAACAAGTGATTTGTACATACAAATAACAAGTGATTTGTACCTGAAAATCACAATTTTACTGCTACTTTCTTACAACCACATTTTTAATACAGCGATGTGGTCTTTGAAACGAAATCTGGCGATTCTTTGATCAAAGATCAAATGGAGTCATTAACACCGCGTTTTCGTGTGGATTCTGGTGTCATTGATTGTTGGTCTACTTTGCCTAATTATGAGGACAAATTCAAAGAACCAGGAGCTATGTCGAGGCATTTATTTCATACGGGTTGTGTTGTAAGTTTTGGATCTTTTTATTAAAGTTGGATTAAACTACATAGACGTTTTTATTCCTTAAGTGACTTTTTGTTTTATTAATACAGACAAGGAATATGTGTCATGGCGGACTCACGTGGGAGCAACAGTGTGAAATATTTGATGCACAAGTTGCTTTTAGTTGCAAGGACAATACTGATGGCTCTAATCTCAAGGACGTTGATTAGGTAACTTTTTTGTTTTTTACAGTTTAATAAAGAAGTTAACTTTCATTTATTGATTTTTTGTTCTTTGTATAACAGGTGTTCTTCCCCATTCTCGGTTCTGAGTGTTTTTATGTTGTTGTTATTAATCTGAAAAAGACGGCTATCAATATCCTTAACAACAATCGTGACGAGACAACATCATATGAAGCTTACGAAGACAGAATTGATCTATTGGTAATTTACTAGTCAAAATAATTTCTATTTTTTTTTCTTCTTTGACTTTTGGAACCATTTTATAATGATTTTGTTATTTACTAGTCTGACTATTTTTTAACATTAGTTTTTTTGTTTGTTTGTTTTTGTAGATAAAGTTTTTTGCAAGATACCTGGAAAGTGTTGGTCACAGAAAGAGTCAAGCTGTTGCGACTGCAATTCCACACATTCCGAAACTGAAATGTTTCACGACAGAGAATAATATCGAAGACTCTGGTATCTACTGTATGCATCATATGGATATGTACATGGGAGAACCATTTTCAAAGTGGGACTGTGAAATTGTGGGAAAATCGGATAAAGAACATCTCTTGTTGCTCTTGAGGGTCAAGTATGCAACCAAGATTTTGTCAAATGAAATAAATTTGCATGCTAGGAAAAATATGAAAGACTCTGAGGAATTCCATGTGAGGTTTATACCAGTGACAAAGAAGGAGATGATTAAGTATGCTATCCAGGCTAGGGCAAACCACGAACGTTATAAGTATGACTTGTAGTTGTAGTAATGAACTGTTTACTACCTGTGTTTGTTTTGAAGGTCTGTTGTTCATGTGTCTTTATGGACAAGTGTTGGTCATGTCGTTATCCTGGCAGGTGGATTGACTTTTCAAATTTTGTTTGTCAGGTGTCGTTATGGACACGTGTTTTGGTGGATCTATGAAAAGTCATCTTGTAGTTATGGACAACTATTTAGCCTATTTAAATAGATTTTCTTATTAAGCTACTGTGAAAAGTGAGCGTGTAGTTAATGTGACTTATTAAATTTTTGGTGGTTATTCACTTGTGAGATGAGTTCAAATCACAAGTGATTTGTAACAAATCACTTGTGATTTGTTACAAATCTCAAACAAATCACAAGTGATTAGTGACAAATCACAAGTGATATGTAACAAATCACAAGTGATATGTAACAAATCACTTGTGATTTGTTACAAATCACTTGTGATTTGTCACTAATCACTTGTGATTTTCCTATAATTATCATTAAAGCAAACTTGAAATTATATCAATACAACTTAATAAAAAAGTAAAAATTGAAATCCAACTATCATTTTTATTCTAGTAATCAACAGATCAAAGTTTTTATCTCAAGTAACAATGAACATATCAGTTGCAACTGAGGTAAAAATCCACAAATATTTAAAACTTAACAAAGTATGTAAAGTATTTATAAAGTAAAAAAAGTCACTTAGTTTCAAGCAATGTTATTCATCGATTTTTCAGCCGCTACTTTTGCAGCCGCTGCTTTTGCAGCCGCTATTGCCTTTGGACCTAGAGGAAAAGTTTTTTTTGTATGTGTATTAGTTTTCACTCTACATTCTCCGCATTTCCTCTTTGGCTTTAAACTTGCATCTATTGCTTTCTCTCTTTCACTCTTCCTACGTACCCCTCTTGTACCGCCTTTGTTTTTAGCACCTGATGGGTTGTTGACATCAACTCTTTTTGGCTTTGGAACCTCGATAAATTTCTCATATCATCTTTTTTGCTTGGAGGATTTGGCACAGCAATGTCGACCTTCTTCTTCAATGTTCTAATCTGCTCTACAAATTCAGCCATCTTTCCTTCATCATTGCTCAAACGATGCAGGCACTAGTCTACTAAACAAGTTGCCTCATTTGTTAGTCTATCAATTGTTTCATTCTTTTCACCATATCGGTTTCTCTTTCTTCTCAAATCAGGAGGTATTATATCCCTTGTCCAACGCCTCAAAATGTACCTCTCGAGAATCTTTTCAATGTCATTATTCTTGAAAACACAAAATATGTGGCGACATAGAAACCCAAATCGAAGGAAGTGCCTACATGTACAGACCACTGATCCATCTTCCAAATTGCGCACTACCTTAGCAGAGCAAAAAAAAATGAATAACATAACAAAGAATCACAAGTGATTCTGGTTCCATATTAGGTTGCCAATAAACTGAACCCCCAGGTGTCTCCTTATGAATTACTAAACTCGCTTTAGATGTTATCACAGTTTCTGAAAAATATACAAGGTTGAAGTTTGTTTTAATCATATTTGTTTAAATCATTTGTTATATACATAAATCACAAATGATTTAAGGTAAATCACATGTGATTTACCATAAATCACATGTGATTTGTGCTAAATCACATGTGATTTGTAGTACTGCAAATTCTAACATATAAATATATCTAAATCACATGTGATTTATCACAAATCACATTTGATTTAGCACAAATCACAGGTGATTTATCGTAAATCACATGTGATTTACCACAAATCACCTGTGATTTATGTATATCACATATTTTGCCTTAAAACTAAAGAAATTTAATAAAATTACAAATGACTTGCCGTTAACATGTGTTTCATTTTCATCATCTGTTTCACCACTTCTGATATCATCTTCAACAATAAACCGAACACGTTCAGCATCACCGGCATCATTCATTGCGAGTATACCTTCTTCAACTATCCGAACTCCTTCAACATCATCAACACTCATAACCTCGCTACCTTCTTCAACTATCCGAACTCGTTCAACATCATCAACACTCATAACCTCGCTACCTCCTTCAACATTCTGATTTTTTTCAACATAATCAACCATACATACGCTACTTACGCTACCTAATTCTATACTCTCATTTTGTTCTGCATCACAAACACTGCCTGCACTACCTTCAACAGCCTGAACACAAGTGATTTCTCCAATATTATCCATGTGTGTGTGACTGTGTGTTTTGGATCGGATTTGAATGATTTTGATGTTTTTTGGATCGGATTTGGATGTTTTTGATGTTTTTCGACCTAATTTTTGGATCGGATTTGAATGATTTTGATGTTTTTTGGATCGGATTTGAATGTTTTTGATAATTTTCGACCTAATTTTTGGATCGGATTTGAAGAATTGATGAATTTAATTGATGATTTTCATATTTGGGATCTTGTTTGGTGTGTGTGTGTGTGACTGTGTGTTTTGACAGTTTTTTTTTTATCGTAGAATGAGAAGCTGTCATGTGAGAAGTGTGATATGATATCACCTAATGGACAAAATTGCCCCTATAGTGTAAATATGAGATTTAATCTTGTCCTTTGGATGAAGGTAGATTGGATGGCTTGAATCTTGCCATTTGATCTTTGAAAAATATGTGTACTCAATGGATCCCACCCCCTTGTTTTAATGTTTCACTCATATTCTTAGACTTAAAAGATCGTATCATTTCTTTTAAATCTCTTAATTCTTCTCCATCATCACGAGTATTAGAGGATTCTCCTCTTGTTACGGAAATTGGTTTTTCGACTTGTGGTATCCATACCGATAGTATATCAGATGTTGGTTTTCTATTTCCTTCACTATATATATTTTTAGAAAATAAATTTGGTGTTTCAAGACTAAGTGGTGGTTTAAAAAGTTTATCAATGTAAATTAAAGTGAAATGAGAAGGAAAAATAATCACAGCCGCACATTTCAGATGCACTTATAAAAATAAATGTATTTCCCATGAAATTATTATTATTATTATTATTATTATTATTATTATTATTATTATTATTATTATTTTTGAAAGGCAACATAAATAATATATAAATATACAAGAAAAATTTACAAAGAAAAGACAACGCCATAAGAACTACACAAACCTAAAGACATTTATATAAGCATTTCCAAAATACTCGACATATACAAATTAAAAGAACAAAATCAACAACACTTAAAGATAAAAAATGACCCAACAAAAGCCAAAATTACCATATTTCTTGCAGAGAAATGATAGGGATGCCTAAAAAACATGTCTAATTATATGACTAACACTATGTGTCAAGAGTTTATTGGTTGTAGCAGCCGGACCCACTTTTTCACAAACCAATAAACTCTTGACACATAGTGTTAGGCATATAATTAGGCATGTTTTTTAGGCATCTCTATCATTTCTCTTTCTTGCAATGATGTACTAAAACAAATCGTTCCAGTTGTTGAATTGGAAGCAATGGCTTACTAAACTTTGCAAGCTAGTATTTGATTCGACCACCAATCGATTCAAGATGCAATTGATCCTTTGACTCTATGAGACACCCAATAGAAAGTAAGGGATTTCAATGTAAGGTCACGTGCCTCTTAGTGAAAAAAAATTGTAATGTGAATTTAAAATCTCTGGCTATTTTTGTAATGTGTCCTACGAACTGATTTGTAATGTAGTTTTTAAAAATTATTAAAGTTTGCCCTCTCGACCATATCTTTGTAGCTTCACCCCTGGGTGGGGGGAGGGTATCGCTATATATCGACGTCAATTATTATTGGTTTTTGTATTTTTTCGGTCATTGCAGCATTACGTGAATACCGTGCTAGTCTGTAGTTAATATACGCAAGTATGCAATTGAGAAAATTATTTCTTTCTAGTTATGGAACATTCATTCAACAGAATTAGGCACGATAAGTTGAAACCGCCACGATCAAAAGTGGCTATCCTATCTCTACTTTTTACCATTTCAAATACATAATTCAATGGCACACCTTAAACTACCAAAATTCGATTCTATTTATTGCGTCCACGCATATCTTTCCCTTATAGTTTATAGGTTTAAAATGTTTAGTTAAAGATATGGTTTTTTCTTTTTTCTTCTTTTTTTTTTAATTATTTTTATTAAGAATGGCAATTTAACTATTTCACAGCATGTATCTCACAAATCTATCTCACATGTTTTAAACATGACTTGAATCTACAATCATTTGGTTGAGGAGCTTCTAACACAACATGAGGTGCCATTGTGATACAAGCCATTTGATGTTAAAGATATCGGTTTAACCATTCACAAAATTGATGATATATTTTCAAAATGTTATAACTTGGCGGGGAGACATTAATCCCGCGTATATGTGAATGTCAACTGACTTTTCCTCAAAGACCAACCATGGGTTTATGTTCGGCTCTTGCGTTGACTTCTTGACGTGAGTTAGGATCGAATTCAAGCCATTTTCTCAAGCATGCCCTTCTTTACCAAGCCAACTACGCATTTTCTCAAGCGGCTAAAAGAGATATTGGAAGGTGTTTGTTATGTGAAGTGGTGGTTAATTTGGCGCTTCAGGAATCAATTGATTTTTGGTGCTACGAATCCGCGTAGGGAGCTTCTTTTTAATGACTTGGTTCAAACTTCTTTTAATTGGTGTTCTAATCGTTATAATTATATATATATACTAAAACTCATTGGGGGATGAACAGTACCCCGTGCGCAAAAAAAAAAAAAAAAAAAAAAAAAAAAAAAAAAAAAAAAAAAAACTTTAGCAAATTCATTCCCGTGAATAAAATGATCGAGGACAACGCACTCCCGTCGCAACGCGCGGGTTAACCCGCTAGTTTTAAACTAAATTGGGTTACTTGGATGAAAAATCCTTGTACCCTTTGCTTGTAATTCTTTTCTAGCATCTTGCTAGTTTCTTATAAATCCGCCGTTCAAAAAAAAAAAAACTACGCATTTGCACATGAATAATGATAATGACATAGCGCCTTGACAAATTGACAATGGCCATTTGGTAAATCGACGATGTATTGGTCATGTGTATCATTTTATTTTTCTAATAATCTAAAGTTGACATAAGACTTGACAATGATTTAAAGGATTAGTCGTAAGAAACAGTGACCAATTTTGTTCGATACGGACTGGTTAATTAGCGTTATTGAAAATGTTAAAGAAAACAATAATTAGGCTGTCAATGTTTTCCCAACTTAAAATGAGTTTTTGTTCTTTTGTTTAATAAGATGATGATTAATATCCAGTGTTGTAAAAATCGGTCCAGGCGGTCGATTAATCGGCGCATAATCGCTGATCGGCCATTAACCGCCCCGATTTTCCATAATCGGCCTATTTAATCGTTTTGGTAAAAAATCGGTCAATAATCGGTCAACGGACCGATTAATCGGTCAAAATCGGATCAATAATCGGTCAACGGACCGATTAATCGGTCAATAATCGGTCAACGGACCGATTAATCGGTCAATAATCCGATGTTTGTAACTTTATGTTAGAAACTTAGAACTATGTTTATATTTGAAAAAATTTCACTATAAAAATTGCAATCCGATTAATCCCCGATTAATCCCCGCCTAACCGATTAATCGCCAGGCCCTACCCAACCGCCTCACGAGCGCCTAGCGATTTTTACAACCTTGTTAATATCCATGTTCTTGATTGAAAATAAGATTCCAAGCCTCTACAACATGATGTCACATGACCCAGTCAATTAAACCGTGTTAGTTAATAATTGATCTAACACTTTCTATGAATATTAACATGAACATGATGTTACAACTCACATATTAATTTACTTAATTATAGATGAAATTTGTGTGAAAGTAGATGTGTTTTTGGTTCATTGTTACGATCATAAGTTTGTCTAATGGAGTACATGTCTATACACGGGTTTGTAGATAATAGACAACAACCACTCTACGAGGGACTTAACTTCAAAGTTCGAAGATTAGAATTATACTAACAAACACGTTAATTAGAGAGCTAGGTGTAGTCGCTAGTTATAGGTGTGTTATCCACCGCCATCTAAGCACATACCATATAACATCATTATAATATAAACACCCTCCACGATAAAATTCCTATAACACACTACCAAAAATACACCACTCATTCACAAAAAAAAAAAAAAAAAAAAAAAAAAAAAAAAAAAAAAAAAAAAAAAAAACCTTTCACCAACCCAACCACATTTGGCCTTATATAACATGGCTTTTTTGCATCTTCAATCAGAAAGGAAAACTCGATAGAAAATTGCACAGAACCTTCTGAAATAAATAAAATTCACGATAGCCTTCTTCCTTATCCTACTTTTCCAGAATCTGAACAGAAAATAGAAATATCAGAAAAAAAACAAGTAAAAATTGATTCAAATAATAGGTTAAAGTTTTCATTGAACGCAATTCTAACTAATCCTAAGCGCGAAAAAAAATCTATTGGAATAAACATAAATGAAATAGGTAAAAAACCACCTGGGCGGTGCAGTTTGATTATACCACAAGAAAAGAAAAAAAAATAAAAAAATAAAATAAATTTAAAAAAATCCCTAAAACGTGCCATAGCACCATTGTGCCGGGCACTCTAGTACAACCTCGATTGAGTTTTACTGATACTTTTATGGTAGTATTAAATAAGAGTAAACATAAGACTTTTGAGGGCCGCACAAGTTGATTCTAGATACATATAGTTACTGTAATAATAGGGATTATTATCTGAATAGTTAATAACTTAGTCATGATATTGAACTGATTCTTAAGAAGTCGACAGGATTTGGAGTTTGGACGATAGAATCAGTTGAAGTCTAAAGGATTCTATTAAATATTTCAAAGTCATGAGTTTATTGCCTACATTTAATCCAAAACTCAACTTTATATTATAGTTAGATTAGACTAGATTAGATTAGATTAGATTAGATTAGAAGATCAGATGTCATATTCAGATAATATATATAGGGTTCCCTTCACCTGCTCATGTAAAATTAACGAAGTTTTCTTCTAACAACTCCATTATTTTTTGTTTGGAATGCTAAGTAGTTAACTGTAACTTTCACCTTTTATACAGTAATTATTTTAATATTCACCCAAGTAGTCAACATGATAGTAGACTTGCAAAAGAGTCGAGGTGAAGCCGAATAACATTATTTTTAAAACCCGATGACTTGAGCTCGAGCTTGACTACAGAAAGATTAGAATGTAATTCAAATGTAGGAATGGTTCAAGACTTCAAGTTTCAATGTCGAAATAGGCCCAATAGTGATAGTGGACTATTATTACTAGTAGTATATTTAGCGTACTTGTATTGGGCCAAGCCCGTATAGCCTTCCTGTATATATAAGCTTAAACATGATTTAAAAACATTGTACTTTATGCATTAAATGATTGCACTTTGGGTATGTATGAAATTAATCGTGAAAGTAGGGTGTTATATGAAATTAATCATATTATTTATATTGTACGCTCTCGTAATTTACAAAAAACATGATTGCACTTTGAGTATATAAGAAAATACTAACAAAATTTTCAAGGTTATCGGGATGTCACCACAAACATTTCTACCTGTTTTTGGCCAACCACACGTGGAGACTAACAGCCCGTAACAAAGGACCGCGGGTGGAGACTCTCCCAATCATTACGGCCAGTCTCAGTTAAGATTAAAAGCCTTACAAAAAGAAACTTGCATATTTTGTACAACAATCATCATTCTATTACAATATTACATAAGATTAAACAGCATATAAACACTATAACTTTTCTTCAATAACTCTCAAGACATCGTCTACCGGCCATTTACAAGTGTAATGGTCATTGCAGTGGTTGCACATGGTCCATGAGTACTTGATGACGTGTCGTCTCTAGGGACATGTTCGGTGTAGAAGAAACCAGGTTGTTTTGGCTGTGGCAGTTCACCATCGCTACCCAGAGAAACTACCACTGAAGACATGCTTGGTCTGTCTTCAGGGTTTCGTTGGACACACAATAAAGCCATTTCAATTGATCTTAGTAATTCGTATAGATGGCACGAGTCGCTTATACTTTGATCAATGAGTTCCATTGTCCTGCCTTCTTGATAAAGTATCCATGCCTATACAATGTTAAGAAAATTAATATTTGACGAATCTATATCCAACCATGAAAAAGCACGCCTCTTATGAGGCGCTTAAGGATGAGACTACTTACTGTTAAAAATTTGACAAGGACTAGAGACACTTACATGTCCAAGAAGATTATGGTGGTGGTCATGGTGAAAGAATCCTCTATTTTTTTTCCCGCTAACAATCTCTAACACCAGAACACCGAAGGCAAAAACATCTGATTTTACTGAGAAAATACCATCCACTGCGTATTCGGGAGACATGTAACCGCTACAAAATGAAAATAAATGTAAGAGAAGGGTTATGTTTTTATCTATACTGGGTTAAGAAAAAGTAAACGGATCAAATGTTGCTCAAATTTTATTTCTAAGCATAAAATTTATTAAAAAATACATTATTATTTTGTAATAATAGAGTTAATGCATTAGTTTTCATAAAAACAAGGAGAAAAAGTGTTTCGGGTCAACCCAGACCGACGAAGCCTGTTTCAACCCGTATTCAAAATTACCTATTTTGACCCATTAGTAAAACTAAGCTGGAAAGAAAAGAGAAAGGAGATGCATACTAAGTTCCAACTACTTTCATTGTTTCTGCTTGAGTCTCGTTTCCTATAAAGCTTCTCGCCATACCAAAATCAGATATTTTTGGATTCATATCAAAATCTAGCAAGATATTGCTGGCTTTTAGATCTCTATGGATAATCCTTAGTCTTGAATCTTCGTGAAGATACTGCAGCCCACGAGCAATGCCATTGATTATGTTGAAACGCTCGGGCCAATCAAGTAATTTCTTTCGGCTATCATCTGCCATATCATCGAAAAGTTCATGAGCAATCAAACTCCACAACTTAACCTATACAGATAGAAATTAACCTTTTTGACCCGTTACCCAACCTGCCCAACTCACCAATTTTTCTACTTCTAATAGCTGGATTGGTATATAGAAGGAGAAAGAACAAACCAAATATGAAGTAATCAAGGCTTTTATTAGGCATGTATTCGTAGATCAACATTTTTTCATCTCCTTGAATGCAACATCCAAGAAGCCTCACGAGATTTCTATGTTGAAGCTTAGATATGCAAATAACTTCGTTTTTGAATTCATCAAGTCCTTGATTAGATGTCTTTGAGAGCCGCTTCACAGCTACTTCTTTTCCGTCTTGAAGAACACCCTGAATCATATATAAATATGTGTGTGCTAACTCAGACATTATGAAATTTTTTCATGTTTTGGATTACACTGTATTTATGTTTTTATTCCAGGGACCAAATTACAGGTTAAAAAGTGGGACTCTTAATCACATCTTTACTACTCAAGTATCAACAAGCGGGCCTAAAAAGTAGATACCCTAGACTAAGCAGACGAGACCGAAGTCCTTTTGTGGATAAGATGTGCACGGCACTCATTTGTAGCTATCTATGTAAAAACTAACCTTGTAAACTGGTCCATAGCCACCTTCGCCAAGCTTATTGTTAAACGAAAAATTATGTGTGGCTTTAGCTATTTCCGATAACTTAAACAATGGCAGCTCGAGATCTTCCTTCTGGCTTTCATTAGTGTAAAGTTGGTCAGTGTCGTTTCCTGCCTGTTCCTCTACAATGGCAAGCAGTCAAGGGTTAAAAAACATTTTCCTTATAACGACTTCATATAAAATTGCATACAATAAACTTGAATCGCTCACCTTCAACCTTCAATGTGGACTTCTTTAATTTTCTCAAAATAACGAACATTAGTGTCAAGATTACCGATATCACAACAGCTAACACGATGATCAATGGAATAATTTTATTTTTCTTCTTACGAGAAACTGAAGCGCCTATTATAAGATCAAAATTAAAGTAATCAGGTTTAAGGTGATGCAACATGTTAGTTATTATTATACATTAATAATAGAAAACTCCTCATCAAGAAAACAAGTAGTCGCACAAACATATGTGAAAACAGTAAAGAGCGAATTGTTTACAATTATTATTAGAAGTTTAAAATTGGTGATTTTGCATTCTGTTCTGTTTTAGTAATTGTACATTATCTGCACAAGCGACTATACAAGCCATTAAAAGATGTCTTCGGCATTCCATTTAGGTCATCTCGAAACCCATTTTGTAACATTTCATATAAAACTTAGTGTTGTATATAACTGTAACCTTGTAATGACACAAAAGCATCTTTTAATGACCCTGATTTACACAAAATACAGTGACTAACACAAGACAAGTGATAATATTTTGGTAACTTGGAATTTTATGCTGATGTCTAGCAATTAATCCGTTTAAAACATAAAACCAAAAAACTGTAGTATATATAAAAGTGTTTTGTACCTAAATCGGAAAAGGCTAGCCTGATGTAGATCTCAGATGTAAAAGACGGAGCTTCTTGAATATCAACCAAATCACCCGTCCAAAGCATGCACCCGTTTCCATTTTTTAAGATATTCGCATATGCCATACATGAACAATTTTTCAAACATAACTTCTCACATTGGACAAGACTCGTGTTTTTATAAAACAACGAATTTTGCGGGTCTGGCAGCTTAATATTGGTATGTTTCGTAAAACCATCCGTCTTACAATCTAACGGCTTCCTCCTCACACACCCTTTTGACCAGTTTGCCCCATTCCATTCATTCTGATACTTTGGCACAAATTTATCCAAACACCCACATTTCGGGAACCTATTAGTAGCACAACTACCATAAGCACCACATACTAAATCACACCCATCGGGTGCAGGGATAGAAAAGTAAACCACCCAATCCTTTACCTGATCAGCCCATACCCAACGTTGTGCAATACCTGAATGGTTCATGGTTAAACGTGATATCATTGACGAGTTTATCATATTGTAAGTGTAAAAAACCTCTTTGTCATTAAATACCATATCAAATTTATATATAGCATTTTGTGGTAAAACGGAAATACCACCAAAATCTATACCATTCCATGGTTCACTTCTGTATTGTACCACTTGACCATTTGTAATAAACTGATGTGGATAACCACGAAGATCACATCCAAATGTATATTCACCGGGTGATGGATCATCGTTGCTTTTCCATGATGTGATTTGACCCACGTGCCCTGTTAACAAATCTTTGCCCATTTTCATCCCGGGCAGGAGTGTATCACCTGGATGATTAAAACTTTCCCATATGGGATTTAAACTTAGTTTATCATTTTTATCTTTCACAACAAGGTTCCCGGAATCTAAAAGTTGTGCTGTCGGGTTTTGTGCTGTTTTTAAAGTGTTAGAAGACCATATGATTGTGTTGTTTCGGTTTATAATGGTAAGAACCCCGGGGTTTATGACCTTTAGCACACCTGAATTGTCGGTTACTGGGGTTTCTCTATTGGCGACCCATACAACGGTTTTTGTTGGTAAATTCTTGTACCATACACCAATATAACGATTTTTTGAATTTCCAGGGCTAAAGAAGCCCATTTCAAACAATCCACGGGATGATACTATCGTGTCACCGTCTTTTAATGGAGTGAGGGGAGTTATTGTGTCGCTTGAACTATACACAGTTGGTATCGAAAGGAAATGATATATGATTAATAAAAAGAGCGTTTTTCTGTCTACTAATCCCATCTTTACGAACTACAAAGGCGATTAAAACTGAATTTGCGGTCCTGGACACTTTTAGCATAGGGAGCTGCATTTTGAATAAAGGAAACTAGTCACAAGTCACTCAAACAAGCACATATCACATTTCGAGGTTGTATATAATCGCTTAGCTTTGAAGTTTAACAGCATTTTCCTATATTGTTTTATTCCAAATCAACAAGCACAATTAACTTTTGTGTTATTTGGGTTATCTTGTAACTCGTAATGACAACTTTACATAGGTTTTAACATTATGTGTGAATGCAACATTTTTACACATAATGTCAACATGTTTGTATAGATAATATCATTTTTAAAAGCCAGTTTTTAAAAACCTTTTTTTTTATTTACAAAATGACCCAAACGGAACACAAATCCATGTTTAAGTAGTTGTACTAAAAAAAGTACAATGAATAGCTGGAAAATGAAAAAAAATACATTTGTATTTAATGCAAATTAAATAACCCTTGGTGTACGTAAAGTGTAAACCAACACTGAGATGCTATGTATAACGAGTTGTAGCTAGATAAAAATTTGAGAAAGACAACGCTACTTGGTAACAATTAAATTTGAAGCTCAAAGACTATCGAAAAAAATTGCAAAAGAAAGTTACAGTTTTCTCGTACCTGCTTTGAAGATGAGATACTGAAGTCGACTGCACAAAACAAGTATAAGCTTTCTGCTTCAATATCATCATAGCCAATACTGATCATATACAAATACAAAAAACAACAGTTATTGTACTTGAGTAAGTAAATTAAGTAACAGTTGTGAAACAAGTTGCAATGAGGATCAAGCTGATCATAGAAGACAGATACAGGAAAAAAGTGTTTAGCTGTCAGGCAATGGAAAACTTGCATGCAATTAGTACATATAATGAGAGGCTTTAAACAAACACTGTTTGTTTTTAGACTTCTAGAAAACATGTTCCCTCAGCCCCACAAAACACGATAACATAGTAAATGATAATAAAAAATTAAGAAAGATCTTGATCAGGATATGTTGGTTTCCGGATCATGGGTCGGCTCCAGGTTCACCTGCAGTGATCGAGTGTTGGGGTCAAGTAACTGCCTTCATTAAAGTTTATGACTGTTTATTTCAGCTGGATCACTATCAATGACAATCGTTACATCCAAATATTGTCTATTTGCACGTTTTAAAAGAGAAAGAATCTGCATATTTGGTTTAAAAAGGATTATGTACTTAGTGTGAGTTATTAGGGTGCCTAAACTTGAATAATTTGTTCCCGTTTTAAGTGAAACAGCCGAAGTGAACTTAGGCCATAATTAGGGCTTTTCCTAATAGCGCAACCAGGTATGAACCTGTGTAGCTTCCGCGTTTTTCTTTTTGCCAGGATTTAAAGTAAGTCTGTTATGTTATCTGAATTATGTTTGTTAATACAAATATCGTCATTAAACGTTATTTATATTTTTTATCTTTACCTAAGTTTTGTTAACGACAAAAGTAAATTTAATTTTTATAAAAGCTTAAAGCTTGTCAAGTTTAATAGATATTAAAACAAGCTTTTTCAAACAATATATTCATCATTCAAGCATTTACATTTGTGATTAGTGACATCTTGATATGACTCTAATCATTATGTATGATAGTAGTGTTTAGAATGTGTTAGGTTCTTAAAACCAAACACTACTTAAGTACTTGCATATTTCTAAAAATAGAAATACAATATATGACATCATGTGATGCATCATGGAAATCATTGGAAGATTTTATTAGATATTTTGTGTGGATTTGTACTCTTCATATCTTGCACAATCTCACTTAGATAGAGTTGACTTTAGCAAGATTTGATATCTTGGTTGTTAGACCCGGCGGTACCAAATTGGTACACGGGCGGAACCCTTTAAAGGGTTCCGCGGTCCGTGGACGCTCCTGTCCATTTTGGCTATAAATAGCAATGCCAAGCCAAGTAGTTTTCTATCCCTTCAAATCATACTCTCATACATATCTTCTCTCTAACCTTTCTAACTCAGTTTCATATCATAGTAGTGATCTCTTTTGTAGCAAAGAAGATCAAGTCACATTCAAGCTTCAAACGAGAAGTTGGAAGTCTTGTTTGTTTAGTGTTGTATGATCTAGTGTTGATTCATACTTCATTGTTGTATTAAACCATCATAATCTTGTGAGTGTGAGTGGTTAGTATTTTAGTCCTCAAAATACATTGTGTGTGGGAGTAGTTGTACCCTTGGAAAGAACTCGACATCTAGCTTAGTGTCGGAAATAGTGTAAGCGAAGTGTAAAGGTTTTCTCCGCCGGTGAAAGGAGCTTGTTGACTAGTGAAGTTAAACTCTCGAGTGTGAGACTCGGGGAGAGGAGTAGGGCAAGGAGAAAGAGTCCTTGTAGACCGAACCACTATAAACAACTTGTTGTGGTTTGATCATTTCTTTCCTTATTTACTTATTACATATTGCTTGCATATTTCATTAACATACTAAAGATCAATATCAATTGATCTTTCAATAAGTTTCAAAACAAAGTTTTTAATTGGTAAACTATTCAACCCCCCTTCTAGTTTTCTACAATTGGTACCAGAGCCTCGTTGCTCAAGAATTTCTAAAATAATTTGTATTTTATAAACTTGAAACGATCCATGGATTCTGAAAACTTTAAAGAAGGGCAATCTATGCAAAGACCACCACTCTTTGAAAACAATGGATTTATCTATTGGAAAAACCGTTTTGAAACATATGTAAAATCAAAAGATATAGATATTTGGTTTGTTATTGTTAAAGGGGATTTTAGCTCCACAACAAAGGATATTTCTATTGATGAACAAAAGAAATTAGTTGCTAAAAATAATGAAGCTAAAATGATGCTTTACAATGCTTTACCAAGAAAAGAATATGAAAGAATTTTTATGTGCGAAACCGCCAAAGATATTTGGGAATATTTGATTATTACACATCAAGGTAATTCACAAGTCAAGGATAGCAAAATTGATCTTCTTGTTCAACAATATGAACAATTTGTTATCCCTGAAGATGAAACCATTGATTGTGGATTTGCTCGCTTTAATACTATTATTACATCACTTAAAGCACTTGATGAATCTTTTCGTAGTAAGAACTTTGTCAGGAAATTTCTTAGAGCACTCCATCCCAAATGGAGAGCTAAAGTGACCGCTATTGAAGAATCAAAAGATCTCTCAAAAATGTCACTAGACGAGCTAATCGGTAACCTCAAAGTACACGAAATGGTGATGGAGAAAGATTCAGAGATCATCAAAGGAAAAAGGGAGAAGATGAAATCCGTTGCTCTAAAAGCAAAGGCGGAGTCAAGTGATGATGACGAATCTTGCTCCGGTAGTGAAGATGAGGAATATGCCATGGCCGTTAGAGATTTTAAGAAGTTCTTTAGAAGAAGAGGAAAGTTCGTAAGACAACCTCGAGAAGAAAAGAAGCCATTCCGAAAAGATTGGGATGACAAAAATGGTAAAGGTGAAAGAAAGTGTTTTAGATGTGGTGATGTAAATCATCTCATAGGAGAATGTCCCAAGCCACCTAAAAGCAAAACTCAACGAGCTTTTGTAAGTGGTGCTTGGAGTGATAGTGAAGACGATGAAGAATCAAGCAAGGAAGAAATCGCTCTAATGGCACATGAGTCAAATGAGGTACTTTCCGACTCTTCTTACTCTTCTATGGATGATGACACTTTGCAAAAACAATATAATCAATTGTGTGAGCTAAGTCTAAAAATCATAACTAAAAATAAATTTTTAAAAACCAAAAAGGAATTTTTGGAAAATGAAGTTTATGAGTTAAAAGAAAAAGCAAAACGACTTGAAAAGGGAAAGGCAAATGACGATGGTTGTAAATCATGTCAAGAGCTTAATCTTGAAATAGAAAAACTAAAGCTCACACAAGATGTTTTAATCGAAAATAATTCTAAATTTAAAAGGTTTAACAAAAACATCGCTCTTGCCGATGAAATAGTTAAAATCCATAAAACACTAGGAGACATGAATGGGCTAGGATTTAATGAAGTATTAATTCCAAAGAGTCAAAACAAAACGGCCGAAAAGGACGAACAATCTGTCAAAATTGCTGCAGTACAGCACGAACCAGACGGAACCAAAATAAGGGTTCCGTCCGTGGAAACAAATGGTGCCGTGGGTACTTCAGAAGGACAGAATGTTCGTAATACGGATCGTACTGAATTTGTCAAAGTAACAAGGAAAACCAAGGATAGTGTTAAACTAAAACCAACTATTACATCAGGAGTAGGACTTGCTAAAAATGAATTTAGATCAAAAACCACTCAACAACGATATAAAGCACCTTTTGCCAAACGCCCCTTTCCTAAAAGCAACCACAACATACAACCCAACTACCAACACAATGGTTGGAATCAAAACTTCCCTAGACCATATCAAACTCCAGATTACATGTCATGGAACTCTTACCCATCGTTTCCATACATGAATCAAATAAATGGTATGTTTAACCCAAACGGACCCATGAGATATTGGGGACCAAATGCTTGAGTTATTTACTTCTTAGGTATGCTTGAAAGTTGGATTGGAACCTGATGAGTGGATAAAAGATAGTGGATGCTCACGGCATATGACGGGCAACAAAAGTCTCTTCTCATCATACCAAGAGTATGACGGAGGTAATGTCACTTTTGGTAGTAATCTCAAAAGCAAAATCATTGGCAAAGGTACGATCGCTCATAACTCCCTAACTATTGAAAATGTTGCTCATGTGGACAGGTTAGGATTTAATCTACTTAGTATTAGCCAACTATGTGATAAAAAGTATAAAGTACTATTTGATGAAAATGGTAGTAAAATACTAAAAGATGGTATCACCATAGCTAAAGGAGTTAGGAAAAATAACATATACGTCATGAAAATAGATAAAACATATAATGATAAACTTTGCCTAACAACATTAGACGATAGCTCATCTCTTTGGCATAGACGCTTAGGTCACGCTAATATGAGACTTATACAAAACCTATCTTCGAAAGAGTTAGTTAGGAATTTGCCAAAACTAAAATATGACCAACACTTTTGCGACGCTTGTAAAATTGGTAAACAAACCCATAGTAGTCACAAATCTAAAAATATGGTGTCCACATCTAAGTGTCTAGAATTATTACATATGGACTTGTTTGGACCATCCGCTATAAGAAGCTACGGAGGCAACTTATACACTTTGGTCATAGTAGATGATTACTCAAGGTTTACTTGGACGTTGTTTTTGAAAACCAAAAATGAAGCTTTTGATAAATTTGAAATTCTTAGCAAGAAAATTCAAAATCTACTAGGTGTTAAAATTGTGTCGATCCGAACGGATCATGGTCGTGAATTTGACAACGAAACTCAATTTGGAAACTTTTGTAATACAAATGGTATAACACATAACTTTTTCGCTCCAAGAACACCTCAATCAAATGGTGTAGTAGAACGTAAAAATAGAACAATTCAAGAAATGAGTAGAACAATGCTTAATGAACAAAACATTCCTCAAAAGTTTTGGTGCAACGCCGTTGACACTTCTACATATATTTTGAATAGAGTCTTAATACGTCATTTCTTAAACAAAACACCATATGAGCTTTACAAAGGTAAAAAGCCAACTTTAGGATATTTTAGAGTCTTTGGTTGTAAATGCTTCATTCTTAATACTAAAGACTATATCACCAAGTTTGACCCAAAGTCTTATGAAGGTGTATTTCTAGGTTATTCTCAAACTAGCAAAGCTTATATCGTCCTTAACAAAGAAACAATGATAGTCGAGGAATCGTTGAACATAACATTTGACGAAAGTCCACCTCCCTCTAAGACATCACCTTTGGTAGATGATGACTTAGTTGAAAGTCAAATAATAGAAAGTCAAATTAATAACAAGGAAGATGAACCATTAAATAAGGAAATTATAAACATCAAAGAATCTAAAAGTCATCCTTTAGAAAAAGTCATAGGACAACTTAATCAAAGAACCTTAAGGTCACAAGCCCAAAATCAAAGTAATTATTTTTGTTTTGTATCCACCATAGAACCGAAAAACATAAATGAAGCAATAAAAGATGAATCATGGGTAATTGCCATGCAAGAAGAATTATACCAATTCGTTAGAAATGATGTTTGGAAATTAGTTCCAAAACCTAAAGATCAAACCATAATTGGAACGAAATGGGTTTTTCGAAATAAAATGGATGAAAATGGTATAGTATCTAGAAACAAAGCTAGGCTTGTTGCACAAGGCTATAATCAACAAGAAGGTATTGATTATGATGAAAATTATGCTCCGGTTGCTAGACTAGAATCTATTAGAATATTACTTGCCTATGCATGTGCTTATGACTTTAAATTATTTCAAATGGATGTTAAAAGTGCTTTTCTTAATGGGTTTATTAACGAAGAAGTGTATGTTGCTCAACCTCCCGGTTTCACCGACTTTGAGAAACCACATCATGTCTTCAAACTCAAGAAAGCATTGTACGGTGTTAAGCAAGCACCAAAAGCTTGGTACGACCGACTTAAGACTTTTCTTATTGATAACAAATACTCTATGGGATTAGTAGATAATACTCTTTTTACCAAGAAAAAGGAATCACATATTATCATTGTTCAAATATACGTTGATGACATTATATTCGGATCAACTTGTCAAGAACTATGTGATGATTTCTCTAAAATCATGCACGACGAGTTTGAAATGAGTATGATGGGTGAGTTAAACTTCTTTCTAGGACTTCAAATTAAACAACTAGAAGATGGCATTTTCTTTAACCAATCTAAATATATAAAAGACATGCTTAAGAAATTTGGCCTTGAAGATTCCAAACCGACTAAAACACCCATGTCTTCGGACACTAAACTCACCAAGGACGAAGAAGGTGAATCCGTAGATAACACTAAATATAGAGGAATGATTGGTAGCCTACTCTATCTTACGGCTAGTAGACCCGACATTATGTTTAGTGTTTGTCTATGTGCTCGCTTTCAAGAAAACCCAAAGGCATCACACTTAGAAGCCTTAAAAAGGATTTTTAGATACATTAAGGGAACAGCGTGTTTAGGATTATGGTATCCCAAAGGAACGGGTGTAGAAACCATAGTGTATGCCGACTCGGATCATGCCGGTGACTATGTCGATAGAAAAAGTACAAGTGGTATTTGCACTTTTGTTGGACATTGTCTCACCTCATGGTTTGCAAAGAAGCAAACGGCCTTAGCCATCTCAACTACTGAAGCCGAGTACGTCTCAGCCGGAAAGGCATGTCAACAAGCTCTTTGGATGAAGCAAGCTCTCGTAGATTACGGAATTCATCTCAATGACATTGTGATACTTTGCGACAACAAAGGAGCCATCGATCTCAGCAAGAATCCCGTTCAACATGATTGTACAAAGCATATTGAAATCCGTCATCACTTTCTTCGCGACAATGTTCAAAAAGGGAACATTTCAATTGAGAAAGTATCCTCCGAAGACAACATTGCCGACATTTTAACTAAGCCTCTTAAACGAGAACCTTTTAATTTTCTTAGACTTGGTTTAGGGTTAATGGAACCAAACATATAGGATAAACATAGCCTAAAACATTAGAATAGTCAAACCAAAACAATTTTGCTTTATATCTGCTACTGTAGCCACGACACCAAACGACAACACGGACGGAACCAAATATTTGGTGTCGTCTGGTCCGTGGTGTCTACAGAAGCAAAACTGCTATATACATAACATCCTCTTCCTCACAACCCACTTTACCAAAACGTGTAAAACTTAAACCAAACTCATTATTGACACCTTCCCACTCACTAATCACTGAAGATAACATCATTGTAAGTATCCTAACTACATTTTATCTCTTAATTTTGAGTCTAGGATTCTTATTTATGCACAAAACTATCACAAATCATTACATGGGGTTTTATGTATGCTTTTATACCAAATATGAATTCAATTGGCAAATTGCATAACTAGTCATTGAAATTAGGTACTACATTATCATATTGCATAAATAAATCATGTTTCCCACTAATTGATAGATAATGAATATAAGGCCTTATTCAAACAACCAAACACCCCATGTCAAAAGTTTTGAAAAGCTTCTCACTTGTAGGAAAACAATTTTTTTCATTGCTAATACAAATAGAAACGTTAAATTTTCATCACTTGCATGCTCTTTAATACTAAAGGTATTGCATAACTAATATGCATTCCCGGGTATATTCAAATGAAGCCACATTGAATTAGGAGCATTCGGGTTATCTCATGGTATTTGCCAAACACCCCACTAAAACCATTTTTGTGCATAAAATGAGTCGAGATAACCGCAACTCCAAATTGTTTTCATATAGGCACACACTAGAACCAAAAACGTTAAAATTTATTCTTATTTTTTAACATATTAATTCTTGTCCCTAGGAATAACCATGGTAGCCGCAAGATTCTATGATCACAAAGACACCCTTAACTACATTCCCAAACACCACAAAACCAAAGGACTTACCAAGGAACAAGTAGAAATATTTAGGGGTCTAGAATCAAGGTATTTCCATGAGGGTAGAACCATTCACTCATCCTTCCTTGAAAACACCAATCTTCGTGAAGAACTAGCCGCCATTCAATTCGATTGTCTTCTTGACATCGATGAACCAATTTGTCCTAGGTTTGTGTTAGAATTCTATGCTAGTGTGACCGGCTTTAGTGATGAAGACGATGATGAATTTTGTCTTAGATTTAGAATCAACCAAAACGACTACACCATCACCTTAAGCAACTTTGCTCAAGTGTTAGGAATTCCCAACCGAGGAACTTGTGTCTACACGGATAAGTGGTCACTCACGGCTCTTGATACAATCAATGACCGCTCTCTTCCCTACCTAACCCGTTTGGCCGATAAGGATGCCATCCGTGAACACCTTTTTAACCCAAAAAGTGATACAACCCGAGTTACCCGAAAGGGAAAAAAGGTAAACCGAGATCCATATGGAATGGAGCTAAATGAACTTAAGCCCGAATTTAAAAAATGGGAGGAGCTACTTAGAGCCAACGTCATTAGCACCATAGGAAATAGGGATCACATAAACGCTTGCCTTTGTCACATGCTCTACAACTTGTCCACCCGACAACCATTCAACTTAGCCTACTACATAGCTAGGAGAATGATTGACATTCCAACTCAAGGATCGGTTGCTCTTCCATACGGGATGCTTCTCACCCGTCTCTATAGAAACTTCGCACCAATTCCACCAACCCCAAAAGGGATGCACCTTCACTATGAACTCATCCCTCACATCTTTGTACCTTTGAGTGATGAACGAGTTGCTAAGACAAAAGGCAAGAGAGCAAAACCTCCAACTCCATCATCATCATCATCAAATAGCTCTGAGGATGGTCTTCCAAGCTCTCGTCTTCCACCTCATGAGTATTACGCTTCTCTTCCCGAGATCGAGAATGAATCAGCAGAGTTCAAACAAACTAAGGGAATGTTCAAGTGCCTTGGTAGGATGATGAACAAGATTTACAAGAAGTTGGACAAATAAGGGTACTTTAAGGAGTGTTTGGAACAATACATTATCGTTAATGTTTGATACTATTTAGTTGTTTTTATTATGTAGGATGATAATATAACTTGAAACAATATTGTATGCTAACAATCTCATGCAGGGGGATAGCACAAGTATGCTATCAAATTTTACCCATTTTCACTATAATGTGAAAATCAATAAGCCTTGCTCAAAATCTATACTCCAATATGTTTATACATGTGTTATTTACTTTTCCTAACTAGAAATGTTTAGTATAACACCTTTTGAGAAAAATTTCAGGTTTCGGAAAAGTCCCCGACACCTAAAAACGTACTCTGTCTACTTTTCTGCACTTCACGGATCAGACGGCACCATAAATTTGGTACCGTCCGTTATGTAAATTGGTACCGCCGTACCTATACAGGCGGACCAGACGGCACCCTAAAAAGGGTTCCGGCCGTGTAAAATTTTGGTGCCGTGGATCCTCCAGGTAATTTTCTGAATTTCGACTCTTTCGTGATTCCAAATTACCATCCATCACTTATAAATCAATCTTAACTAGTTTATACTCTTATTAGAACTAGTATAAGTCACTTAGGTATATAAGAAATCCATTCCCACCAAAATTCAAAAATTTGAAAAATCCACCCAAGGAGCCCTTTGGCATAAAGGAAGGAACCAAATTTTTGGTACCTTCAAATCCGTGGGAAATCTGATTGTTTGGAAATTCCACTCCTTAGAACACATTTATTGCAAATCTTTTCTTCTTCACTCCATCTCTCTTGTATGGATTGACTTGGGTGATATGACTAGCATTCAACCCACTTCCAAATCATTAGGAACCTCATCTCTTCAATGGTTTAACATCAAATCAAACACATTTCTCCATAATTTTTCACTTCTATAAATTGAGAGCTTTTACCATGATCATCCTCACACCTTCTTCATTCTTACTATCATCTAGCAAAGAAAAACCCAAGTCAAAAATGACAAAATCATCTCCAAAACCTTGCAAGAAGACCGCTAGAATTAGCGTAAGACCTTGTTGCTTCGTTAACCTTAGCTCCTCATCCGAGTCTTCTCCACTCACAATCTCATCTCCCATCCGAGATGATACAAGTCTAACCTTGGCTACACCAAATCAATCACACATTGTGATCACAACTCCACCACCTACAAAAACACCAACTTCACCTCCACCGGCACCCATCCAAACATCCAAAACACCCTCACCACCTTCACCACCAAGGTCTCCAACTCTCATGCCTATGGAGTTATTCTCCACTCCACCAACTTCACCACATCCTTTCTTGGAGGACTTGGATGACTTGCCTCCTAGGCCAAATCATCCACAACCATTGCCATCTTTTGGCACAATTGAGCAAATAGCTCATGAATCACCAAGGTCATCTTTTGACCTAAACGCCCCATTAGGGCCAAAACCTCTTCTCTTCCACCCCATTTACAAAGACATTCATGGTCCTTTGTATGGGGATCATCCACTCTCAACATCAATGTCCCCTCATCTTGAGGACATTGAGGAGTGCATGTGGGATGCCAATCCCACTAGAGAGGAGATTCAAGCGGAACTCCACAACCTCCACCAATTCAAAGGCATGGTGGATTCTCACTTAAGTGAGACTATGCAAATGCAAAATGCTTTGCTTGCCTCCATCATGACCACCCCAAACATTCCCAACACCACCAACACATCTACCATTCCACCACCACAACCTCCCCAAACATTCTACCCTCCTAGGCATGGTTGCTCAACTTGTGAGCAAACGGCCCAAACCATGGAAAGGACCCGGATTATGGTCCATGACTTCCAAGAAGAAATGAGGTTCATCCTCAATCATATCCTTGAGCGCCTCAACGCTCTTTCTCATCCACCATCTAACTAGGATGGTCATAGATTAGCATTTCTAGTTCTTCTTCTCTTAGGATTATTATTTTTTTTTTCTTGTACTAAAACACATCATTGTGTTCCCATTTCATGATCTTTATTCATGAAAATTTTAACAAATGAATGGTGTTTTTATTATAGTGTTGGTGCTTTTACATAGTGTTTGGAAATGCTTGTGAATGATCATTATTACTAACATTTTTTTTTGTAGCTTTATTTTCACAATCCATGTATCTTCTCATTAATTACCCAATTTAGGGGGAGCTTTGATCAAGGGGGAGATAATGGCTCGGGCTCATTACATTCCGCATCGCCTCTTCTTTTTGTTGAGACAAAAAGGGGGAGAAAATATAGAACTTGATTATATTTTGACTTTTCTGAAAAAGTCAAACTGACATTGACTTTCTGAAAAAGTCAAACAGGATACATCATTGATAATACTTGACTTTTCTTAAAAAGTCAACTGCATACTTTGACTTTATGAAAAAGTCAACATCATGCATCAACTAGTGAATACTTTGACTTTCAGAATAAGTCAAACATCATACACTTGCATTATCATTTTCTTTTCAAGTTCTAAAACTAATATTTTTATAACTCTTGCACAAACTTTGTATCTTTTATAAAAATAAAATTTATATTTTGTCCTCAACAAAAAGGGGGAGATTGTTAATACAAATATCGTCATTAAACGTTATTTATATTTTTGATCTTTACCTAAGTTTTGTTAACGACAAAAGTAAATTTAATTTGTATAAAAGCTTAAAGCTTGTCAAGTTTAATAGATATTAAAACAAGCTTTTTCAAACAATATATTCATCATTCAAGCATTTACATTTGTGATTAGTGACATCTTGATATGACTCTAATCATTATGTATGATAGTAGTGTTTAGAATGTGTTAGGTTCTTTAAACCAAACACTACTTAATTACTTGCATATTTCTAAAAATAGAAATACAATATATGACATCATGTGATGCATCATGGAAATCATTGGAAGATTTTATTAGATATTTTGTGTGGATTTGTACTCTTCATATCTTGCACAATCTCACTTAGATAGAGTTGACTTTGGCAAGATTTGATATCTTGGTTGTTAGACCCGGCGGTACCAAATTGGTACACGGGCGGAACCCTTTAAAGGGTTCCGCGGTCCGTGGACGCTCCTGTCCATTTTGGCTATAAATAGCAATGCCAAGCCAAGTAGTTTTCTATCCCTTCAAAT
Source organism: Chrysanthemum seticuspe (assembly GCA_019973895.1). Taxonomy (NCBI): domain Eukaryota; kingdom Viridiplantae; phylum Streptophyta; class Magnoliopsida; order Asterales; family Asteraceae; genus Chrysanthemum; species Chrysanthemum seticuspe. The sequence continues at coordinate 318,272,612 of BPTQ01000008.1, forward strand.
CATACTCTCATACATATCTTCTCTCTAACCTTTCTAACTCAGTTTCATATCATAGTAGTGATCTCTTTTGTAGCAAAGAAGATCAAGTCACATTCAAGCTTCAAACGAGAAGTTGGAAGTCTTGTTTGTTTAGTGTTGTATGATCTAGTGTTGATTCATACTTCATTGTTGTATTAAACCATCATAATCTTGTGAGTGTGAGTGGTTAGTATTTTAGTCCTCAAAATACATTGTGTGTGGGAGTAGTTGTACCCTTGGAAAGAACTCGACATCTAGCTTAGTGTCGGAAATAGTGTAAGCGAAGTGTAAAGGTTTTCTCCGCCGGTGAAAGGAGCTTGTTGACTAGTGAAGTTAAACTCTCGAGTGTGAGACTCGGGGAGTGGAGTAGGGCAAGGAGAAAGAGTCCTTGTAGACCGAACCACTATAAACAACTTGTTGTGGTTTGATCATTTCTTTCCTTATTTACTTATTACATATTGCTTGCATATTTCATTAACATACTAAAGATCAATATCAATTGATCTTTCAATAAGTTTCAAAACAAAGTTTTTAATTGGTAAACTATTCAACCCCCCTTCTAGTTTTCTACAATGTTATATGCATACATGAATTCCTTCATGTTGAGCCAGTGTATTGACTTATTTAGCCATTACTTTGTCCATGGGATAAAGAAAGAGCCTTTTGTTAAAGTATATTTCTTGGATTCCACAAAGGTGTAGATTGGCGGGAACACCATGACCCCGGGTGCCTTTTGCCACCAGCCATTGTCCACCCCACAAGAAATAACTCCGATAACTCTCCTGGCCTAGTGGGGAACCAACTGGAGTGAGCACGAGCCAAGACTCGGACCCCTGAGCTCTTATTCCACAAAGTCTCTCCAGTGTGCCCATAGGTTTTGCGGAGGTGGGTACCTATATGAAGCAAATGCCAAGTATAGGACTTGAACCTGGGTCAATTGACTCAAGCACAAGTGCACCAACCATTGAGAGAGCTGGTGGATTGGTAAAACAACTTGCCATGGAATATATTTCTTGGATTAGTGGGATCTTGATACAAACAAAAATATTTAAGGTCAAAGTTGAAAAATAAAGACCGGAAAAGTCAAACGGGACAATAATTATGGGAGGGAGGTAGTAAAATATATAGATTATATGGCATATCAATATGGATACGGCCAAATCGGATAATGATTAGGATTTAGGGTTTCAAGATGTATGACTTTAGGTATACGAGTCGAAAGAGATGAAGTTCTAAATCCACTGAATTCTTTTAGAAGTAACTAATTCACAAGATCATATATAGCCAAACACAAGTGGTCTACTGTTGCAATACATTGTTATCGCACACATTTAGGCCTTGGAATGGACAGTGATTCGTATTTCTGATGGAAACCTTTTACCTAAACAGAATTGCAACTATCTAGGGGATGATTAACAGATTTTTTTTTGAACGGCAATTGAGTAACAGATTAGTATAGGATTCTATTATAAGAACAGGCTCATTAAATTGTTATCTTTTGAAGAGTAGAGAAATGTTTGTTCATGGATGTGGCGTATAATGTATGTATATTCACCAAAGCACATAATGTCATAATCATATTGTGGGGGGTTTGGATAATTGGATTGGATTTGCGTTCTGAAGTCATTATATGACATTTTCGGATTAAAAAGTAGTTTTCAGTTACCTACGATAATCACGTTCATTGATGATCACCAAAAACAGATTGTGAGACTCCTAAATATATGCATAGTGTATAAAAACATTGAAAGCTGTTTTATTGGTATTCCAGTCATTGTAATCAGACAATCTATTCAAAATATGTTTTGAAACACCACTTGTGTATCCATTTGTGGTTAGTCTATGTTTGATTGATTTTAATTGTGATGAAATTTAACACTTTACTTGCGACATTTTTACAAGTATGTTTGCATCAGTACAACCAACCATATTTTACATTATTAGTGATTTTAGTTTCATGAACTATTTTAGATGATTGTGATTTCCTAGAGACCAATGAGATTGTCAAGGTTTTACCCAACTTTCCCGCCAAAAGTAAGAGTTGTGTCCTTGCCGCCTAGCTTTTCAAAAACTTCTTATTTTGGGTAACAATGGTTTTCGGCCATTTGTCTAACAAATCCACGAGGTTTGAACGCACAAACCGGATAAACCCCTCTCCTTTTTGAGAAATTTGGTGTGACTGTTTTACCAATATAGAATACACAGATAAGTACCAAGTTGCTATTTCTACAAGACTATAACATTAGATCAAAACCCTAAAACATCTAAAAGAGTTACTATTACAAAAGAGCTAAAACCCTAAAACATCTAAAAATTGCAAAATATATATATTTTCAGTTAACTTTCACTTGTATCAATAACGCGATTAAACAAACATACCGAGGAATATGAGTCAGAGTTAGTAATCGAGAAAAGATATGAAGATAATCAGTCTTGATTCGATGGTTACTCCATATAATTGGGGATTTCATGTTCCTAAAATTTGATTTAAAATTGGGATTCACGTTCATCATGTTTTACGCAAAACCCTTTCTCCAATTTATTGTGTGAAACAGATCGATCACAACTTATGGGAACATTAACTTTGGATCATGTGATTATGCAATGAAATCCCCTAGTACTAAAGAACAAATTTAATAGCTTCGAAGTTTGTAACTTTTGTATTACGTGTTTGACATTTGCTTATTTTATTTTAGTGGATATTTGGAATTGTTCAATGCACATAATAACAATATAACATTCTTCGATCTGCACATAATAAGTTTTCATCATTACAAGTTCATATAGGGTCGTTCTCGTGAGCGAAGTGGGCGACTGCCCAACTGCCCAAGGGCCAAGGTCTTAAGTATTTCACTACCACATTTACCAGTTTCCCCATCGCCGTTTTCCCCGGCGACAAGTCTCGCTGGGGAATCATCACTAAACGACAAAAATATATCCTACGTGGCACAAAGTCTCGTAGAAAAGTCAGCTAAATTATGGAGAGGTTTTCCCCGGCGACATGTCGCCGGGGATACCATTGTTATATTTTGACCGAAAATTTCATCGTGCAACGTGGCGGGAACTTTTCCCGCTTACCTTTCCCCAGCGACATGTCGCCGGGGATTCATTTGATTATTTAAAATATGCAATTAGTGTTAATTTTATTACTTTAAATTTTTATTTTGCATGTTTCCCCAGCGACATGTCGCCGGGGATTCATTTGATTATTTAAAATATGTAATTAGTGTTACTTTGATTACTTTAAAATTTTATTTTGCACTTTTCCCCAGCGACATGTCGCCGGGGATACCGTTTGACTTCGTTTGACTTTATTAATAATAATAGTAATGGTAATAATAATAATAATAAGAATAAGAATAATAATAATAATAATAATAATAATAATAATAATAATACGTATACCATAACATAACGACTCATCCGTTCAAAGTCTAATGTCTAACCATAACATATCGACTCATCCGTTGAACGTCTAATGTGTAACCATAACATACCGACTCATTCGTTGAACGTCTAAATTGTAACCATAACATATCGACTCATCCGTTGAACGTCCAATGTGTAACCATAACATATCGACTCATCCGTTGAACGTTCAATGTGTAACCATAACATACCGACTCATTCGTTGAACGTCCAATGTGTAACCATAACATACCGACTCATCCATTGAACGTCTAATGTGTAACCATAACATACCGACTCATCCGTTGAACGTCTAATGTGTAACCATAACATACCGACTCGGATGTTGAACGTCTAATGTGTAACCCTAACATACGGACTCATCCGTTGAACGTCTAATGTGTAACCCTAACATACGGACTCATCCGTTGAACGTCTAATGTGTAACCATAACATACCGACTCATCCGTTGAACGTCTAATGTGTAACATAACATACCGACTCATTCGTTGAACGTCCAATGTGTAACCATAACATATCGACTCATCCGTTGAACGTCTAATGTGTAACCACAACATACCGACTCATTCGTTGAACGTCTAATGTCCAACCCTAAGATATCGACTCATCCGTTGAACGTCTAATGTCCAACCCATAACATACCGACTCATCCGTTGAACGTCTAATGTGTAACCATAACATACCGACTCATCCGTTGAACGTCTAATGTGTAACCCTAACATACTGACTCATCCGTTGAACGTCCAATGTGTAACCATAACATATCGACTCATCCGTTGAACGTCTAATGTGTAACCATAACATACCGACTCATTCGTTGAACGTCTAATGTGTAAGCATAACATACCGACTCATCCGTTGAACGTCCAATGTGTAACCATAACATATCGACTCATCCGTTGAACGTTCAATGTGTAACCATAACATACCGACTCATCCGTTGAACGTCTAATGTGTAAGCATAACATACCGACTCATCCGTTGAACGTCTAATGTGTAACCATAACATACCGACTCGGATGTTGAACGTCTAATGTGTAACCCTAACATACCGACTCATCCGTTGAACGTCTAATGTGTAACCATAACATACCGACTCGGATGTTGAACGTCTAATGTGTAACCCTAACATACGGACTCATCCGTTGAACATCTAATGTGTAACCCTAACATACGGACTCATCCGTTGAACGTCTAATGTGTAACCATAACATACCGACTCATCCGTTGAACGTCTAATGTGTAACATAACATACCGACTCATTCGTTGAACGTCCAATGTGTAACCATAACATATCGACTCATCCGTTGAACGTCTAATGTGTAACCACAACATACCGACTCATTCGTTGAACGTCTAATGTCCAACCCTAAGATATCGACTCATCCGTTGAACGTCTAATGTCCAACCCATAACATACCGACTCATCCGTTGAACGTCTAATGTGTAACCATAACATACCGACTCATCCGTTGAACGTCTAATGTGTAACCCTAACATACTGACTCATCCGTTGAACGTCCAATGTGTAACCATAACATATCGACTCATCCGTTGAACGTCTAATGTGTAACCATAACATACCGACTCATTCGTTGAACGTCTAATGTGTAAGCATAACATACCGACTCATCCGTTGAACGTCCAATGTGTAACCATAACATATCGACTCATCCGTTGAACGTTCAATGTGTAACCATAACATACCGACTCATCCGTTGAACGTCTAATGTGTAAGCATAACATACCGACTCATCCGTTGAACGTCTAATGTGTAACCATAACATACCGACTCGGATGTTGAACGTCTAATGTGTAACCCTAACATACCGACTCATCCGTTGAACGTCTAATGTGTAACCATAACATACCGACTCGGATGTTGAACGTCTAATGTGTAACCCTAACATACGGACTCATCCGTTGAACGTCTAATGTGTAACCCTAACATACGGACTCATCCGTTGAACGTCTAATGTGTAACCATAACATACCGACTCATCCGTTGAACGTCTAATGTGTAACATAACATACCGACTCATTCGTTGAACGTCCAATGTGTAACCATAACATATCGACTCATCCGTTGAACGTCTAATGTGTAACCACAACATACCGACTCATTCGTTGAACGTCTAATGTCCAACCCTAAGATATCGACTCATCCGTTGAACGTCTAATGTCCAACCCATAACATACCGACTCATCCGTTGAACGTCTAATGTGTAACCATAACATACCGACTCATCCGTTGAACGTCTAATGTGTAACCATAACATACCGACTCGGATGTTGAACGTCTAATGTGTAACCATAATTATTCTTCGGTGAATCATAGATTTATAAAACACATTCAACTATGCATCGTTTGGCTTCTTGATCCAATTAAATATTGCATGCAACATTTTGATGTAATATGTTCTTGTTCCTCTAGCCCGTTACTAGATTGTAAATCTAACTCTCATATAAGAATATAAAGATGCCGAATGGTAACTTTTTGTTCCCGAGTTTATATTAAAAGAAAGGAAAATATTTAGGATTATAATAAAAATAAAAGATAAAATTGTATTCTTTTGAAGTCGTTAGCAACATAAAGTAATTAAATTTTACCCCAAAAAAAAAAAAAAAAAAAAAAAAAAAAAAAAAAAAAAAAAAAACAGTTTTCCCCGACGACATGTCGCTGGGGATTATAATAAATAAAAATTAAATAGTTTTCCCCGGCGACATGTCGCCGGGGATAAGTACCCACCAAAATTTTCGTTATCGCGCCATTTACGCTAAACGACAAAAACTATACCTTTCCCCAGCGACATGTCGCCGGGGATTGTCGCCGGGGAAAAAACTTTATCATAAAGTAGATCTGGATATCTTCTTCACTGCAGATAACGAAAAAAAAAAAAAAAAAAAAACCTTCCTGTGGCGATTTCTGTAGTGATTTCTGCAGCAAAACACCATCACCATTCACCAACAATCATCAACCATCACCACCACCGCATCCACCATCACCACCAACGCATCCACCATCACCACCACCACACGTTATACGGTTTGTTTTACAAATTTTAAATGTTATTCAACTAAATTAGTTAATTATATTATGATTTTTGCAGATTATTATTGTTGTAAGTTGTTGTTAATTAAAAAAGTGAAGTTTTTTTTTTTTTTTTTTTTGGCAGTAGCCGACGAGGACCGACGAGGAGCAAGAGCGAGGTATGTTATAATTTTTGCAGATTATTATTGTTGTAAGTTGTTAACTTGGAAAGTTAATTTTTTTTTTTTTTTTTTTTTTTTTTTTTTTTGGCAGTAGGCGACGAGGAGGCTAGACAAGGTATGTAATAATTTTTTTTTCTCCTTTTGGTATCCCGGGTGACATGTCGCTGGGGAATGTTTATTCATGTCGCTGGGGAATGTTTATTGTTTAAATTTTGTTAGTTTATAGTTATTATTAGTTCAATTGCCTTGAAATGTGCTCGTTTATAATTATAATAATTAGTTGTTTAAATTTTGTTAGTTTATAGTTATTATTTGGTGAAAAAAGTAAAATGGTATGTATGTTAAAAAAGTGAAATGATATGTATGTTAAAAAAGTGAAATGGTATGTATGTTAAAAAGTGAAATGGTATGTATGTTAAAATAATGGTATGTATGTTAAAAAAGTGAAATGATATGTAGTTTATAGTTTATAGTTATTATTTGTTGACATGTGCTCGTTTATATTATTTTGTTAGTTTATAGTTATTATTTGTTGATATGAGCCGTTTATAGTTTATAATAATTAGTTGTTTTAGGATTTTAGTGATTAATTTTGGAAAATCCCCGTCTAAAATTAATCATCCTATAGAAAACCCGTCCGAAATTAATTTATTAGAAATTAATTTCGGAAAGTCCCCCGTTTGGGACTGCTTTTTGAATGTTTTGTCTCATTTAGGATATGAATGCGTATAATTGGATTACTATTTGAGATGATTTCGACAGTGTTTCTCCTTTACTCCTACGAATATGTCTTTAAACACATATTTGGGGAGTTGAGGGGAAATGCTGCCGAAATTTTCTTAAATAGTAAATCGGTTATACGCATTCATATATGAGACAAATTATTCAAAGAGTGGGTTAGGATTGCCTTCCATAGTTGCACTAGGTGAACAAAACATCTGGTTGTAACTTGCAAAATACACTTATATATTTGAATGAATGAATGAAATTGTTGTGGATTGTTTAAATGTGTATATTTATTTGGATGTGTGCATGCTTATATTATTTTGTTCATGAATTTCTATATCTTATGCTAATTGTACTTGTACAGATGTCGACAGATGTTGCACGGTCCCACGGCGGTGACGGTGGCGGGGAGGATCGTCCCCCTCCAGACCGCGTACCCACCGGTTGCTGGGCAAGCTTCATTAACAAAGGTAAGAATTTCCGGAGTATTGTAATACAAGCATAAATTTGATACATATTTATGACTTTTATCACTAACTTGATTTTGCAGGCAAAGGTAAACGAAAGCCCAATTTGGGCGGCAGGGCAGCGGGCAGGCTGAATACCCGCGACAAGACCCGGAACCTTTCGCTGAAGGCAATCGTAGACGAAAAAGGTCCCGTGTCGATCACTTTTGAGATGGGTGACAAACAAACCTTAAACCCTCTCGGCCCCCATGCGGCGCATTGGTCTAACTACATAGGGGAGGTCGTTAGGAAGGTGCCGTTTTACTACCCTTCTTGGGACAAGGTCCCGAAGGAGAAGAAGGCGGGAATCATTTCAGATATTTGGGTCAGTTATCCTTTTATGTTTATTTCATTATCGTGTTCATTTATTTAATTGTGTATATTTATCTAAATTCGCTTATTTATTTATATCATATAAATAAATAAACAAATTTAAATAAATATATAAATTATATCTCTAACTCTCTTTTCGTTTTGTTGTATATGATTGCAGACCCTATTTGACCTCAGGCCCCACATCGACTCCTCCCGCTGGCCCCAGATCTACGAAGGCATAAACTCGCACCTGCAAAAAGCCTACAATACTAACAAGGCTTCTTTCAAAGCCAAACATTGGAAGGTAGACCCCACCACCGGGGATTACGATGCGGAGGCGATTAGGCGGGCACGTCCCAAGGAAATTACAGCGGGTGATTGGGATGAGTACATTAAGTTTTGGAATGATCCCAAGAACATTTCTCGAGCCGCTACAAATCGGCTTAACCGGCAAAAGAGCAAGGTCATATCTAGACAAGGATCCCGGTCGCTGACTCGCCTTCGAGATAATATGGTAATAAACATTATAATTATTTTACATGCATATATACATATATATAATATGGTAATAAACATTATATATATATATATATATATATATATATATATATATATATATATATATATCTGATTATACGCTTTGGTGTGTTGTGATTTGTCGTTTTTAAAATTATTCATCTTATATGCGTGTGTATGTACAGATGCAGGCATCAGAGACTCATGAATACCCGTCACTCATCGACACTTATTGGCGAACACATACTGTTGATGGGGTATTCCTTAACGATGAGGACCGCCGGATATATGTAAGTTTTGTTTCAAAACACACTTTAATGAATTATCGAGAAATAATGTAGCAACCCGACTAATATATTTACTATCTTGTGTTTTTGTCACTACATAGGACGAGATGAAAAAGCTTGAGGCCACGGGTGAATACACGGAGGATCAAATCAATGCGTTGGCAAGAGGGGGTAAGCTTCGTGGGCATATTCCCGGTGTGGGTCGCGTATTGCCATCACGGGCCACATCCAGGCCAAGTATGCCCGCCCCCGCCGAGAAAGTCACCAAAGATGTAAGCTTTATGATGAGTCTCCTCAGAAGCGACAACAGATACGCGGATATGTTCAGGGAGTATGACTCGGGTGGTGCTAGCGGGAGTGGTGGGTGTGGTGATGACGAGGAGAATGGCGGTGATGAGGATAACAACGGCGAGAGGTAGTTGTGTATATATTATTAGTATGTTACATTGGTACTAGCTTTAGCTAGTTGTGTTATATATTATTAGTATGCTACATTGGTACTTTAGGTAGTTGTGTTATATATTATTAGGTTCATCTTGGCGCCATTTAAACACTTGTTTCCCTATCTATCAATGCACATATTGACTTTTGAGTCGTGTTTATGTAAAAGTTGTGATCTATTTGTATTGCGTTGATCCGTTATATGGTATTTGTGTTTTGGTACAAGTTGTGGCGAGTCTATACAGGTTTTGGTACAGGTTTATTTGGTAGATTTTTTCCGGAAAAATTCCGAAAAAAATCTGGAAATCGCCTGCACTGCAGGCTGCATTAAAAAAAATGCAGACCTTTCCCCGGCGACATGTCGCCGGGGATAACACACGCTAAACGTTGACAAGTCAACGAGAAAACCAAGTTTCCCCAGCGACATGTCGCCGGGGATAGTAGGCTAACTCGTTGACTTGTCAACAAGTATCCATAGTATCCCCAGCGACATGTCGCCGGGGATACTTAATCAACATAATTAGTGTCTTAATCATTTTGCTTAATTCGACTATTCCCCAGCGACATGTCGCTGGGGATAATGTGCCACAGTGGCACTGCTTCTTTGACTTAAATTTGAGTGGGACCCACTTCGTCGCCGGGGATTGTCGCTGGGGATACAATCCCTTACGAGACTTCCCCAGCTAGGATTCCCCAGCGACATGTCGCTGGGGATACCTTTCCCCAGCGACATGTCGCTGGGGAATCCCCCCATATGTCGCTGGGGTAGCCAGTGAATGTTGTAGTGTTTTAGGTCTTTAAAATCTATGTTTGACGTATAAAACTACAAATGTTGTTAAAAGTTTTTATCCTTATGAATAAAACTGGGAACGGCCTCGTGTTCGTATATAGAGTATAGAGATATATCTCATTTTACTTTGAACTCATTATTGTTTAGTGGACGTATAAGTGGCGAAATGAGTGGGTTGGGTCAGGTCCGAGTCTAGACGAGTGTGGGTCTTAACAGGTTCAGGTCTAAATGGGTCATTTAGGAGCACAAATCTAAATAGGTCCGGGTCGAATAGGTTTCGATCGAGTCGGGTTGGCCCATCAGGTTTTCACAAAAGTTTTATTTATTTGAGTGAAAAATGAAAGAGGTGTTCAAAATTTTTTTGGACCTGCTAGACACATCCTAGATCTATTAGCTGAATTGTTAGAACGGGCCTATTAGCTATAGATGGATACCCTACAAAACTTAACCCATAAATAACCATGGGTCAATTTCATATATACTCAAAATAGATATCATAATTTCATATTATTTCGATACATGTTTTAAAAAATTGTATTTATACACCGAAAACTTGTCATTTGAGTAAATATAAAATTATGATGATTCTTTTATGTATATGTGAAATTTTCCCATAATTAATCATTTGTGCGTTATTATACCCAACGCTCTAAACACTACTAAACGAGAACATGCTGGTTATTACATCTAATTACTCCCTCCGTCCTAAAATTATAGTCCTCATTTGATTTTTTCGGTCTTTCTTTTACAACTTTGACCTTAAGTATTTTAGTTTGTGTTATATAATACTTAACGTAAAATATATGAATGGATTAGATTTTAAATATATTTGTCATTGGTATAATTTTCAAAAATTATTGTATAACACCAACAAAAATATTTAAGGTCAAAGTTAAAAAAAAAAAACGAAAAAGTCAAATAGAAACTATAATTTTGAAACAGAGGTAGTAATATATTAAACTGTGTTATCATACTTTGTATATCACATTGGAGGTGTGGAATATTGTTCATAGAATGTTGAACAGATATACGGTAAAATATTTTTTTGTAAGGTAATGCATGGCTTTCTGATAAATGGACAGCTTAACGACCTTTTAGAGTCTTATGGGTCAATACGAGACTTGTTATATCAATGTTTTCATAATCCCAAAGTCCTGCGGTATATAATTAAAAACAAGTGAAATGTTTTGCGAATGTTTAACATACGAATGGCATACCCACATGGAACTCCCAACCAGGGGCGGACCTTTATGAGGGCAGGGGAGGGTCCCGGCCCTCCCAAAATTTACGACACCTAATGTAAATATTGTAGGTTTTAGGGGTAATTTAGTTGAGGTTATAAATAAATCTCCGATTTGGCCCCCCCAAAATAAATGGCCAAGTTCCGCCACTGCTCCCAACATGTGGATGTCCAATTTCTGAAATTGTTCTAAACATGAAACATACACGAACTTTGAAAAGAAGCAGTAAGGCTTAACAGATATCAAGGTAGACTTGATGTAATGTTCATCAAACTCATCACATTCACGCCATCGCTACATCATTGAACACACCACCCAAAAGCCGTAGTGATGAAGACCAAATCAGACAAATAAAAATTATCACACTTTAACACATACATACCACACACAAAAAAAAAAGTGTACACTACCAAACCATGGCAAAAAATGAGGGGACCATGCATGAGGTAGAGCAGGGGTGGAGCTATTAGGGTGAGGGACCGTGCATAAGGTAGAGCAGGGGTAGAGCTATTAGACCATGAGGTACTATGGCATGCCAATTTTTTTTTTTCAATGCCAACTTAGCGTTATCTTAGCATCTTCACTTTTAACACTCACACATTAAAATACCCCTTCACTCATAACATGTTATTTGGGCTCACCCATCATCAATTTTATTTTATTTTACATTTTTTCAAACAAACTTAATTTCATTAATTCAAATAACAATACAATATGAAACTTAAAAAAGAGTATTGATTGACACATTCTTATTTTTGATCCGCATGCTCTAATGTACAATCTTCAAAAGTAGCATATTGATTGTACAATAAATTGCACTACCATGCTTCAATGATGATCGAAGTAAGGGGTTGTGTGTTCCAGCCAAGATTGTCTTTCATCTGAGAATAAGAAATACGAAGACACTACGTTAAGTGATTACGCAGGGTTGGACCCTGCGAACCACCTCCGGCGTGAGAGTAAGTATGAGGTATGGTTGTATAAGTGAGTGTGAGTAAAGAGTAAAGTGTTAAGTGAGCTTACCATGAACTTCTGCCCGTCCCACCTATTTATAGTAGATAAAATAGGCTTGAGGGCACCTCTGCACTAATATCAGAGAACATGGGGGCGTCCCATGCATTTAGGTAACCGCTAGGGCTTAGTGACCCGCGTTCTCAAACTTGGCGGGAAAGCCAGGGATGAGAGGGAGATCGTAGGTTTGATCAAGTCAGGATGGTCCTTTGTCCTTTGTTCCTTCGTCAACCATACCCCGAAGCGCTTAGGGCTTCGAGTGGCGAATTCCCCGCAGGTAACCTTCGTGCGTATGAATGGTTTGACGCCAATGAACGTTTGGGAGGACTGACTTGGGCCTTCGTACAAAAGGGCTTCGACACAGTTCGAAGGGGTGTCCCTCGACCTGTTCGGAGGGTACATCATCTGTAGCAACCCGTAATTTTTCATAAGGTAAAATGACTATTTTACCCTTTGACTTTTTAAAGTTGACCTTTGACTTTGACTTTTGACTATTTGACTTTTATCGTAACGTAAAAGCAAATACGATAACCGGTAGTAACTGGTAGTTTTTCTTGTGACCAACACAAGACTGCGATAAGTCTATATGTTCAAAATACTTTATTTTCAACAATAATCATAATTTATATGAACTATTACTATTTTATCATTTTTAAGTAGATATGCTACTTTTTACGTAAGACGCGTACTCAAACCTACGTTATTAGGTTTTAACAACATAGACGCACCCTCCGAGACTTATCACACATTTAATATACCTAGTTAGAGTATATTTATAAGTTTTAACATTTTTATAAGTATTACGTAGTACATTTTTACGTTACCTAGTTTTAAGTTTCGTGACTTAAGGACTTAACATTAGTAATTACCGGGATCAAACTACACCTCATAAACCAAAAGTATGTACAAAATACACACACTACCACCTCTCTTTTGAGGTGGCATGCAATGCCTCACCACAAGGCCACACGGCCTCTTCCTATTTCACCAACTCTTACACACATCACCTTATGTCTCCCACTTGATGATAAATTCACTAGCACATCACTTTTACATACAAAACTTGCAAAAATCCTCTCATCCCCCTCTCCATTTTCGTTCACCTTCACCACCAAATCACCATCCATAACTTTGATTCATACCATAAGTTACATTAGAAAGATGAAGGCCTAAGTGAGCTCTACATAGTCCAAGTGTTGTTTTAGTGATTCCATGGTTAAATTTAGAGATATACAAGGGTATAGGGGCTGAAGTAAGGTGGTCTTTGGGGTGATTATCAAAGTGTTATAAATATGGATAAAGATTAAAGAGAAGGGTGAAAGATTAGAAGGGTTTAGGAGTTAATTTGTAGTTGTGATACTTGTGCTATTCCAATCCGTGTAAGCTATTATTTATCTTCATATTCATTCAATATGATTGTAATAATCTCTATAATTATTTCATGTAATTTGATATAAGTAGCATATGTAATATGGCTTAATTGATGTTGTACATGAGGTTGTGACCATAAAAACAAGCTAAAACAAGTCCTAGGTAAGTTCTATGAACATAAATTCTGAAACAGTACCAAAGATTTATTAAACTGATTTTCTCAGTAAACCTTGAGGTTAATTCAATAATATAGGCTTTTAGAACTATGTCTTACGATCGTTTCTCCGGGTGGCGCACCTCATAACTTTTCCCGATGAGTAAATGAGAGCCAAAATGGCAAAACATGTCAAAATCTGCACACCAGATTTCATTTAGGAAAAGCCCATGGTTCTGGTCATTTTTAGAAGTCGACTCAGTTTTATGAAATATAGCCAAGACCTAAAATTAAATTTTGGCAAAAGCCTCATATCAAAACAAGTTGTAGAACTCAACTTATGGTCGTTTTGTCAGGACTGAATGTGCAGCCAAACTTTCTGCAATGAAAAATAAGTAAATACTTGTAATTAGACTATTGATATAAATAAACTTTGGACCTTAGACTTAATTAAGCTTAAGAAGCTGTTAGAGAATATAACAATATGAACTTGAGCTTTTGAATCACTTAAAAAGGACTTATGGTTAAAAAGTTATGCCTAGTTAAGTTTTACTAGATGAAAATATAGTGTTGGAACAAAAGCTTGCTGATACGATTTTAAATCACGATTTTGATCTTTTTCTAGTCCGAATCAGCAAAAGTGTAAAACACGAAAGTTGCTCAGAATGACTTTTTCTTCAAAAACTCGTGGGTACATAAGCAGAAAGTGAACGACAAAACCTAAAAACGGCAAAAACTAAGCTGAACTGTTGTTGACTAGGAAACAACCTTAGTGAGAACTTTAAGTGATATATTGATCATTTGAGGCTAATATAAAACCAAGATTTAGTCAAGATTGTTGTCTTGAGGTTGTCTAACTTAGACACATCCTTAATATGGTCTTGATTATTATTGCTTAACCATAACTTAGCCGCACGACTAGTATAAGTCTAATGACCGAAACTTGTTTATTTAAAACTTGTTCACTAGACTTTGACAAACTAGGTAAATGACCATATGACATGTTAAACTATTTCACGACATCTTGATTTTGATAGCCAAACAACATTTAAGGAATACTTTAACTTAATAATTCATGTACAACATCATAAGCCAACAAACTACATATACTTGTACACTTGTATCGTACACTATACTAAAACACGAATACTATGCTTTCTTAGGTAATCATTAAAGATCGTGGTCTTGCCATACTCTATTGTTGACGTACATTATATCGTTACACTCCGCTGCTAATCACTACTGTGAGTTCATAGCCCCACTTTTTATTACTTAATTGTTTTACAAATCCTTGGGGGAGATACATGCTTTATTTTAAACCGAACACATTGCTTTCAAAATGTATACTTATCTGATTGTTTTATTAGTACTAAGTTACCGCATTTGCCAAACTTAAGTCCCTTAATCATGAATCATTAATCACTAGTAAGAGTGGGCGCGAATATTGTGAATAGATCTATTGGGATTGACGAATCCCGTTTGTGTTGACCGGGTAGGCAAACAAACGCACTATATTTGAGTAACATTGGTAAAAACGGAAATTTTTACCTGATAGGGCACACACCGACATTAATTTTACGTTAACGCCTTGATTGCATGATGCTTAGCCTAATAATAACTGTTTTGCTTTCAAACCATTGGTGTGAGTCTATAGCTCACACTACAAACATAATGTGTTCAACCATCAAACAAACTCTATGAATTTCACTCAACCTTTGTGTTGACAGTTTTAAGCATGTATTTCAGGTCCATATTGTACAAGGCTGGCACGGAGGAGCATGGATACTCAACAAGGCTATAAATTTTATTATCATTCGAAAACCCATTTAATGTATTTTGTAAACTTGGAACCATTTGGGACCTCATTTTTTTAAACTCTGATATTTATATAAATCGAATGATAAATCTTTTAAAACGACTCCATTAGAGTTCGTTTTCAATTGTTATGACTGTTGTGCTATGAAGTAACACTCAGTTTGAATTCCGCTGCATATATCAAAATTGGGGGTGTTACAGATTGGTATCAGAGCCTTAATTATAGAGAAACGGGTCTAATTGTGACCTAAACTATAACCATTTTTACAACAAAAACATTTTATAGCCTTCCGTTCTCCGTGCCTTCCATCCTCCAGATGATTATGTGACTTTTAGGCATTTTAAGCTATACAAACATACTAGTATATTGATATATACACTTGACATAATTTCAATCATAAACGATGTACTAAACATAACTGCGTATGCCTATTCTAAGGCATTACGACACAATCATATTTTTCCAAATCATGTATTTACTCATGCATTTTAAGATTACGAAACTTCCTCCAAGACATTGTAACTGACTACAATGGTCTTTCCTACTTCCAAGACATTGTAATTTATACAATGGTCTCTATTACATTCTCAAACACTGTAAATCCTACAGTGGCCTCTCTTTTATCCTCAGACACTGTGACTGAAACAATGGTCTCATTTACTTTCTCAGACATTGTGAGTTACACAATGGTCTCAACTATTTCTCAGACATTGTGAGTTGCACAATGGTCTCTATTATTTCCTAGACATTGTGAGTTACACAATGGTCTCAACTATTTCTCAGACATTGTGAGTTGCACAATGGTCTCAACTACTTCTCAGACATTGTGAGTTACACAATGGTCTAGTTTACTTCGCAAACATTGTAAATTATACAATAGACTCTAGAAATTATCTTATAAAACCTTATGTGATATTGTTTTACATGAAACCCATCACAATGTAACGATTTCCCTAATGGAAATACAAGAAATGGAATTTCTAAAGGACAAACTAATTCATCAACTACAAAAGCTGAAGTTCAGTAACTTTCTCTACATTCATCAAAATTTTCTTTTGAAACCTTTATTGTTAAATGTCCGTGATGCTAGCCAAGTATGGACTATTTTAGAATTACTTAAGATTTCCTTTCCACACGTATCTACCCATACTATCTTCTATGCAATGGAATGTGAAAACATAGGTTACAAGTCTTTTATAGCCGGGACTTGCAACTGAATGGTTTGATATCGCCTTTGCTTAGTGGACAATTTCTCAAAAGCTATGGACATATCACAAGTATACCTAATTTAGGTATTTGGAAAATTTATCGAACCTTGGCTAAATATAGCCTAATCACCTATATTTAACCTAAGGACAGTGGAACATAGTCTGATTAACTATGTTCGACTTAAAATTTTCAAACACTGAGAATAGTTATACAAGGGTTATATTCAGGTTAATTTCCTACTTAAACTCGATAAACCACCAGAATTCATTAAAAAGATCTAGAGACACGATAGTGTCTTACCACTCAGCAAAAATCTTAACATCTTATTTATACTACCTAATTTCATTCTTGAAATTTTCATACATGAGATAATCCGAACTATTATCTTGGAATAGTCATCAAATCTTCTCATCATTTCTTAGAAGTACTAGCCTGATTAGGTTTCAAGGATATCATTCCACCATAATCCTTTAAAATTCACTTTGGATTTTAAAGCAAACTTGACATCTCTACCGAAAAATAAATGGTAAACATACACTACACTCTCCTAATAATCAACATATAACTTCATTATCTAAACCCCATTATAAGTCAGTATGTAAAACTTCACAGTAACACGTTTCTTTCAAACACTAGTAGACATAAACACTATACGATATGGCCTTCATCTCAAAACTACCTAATACATGATCGATTTTGGAAGTGGTTTGGACAACCACTTGCCACTATCAAGACTTTCCTACAACGACGATTATCACATCAATATAAACCATTTCACATCAACAATATCTTACACAATTGATTAACAACAATTACCGTAACAACAATACAACAATT
Organism: Chrysanthemum seticuspe; assembly: GCA_019973895.1. Lineage (NCBI taxonomy): Eukaryota > Viridiplantae > Streptophyta > Magnoliopsida > Asterales > Asteraceae > Chrysanthemum > Chrysanthemum seticuspe. The sequence goes on from BPTQ01000008.1 coordinate 318,290,493, forward strand.
CCATTTAAGGCACTATATAAACGAAAGTGTCAGCAAACCATTTGCAGGACTAAGGTGTTCAGAGATCACACACGAAACAACTAATGAAACCATATAAATACAAATTAGGCTGCATGCCGCACACTATCACCAGAAATGAAAATTTCATAGATGTAAGGCGTTAAAATTTAACAAAAACTCCATGTTAGAAATTGAGATTTTGTTGAAAGCCTCGATACAATAACATATGATTTGTTTTGAGAATCGGGAAAAACCAAACTTTAGGTATATTGGACTCTATGAGATTTTAACAATACCCTTTATATTATCAACTTAAGCCACCACCAAAAAACTTAGAATGATACATAACACATTCTATGACCAAAAACTTGAGAACGCAAAGATTAAAAATTCGGCGCATACACCCACATTTTCCTAGAACACTTCAACATCGGATAACACACACTGAATTTTGGGACGGAATTCCCTTAAGGGGTAGAGACTGTAGCAACCCGTAATTTTTCATAAGGTAAAATGACTATTTTACCCTTTGACTTTTTAAAGTTGACCTTTAACTTTGACTTTTGACTATTTGACTTTTACCGTAACGTAAAAGCAAATACGATAACCGGTAGTAACTGGTAATTTTCCTTGTGACCAACACAAGACTATGATAAATCTATATGTTCAAAATACTTTATTTTCACCAATAATCATAATTTATATGAACTATTACTATTTTATCATTTTTAAGTAGATATGTTACTTTTTACGTAAGACGAGTACTCAAACCTACGTTATTAGGTTTTAACAACATAGACGCACCCTACGAGACTTATCACACATTTAATATACATAGTTAGAGTATATTGATAAGTTTTAACATTTTTATAAGTATTACATTTTTACGTTACCTAGTTTTAAGTTTCGAGACTTAAGGACTTAACATTAGTAATTACCGGGACCAAACTACACCTCATAAACCAAAAGTATGTACAAAATACACACACTACCACCTCTCTTTTGAGGTGGCATGCAATGGCTCACCACAAGGCCACATGGCCTCTTCCTATTTCACCAAATCTTACACACATCACCTTATGTCTCCCACTTGATGATAAATTCACTAGCACATCACTTTTACATGAAAAACTTGCAAAAATCCTCTCATCCCCCTCTTCATTTTCGTTCACCTTCACCACCAAATCACCATCCATAACTTTGATGCATACCATAAGTTACATTAGAAAGATGAAGGCCTAAGTGAGCTCTACATCGTCCAAGTGTTGTTTTAGTGACTCCATGATTAAATTTGGAGATATACAAGGGTATAGGGGCTAAAGTAAGGTGGTATTTGGGGTGATTATCAAAGTGTTATAAATATGGATAAAGATTAAAGAGAAGGGTGAAAGATTAGAAGGGTTTAGGTGTTGATTTGTAGTTGTGATACTTGTGTTATTCCAATCATTGTAAGCTATTATTTATCTTCATATTCATTCAATATGATTGTAATAATCTCTATAATTATTTCATGTAATTTGATATAATTAGTATATGTAATATGGCTTAATTGATGTTGTACATGAGGTTGTGGCCATAAAAACAAGCTAAAACAAGTCCTAGGTAAGTTCTATGAATATGAATTCTGAAACAGTCCCAAAGATTTATTAAACTGATTTTCTCAGTAAACCTTGAGGTTAATTTAATGATATAGGATTTTAGAACTATGTCTTATGGTCGTTTCTCCGGGTGGCGCACCTCACAACTCTTCCCGATGAGTAAATGAGAGCCAAAATGGCAAAACATGTCAAAATCTGCACACCAGATTTCATTTAGGAAAAGCCCATGGTTCTGTTCATTTCTGGAAGTCGACTCAGTTTTATGAAATATAGCCAAGACCTAAACTTAAAGTTTGGAGAAATCCGCATATCAAAATAAGTTATAGAACTCAACTTATGGTCGTTTTGTCAGGAATGAATGTGCAGCCAAACTTTCTGCAATGAAAAATAAGTAAATACTTGTAATTAGACTATTGATATAAATAAACTTTGGACCTTATACTTAATTAAGCTTAAGAAGCTGTTTGAGAATATAAAAATATGAACTCGATCTTTTGAATCACTTAAAAAGAACTTATGGTTAAAAAGTTATGCCTAGTTAAGTTTTACTAGATCAAAATATAGTGTTGGATCAAAAGCTTGCTGATACGATTTTAAATCACGATTTTGACCATTTTCTGGTCCGAATCAGCAAAAGTGTAAAACACGAAAGTTGCTCAGAATGACTTTTTCTACAAAAACCCGGGTGCACATAAGCAGAAAGTGAACGACAAAACCTAAAAACGGCAAAAACTAAGCTGAACTGTTGTTGACTAGGAAACAACCTTAGTGAGAACTTTAAGTGATATATTGATCATTTGAGGCTAATATAAAGCCAAGATTAAGTCAAGATTGTTGTCTTGAGGTTGTCTAACTTAGACACATCCTTAATATGATCTTGATTATTATTGCTTAACCATAACTTAGCCGCACGGCTAGTATAAGTCTAATGACCGAAACTTGTTTATTTAAAACTTGTTCACTAGACTTTGACAAACTAGGTAAATGACCATATGATATGTTAAACTATTTCACGACCTCTTGATTTTGATAGCCAAACAACATTTAAGGAATACTTTAACTTAAGAATTCATGTACAACATCATAAGCCAACAAACTACATATACTTGTACACTTATATCGTACACTATACTAAAACACGAATACTATGCTTTCTTAGGTAATCATTAAAGATCGTGGTTTTGCCATACTCTATTGTTGACGTACATTATATCGTTACACTCCGCTGCTAATCACTATTGTGAGTTCATAGCCCCACTTTTTATTACTTAATTATTTTACAAACCCTTGGGAGAGATACATGCTTTATTTTAAACCGAACACATTGCTTTCAAAATGTATACTTATCTGATTGTTTTATTAGTACTAAGTTACCGCATTTGCCAAACTTAAGACCCTTAATCATGAATCATTAATCACTAGTGAGAGTGGGCGCGAATATTGTGAATAGATCTATTGGGATTGAGGAATCCCGTTTGTGTTGACCGGGTAGGCAAACAAACGCACTATATTTGAGTAACATTGGTAAAAACGACAATTTTTACCTGATAGGGCACGCACCGACATTAATTTTGGAACACGTTAACGCCTTGATTGCATGATGCTTAGCCTAATAATAACTGTTTTGTTTTCAAACCATTGGTGTGAGTCTATAGCTCACACTACAAACATAATGTGTTCAACCATCAAACAAACTCTATGAATTTCACTCAACCTTTGTGTTGACAGTTTTAAGCATGTATTTCAGGTCCGTATTGTATGAGGCTGGCTCGGAGGAGCATGGATACTCAAGAAGGCTATAAATTTTATTATCATTCGAAAACCCATTTAATGTATTTTGTAAACTTGGAACCATTTGGGACCTCATTTTTGTAAACTCTGATATTTATATAAATCGAATGATAAATCTTTTAAAACGACTCCATTAGAGTTCGTTTTCTATTGTTTATGACTGTTGTGCCATGAAGTAACACTCAGTTTGAATTCCGCTGCATATATCGAAATTGGGGGTGTTACATCATCAAGCCCCCCAGTCGAAAGTGATGCCTATGAACGAGGAGGCATTACTTTCAACTTCAATATGCGAGCAAAATCAGCTTGTTTTGCACACAACGGTATACACAATTTAGGCGCTTACGCCTCTTAATGCGCAATAAATGCTACCTAATCATGTCTAACAACTCGCTACAGTAAATCCCAAAGACCCATTTACCTCGGTTGACTAAAACAACTTTTCAAATTTAAAATACATTTGAAATCCGGATAAGATTACCCAAGGGGACACGTGTGCGGCCCATATGCAAATTTGAATAGAGTATTTAAAGGGTGTTAGATGACACCCTGGACCATTTTACCTTCTCCGCCCACTTTTACACGCAGTAAACTTCCTTTAGCTACCGGCTTCGAGTAAAAGGTAAAGTCATCTCTTCTTCTTTTCCTTAGCTTTGATTAGTTATGGATTCAAAATTCATCATGAAACAACAAAAATGTACTCTGACATCCCAAGACTTGCACAAATTTCTTGCTCAATACCCCATTCCCCAAGAGTACAAAATCGTGCTCCCAAAACCAAATCAAGGTATTTTTTATGCTCCAAAAAATTTCGTAGGGCTTTATACTCATTAGTTTAGCCAGTCGAACCTTAGGATACCTATTCATCCTTTGATTCTGGAACTATTACAGTACTATGAAGTACACATTTTCCGTTTTAACCCCTTTGGCCTTTCCAAACTCACGACATATATTGTGATGTGTAAGGCTTACGGTTTTGAGCCCACACTTGAGGTGTTGAAGGGGTTTCTAAACTTGTATCCTGGTGGGAACTGGCTAACCTTAGCGAAAAGGCCAGAAGGGGATGTTCCCAATCTTATTCTGAAGCCTTTTACGAATATAAGAAATTGGAAAGGTAGTTTCTTTTATGTTCAAGACACTATCATCCCACCTCAATATCCAGCATTGCTAAACGAGGCCTTCAGGTTTGATGCCAAACGCTTTAATGACCCTCTTCCCTATAAAGTCCGAAGGAATCCTCTGTACCAGCGTCTGGCCAAGTACCCCGCTGATGTTCGATCTTTTTCGAGCCTATTCTGTTTATGGCTGGGATTGCTCAAAGCTGGGAGGGGTCTCCCGCGAAGCCCATGATCATGTATCATGGAAAAATTATGTGTAGTTCCACTTTCTTTAAGTAGGATCAATTAGCGATGATATTCATCTTTTCTTGTTTCTTGTTTTGCAGAGATGGCTTTCAGGAACTTTATACACCAGGATATTGATGAAGATTTGAGTTTCATGCCTATGGAGCAGGATGAAGGGTGTTATGGCGTTGGGTCGCCCTCTGTTTCAGTCAATAACAATGATGTTGATGCTGTCAAAGTTGAGCCTGTTGCATCTGCCCCTCCACAAGTGTCATTGGAGGGTCCTTCTCAACTGGTCGAGAATGTGGCTGATTCAGATGATCCAGCAGATGAGGAAGTACGGATCACAAGTTCTACAGGCATTGCAGATAGGTTGAAGAATAGGAAAGGGACTAGTGGTAAGGCTCTCAAGTCCTCCACCAAAAGGAAAACTCCTCTCCCTACCTCTGCGTCCAGAGCCGTCCGACAGAAAGGTGTTGAGGGTAGGAAGACTATGAAGTTTGCCTTCGAACTGCCAGATGACTGTGAAGAAATGCATGGTATGCACTTGTTTCTGAATTTATAAAAAATACTTATTGCTATGTCTAACTTTCCCATTGGTATTTCATTTGTCGCAGGCCTGCCTGACACCAAGGAGCTTCCCAATGCCATTGCCTGTCATCGCATTGTGGATCATGTCACCCCTCCGAGCTGGAAAGGATTGCTAGACAACATGTCCATAGAAGGGGTATGAGATTTGCACGACAAGAGTGTCGCGAGGCAAGCTGTTTTGGACAATCATCTGAATGGTCGCACAAGGGAGTTGCTCCAGGTTGTGACGAAGGCTAGGCAGGAGATGAATGTGATGTTGGATAGGGAGAAGCATAGGGAAAAACAATATGCTGAGCTTGAGGCCAAATGTGAGGAGATTGAGAAGGACTTTGATAAAAATCCCCTCACCGAATACCTCCGAGACAGGATTGCTGAGCTAGAGAAGGAGTTAGCTGTCACAACAGCTGAATGTGGCAAGCTTAAGCTGGAGGAGGCCAAGGTTGTGAGCCTCACAGGTCAAGTTTCTGTTCTAGAAGCTAAGTGTGCAGGTTTGGAGAGTGAAAAATCTAGGCTTGGAGAATTAGAGATCAAGATGAGAGAAGAGGTTGATGGCCTACAGATGCGCTACAAAATGTTGCAGAAGGATCGTACAGATGTAGTGTCGAAGGTAGTGCCGTATATTGCCATGGAGTTATATCATAGTGATGAGGTTGGAGCCGTCATGTGGAAGCTGATTAAATCAGCTATTTTTCATGGACGATGTCTTGCATTGGAGGAGGTGGCTAAGACTGGTGAGCCTGTGGACCTCTCCAAGGTTGAATGTTATCGTCCCTCATCAAAGGCTGAGTACGAAGACACGGGAAATGCATTTGCTACTGCAGAGTACCCCTTTTTGCTCGAAGCCACCAAAGATCCCATGGCACCTCTCGAAGATCTGCTCTCCAAAAAGCCTCGAAAGATCAAACCTACTACTCCTACAAAGAAGACAGCTTCTGCCAAGCCTATCTTAGCTCTGCCATCTCCAACTCCATCTCCCAAGAAGAAAGATTGAAGGCTGCCATGTCGGCAGTAATTTGGTTCTGAGGGTGGCATGTACCCTTGTTAAAACAATTTCTTATGATGTGCTGTCTCTTTGTTAAACAATTTGTGAAATATCCCTACGCACTTTTGAATGGAATTAAGTAGGGAAATATCCCTACGCACTTTTAAATATTTATCTTGTGCACTTCTCGTACGCCATTTTTCCGACGCTTAAATTTTACAACCTAAGGTGTAATAACCTCATTGTGTGTAAATTATAATACCAAGAATATTGTGATCAATTTTGATCACTGACAGAGGGTCGCGACCCACTCTATCTTTAATCCTTTAAGTCTTATGGCTTTTCTTTTTATTTACCATAAACTATTAGGAGAGTTAATATGATGTAGGGTCCTTCCCAAGTAGGTCCTAGCTTCCCCTAGTATTCTGCCTTGCTTGCACTATTAAGGCGTAGCACGTACTCTCCAGGCTTGAAGGTGGAGGGTTTGACCCTCTTGTTGTAGTAGCCTTCTATCTTGTGTTTATGTATAGCTTCTCTGACTGATGCTATTTCTCTCCTTTCTTCCAACAGATCAAGGTTCTCCCTGATCCCTTCGTCATTCCTAAAGGCTTCAAATGTGGCCACATGCTCTGTGTGCATACTTAGCTCCGAAGGGATTACAGCTTCTATTCCATATGTGAGGCTAAAGGGGGTTTCGCCATGGCTTGACTTGGGTTGGGTCCTATGAGCCCATAACACTTGAGGAAGTTCATCTACCCACCCATGATGGCTCCATCACAGCCTTTTTTCGATTCCCTTGATTATGTCCCTGTTGGTTACTTCCACTTGCCCATTGCCTTGTGGATGATAGACAGAAGTGAAAGACTGCTTTATCATTAAACCATTGCAGAAATCATAAAAGACTCCTTCGGAAAATTGCTTGCCGTTATCGGATACAATGATGTGGGGCACTAAGAATTTGCATATGATGTGCTCCCATACAAATTTCTCTATGTGTCTTCCAGTAATGGAAGCTAAAGGCTTAGCTTCGACCCACTTTGTGAAGTAATCAATAGCCACCAATAAGAATTTGACTCCATCAGGAGCCGCAGCCATGGGCCCTACGATATCGATTCCCCATTGGGAGAAGGACCATGTGGATGTAACACTTGTCATGTCTTGTTTCGAGAGCTTGGGAACCTTGGAGTTTATCTGACAAGCTTCACATTTTTGTATGATTTCCACAGCATCCCTATGCATCGACGACCAGTAGTAGCCTAACTTCATTATTTTTGAGACAACCGAACGGGGTCCTGCGTGAAGGCTGCAGGACCCTTCGTGAACCTCTGCGATGATGCTCGACGCCTGCTTAGGCCCAACACACCTAAGCCAAGGTGAGAGGAACGATCTTCTTTACAAGTTTTCTCCTATCACCCAATATTGTAGAGATTTGACTCGTATCTTCCTTGCTTGCCTTGGATCCTCAGGGAGAATGCCACTTATCAAGTATTCCCTAATGGGAGTCATCCATGTGTCTCTTTATTCATGGACAATGTCTGTGACCCCCTTTCGTATAATAGACCTTTCAGGCAAGACTTCTACTAGCACCTCCTTTGTGAGATGGGCGAAGGCCATGGAGGCTAGCTTGCTCAATGCGTCCGCCTTCTTGTTCTGAGTTCTGCGAACGTGTTGAATGGCGTAGGAGTCGAAACCATCCAGCATTTCCCTTGTTTTATCCAAGTATTGTTTGATGACGGGCTGCCAGGCTTAATAGGAGCCTTTTACTTGGTTTGCCACCTGCTGAGAATCTACATAGATAGTGAGAGGCTTAACTTCCATATCTTTTGCTAGCCGGAGGCCTGCCAGTAAGGCTTCATATTCTGCTTCATTGTTGGTGGCTTCGAATTCAAACTGAAGCGCATAGGTATGCTCCTTCCCTTCGGGACTGACCAACATTAACCCTGCTCCGGAGCCATCGGAGCTTGATGCTCCGTCTGTGTAAAGCTTCTAATCATCTTGTATTTCGATGAGCTTAGCCTTGGGCTCCTCCTTATCTCTGCTTGGTTCGGAAGGTGTTTCCGCTAAGAAGTCTGCAAGAATATTCCCTTTGACAGAGTTTCGACCTTTGAACTCTATCTCGTGCTCTCCAAGCTCGATGGCCCATTTTGCCACCCGTCCAGACTTTTCAGGTTTTGAAAAGATTTGCTTGAGTGGCTTGTCGGTTAAGACTGTGATCTGGTGGGCCTGGAAATAACGTCGGAGCCTCCTTGTTGCGTAGATCAGGGCTAATATGAGCTTCTCCAGTGTAGGATAGTTAATTTCTGCTCCTTGCAAGACCTTGCTAACAAATTAAATTGGAATTTGCCTTTGGTCTCTTTCCGCCAGTAGGACAGCGTTGATGCTCTCCATTGAGGATGCGATATACATAAACAACACTTCGCCTTTGATTGGGGTTGTAAGTGTTGGAAGTATTTCCATAAACTCCTTCATTTTTTGGAAGGCAGTCTCCGCATCTTGGCTCCATTGGAAGGTCTTCTTGTCGGCGCAACCTTTAAGCATCTTAAAGAATGGCAGAGCCCTATCCGCCCCTTTCGACAAGAATCGGCTTAGTGCCGCCAATTTTCCGTTTAAGCTTTGTACGTCCTTCAAACATTTCAGAGCCTGAAGATCCGTGATGGCCTTGACCTTCGAAGGGTTAGCTTTGATCCATTGCTTTGTAATCAAATGCCCCAAGAATTGCCCTTCTTCGACACCAAAAGAGCATTTCTTTGGGTTTAGCTTCATGTTGATTTCTCGAAGTTGATCGAATGTCTCTTGGACGTCGTGAAGCAGATCCTCTTCCGTTTTGCTCTTGATAACCATATCGTCCACATAAGCCTCGATATTTCTGCCTATCTGCTTGTTGAATGCTTTTTCTACGAGTCTTTGGTAGGTTTCCCCTGCGTTCTTCAATCCGAAGGGCATTTTTCTGTAACAGTAAACTCCTCTGCTTGTGTAGAAGGCTGTCTTCTCTTCGTCCTCCTTGGCCATTTAGATTTGATGATACCCTTTGTAGGCATCTAGGAAACACTTCAGTCGGAAGCCTGCCAAGGACTCTACCTTCCAATCAATCTCTGGCAAGGGGTAGCAGTCCTTCGGGCATGCTTTGTTGATATCAGTAAAGTCAACACATATGCGCCATCCTCCGTCACTTTTCTTTACCATCACTGGGTTGGCCAACCAAGTTTGGTATTTGACTTCCCCTAGGATCCCTGCTTGTGTTAGCTCATCTACTTCCTTATAGGCAGCGGCGTTCCTTTCAGGGGCTAGGCTTCTCCTTTTTTGTTTGATGGGCTCAATGTGCTTGTATTCGTTGAGCCTGTGTTCCGTGCCGAAGGGCTTTCCATCAATCACCAACATTCTTGGAACTCCTGTCATGTCAGAATATGTCCATGCAAAAACATCAAGGTTAGTTTGTAATAGATCCGTAAGCTTTTCCTTGAAGTTTGTTGGAAGCTGCTTTCCCATCACAACTGTTTGTTCGGGGTAGTTTGGGTTTACTACCACTCGTTTTTCTGCGTCTGCACAACTTAGAATGGCCATCGGAAGTTCCTCCGACCCTTTTTTAACTTTCTTGATACCATAAACCTTACTGTCTGCTCCGTAATTTGAATGAACGGTCCCTACTCCGAAGGGAGTTTGGAACTTGATGGCTGCGTGTATAGTGGAGACCACGATACCCATTTTTTGCATAGCAGTCCTTCCTATCAGCAAATTGTAAGGGGAATCTGACCTGATTATGATGAAGGTGAGAGTTTCTGTTTTGGATAAGGGCCTTTCTCCAATTGTGATTTCCAAAGGTACCTCTCCGAGAGGCCAAGAGTGCTCACCGGAGAACCCTACCAAATGTACCTTTGAGTCTACCCCCCTCTGCGAGTGTATTGATGGCTTGATCTTTAGGAAGCAGTGTTCGTAGCTGATTTCGCAGGAGCTTCCACAATCCATGTATGCTCGGTTCACCTCCCTGTTGGAGACCCACACCTTGATGACCACGGGATCAGTTGAAGGTGTCCGCCCTAAAATGGATGGAAATGTTATCTCCCCTACACTTCCTAGCTCTCCATCTGCTTCTTTTCGCTTCAAGGTTGGATCTTGTCTGTGCACTATCAGTATTGGGGCTTCTGCAGGGATGGTTTCTTTCTTGCTTCCATTCCATTCGCCCAACTGGGTGTCGGAGACCTTATCCCTTCCTTTCTTGATGCCTTTTACCAGATGTGCCAGTTGCCCGGAGCGTACTGCCTCTTCAATTTGCTTCTTCAACTCTATGCAGCTGTTAGTGTCGTGCCCATGGTCCTCGTGAAAGTGGCAGTACTTCGACATGTCCATGCCTTTACCCCGTGCTGACATGCGAGGGGGTGGGTCGAAGGACTTGGCAGCTTTCTCAGTAGCGAGGATTTCCCTAGGAGACTTGACCAAGTTTTCCAAGAGCCCATGGTTTGAGCCTTTGTTATAGGGAGTGAAACGGTCCCTGTTCTTCTTTCTATTCTTGGATCCCAGGAGGACCCTCAAGAGAACTTGTCGGAGCCTTCTCTTTGTTTGACCGGAGCTCCATTGGCTGCTACTTTCTTGGATCGATCCAAGTATACGTCTTTTCCATGAGTGCCTTGTAAGTGGTCGGAAGATCGGTGGATAGAAACTCCACCAGACTTCGTGTTCGTAAGCCATGCACGAAACCGGAAATCCTTTGCTCTTCGTGCAACCCAGAATCTGCAAGGTTTCGTCAGTGTACCGAGTGACGAAGGCCCTTGTGCTTTCACTTTCTCTCTGCTTGATGGTATGCACGGCTAAGTGAGTCTTAGTGTACTTCTTTTGCTGGCTGAAGTGTGATCGGAACTTAGCCTTGAGATCATCCAGACTCGCGATGCTTCCTACTTTTTGCCCATTCCACCATATTTGTGCAGAATCTTGGAGAGTGTAGGTGAACATGTGGCACGCTACTGGCATAGCCCACTTATGCATCCTGATGGCGCCTTCAAACAAGTGCAAGAAGTTATCTGGATCGTCTTTCTCATCGTAAGTGCCTATGTGAGAAGGCATCTTCAACCCATCAGGTAGAGGGTAGTCTTCTATCCATTTCACGAAAGGCGTGCAGGCCCTAGAAGCTTCCGCATAGAAAGGGTTGTATGGAGGTACATAGGCAGGTGTAGGGTTGTACGGATTGTGATTTGCAGGGATAGGTGGTTGCGAGAATGTGGTATAAGCTGAGGGAGTTTGGTACGAAGGGTTTCTCCCCACTGGGTGTCTATGGTGCATAGGAAAGTGCCCATAAGGCATGTGCTGGTAACTCTGGTTGTGAAGAGACCCATTCGGAGGATAAGCATTATAGGGTTAAGTAGGCAGGTAGGGATTCATGCCTTGAGGTGGTAGTTGGTTTATCCCAGCGTACGGAGGAGGTCCTCCGACACTCGAAACGTACGATGGAGGCACCGTAGCCCCCATCCCATCTCTCCCTAGATGAGCTGCCAAGAGAGGTGGTAGGTTCATCATCCGTTTTCTACTGGGTTGCTTCCTCCGTTGGAGTTCTCACTCCTCCTTTCTCCAAGCATTCTCTCCCTTCTACCAGGATCTCCTCTTAGACCCTCTTCGAAACCTACAATTCTTCCATTAGGCCTCCTTACGGACGGAGAACCAATTCATAGGGTCAAGCGCCCCCTGTTTGTTGGTCGAGGCCTTTCTTCTATCTCCATCTCTTCATCATATTCCTCGTTGGAATATTCCAATTCCCTTCGCATTTCGGTGTTACGAACTTGCCTCTTGTGAGCCCCTAGCAAGGACTCTAATGCTTCGAAGTTTGCCTCAACGAAGGCAGGGCTAATTTCTGGAATGGGATTAGCTGAAGATGAGGCGTGATGTATGGGAGTTGTTTCTAGGCGAGATCGTGTAGTGAAGGTGGAGGCGGTTATTTGGGCGAGATTATCGGTGTTAGTTGTGGTGATGGGTACCAGGGTAGAGAAACCTGGTGGAGGTGTATCTTCTCGTCCTGGTTCCGTGCCGGAAAAGTAGCGTAATCAGTTAGGAGGTTAGGACTTGGTGGTTACGGGACTTATAGTAGCTGGTCCTACGGATGGCGCCACTAATTGTACAATAAATTGCACTACCAGGCTTCAATGATGATAGAAGGTAAGGGGGTGTGTGTTCCAGCCAAGATTTTCTTTCACCTGAGAATAAGAAATATGAAGACACTACGTTAACTGATTACGCAGGGGTTGGACCCTACGAACCACCTCCGGCGTGAGAGTAAGTATGAGTTATGGTTGTATAAGTGAGTGTGAGTAAACAGTAAAGTGTTAAGTGAGCTTACCACAAACTTCTGCCCGTCCCACCTATTTATAGTAGATAAAATAGGATTGAGGGCACCTCTGTGCTAATATCAGAGAACATGGGGGCGTCCCATGCTTTTAGGTAATCGCTAGGGCTTAGTGACCCACGTTCTCAAACTTGGCGGGAAAGACAGGGATGAGAGGGAGATCGTGGGTTTGACCAAGTCAGGATGGTCCTCTGTCCTTTGTTCCCTCGTAAACCATACCCCGAAGGGCTTAGGGCTTCGAGTGGCGAATTCCCCGCAGGTAACCTTCGCGTGTACGAATGGTTTGACGCCAATGAACGTTTGGGAGGACTGACTTGGGCCTTCGTACAGAAGGGCTTCGACACAGTTCGAAGGGGTGTCCCTCGACCTGTTCGGAGGGTACATCATCACATATGATAAATATACAACTGCTTAAAGCATAATTGAAGTGTGCAAATAAAAAATAAAAGTGTGCAAATCATTAATCTTAAAAAAAATATATGAAAGATTAAAAAAACATACGAGACAAACCATATACCAAGATATAGAAGAATGGCTATATAATTTTGTAAACAGTAAAACAACTAATTACAAAAACCTAAAAACAATTTCATGTACAACACATTAGCCCATTATTAGCCCAATGGGCAAATAACTTTATTTACGACACATAAAAACCTTCACCAAACCAAATCTAAATACAATAAACAAACACACAAGACCCAAGGCAAGATAGGAGGAAGAAGGAGGCGGTAATATGAGAAAAAACAACACGACCAAGCATAGTAAAAAAACAGTAAGACCCAACAAAAACGTTATCGACCCACATAACATCAAAGCCAAAGATATCCCCAACAACATAGAAGCAAACCCTGCTGGCGTTATCTGTGACAACGCCGGTTTCCGTGTCTGCCGCCTTGACACCTCGTTCGGGTACCGTATAAAATATAGTATCATGGATGATAGTTCATGAAAAGCTTTTGATTGTTGATGATCTTGATTATGGTGACTGTTGGCCAACGGTAATTTTTTTCTGTCCTTTTTCGAAAGTCACACACGCCTCTCAAGTGGCTTGGGAAGTGGCGAGAGATGGTTGGGGTACGGTGGCATGAGGGTGGCGGCGCCACTTTGGCTTCCACATAGGATTTGGCGTAGGGTTGTGTTACCATACCCCATGATCTTAGAGTGACTAGTGGGTGATGAGCCACCTCTAATAAACCCACTTTATTCATTAGTTATTTAGACTACAAGACGTTTTTCAATGACTTTTACATACTTAAACAATAAAAGAAAACACAATAGGTTAATTTGTGATGCGATATTCATCACTATGACTTTTTACGTTAAACACAGTCAGCCTCCCTTAACTAGAAATCATGGCTCCGTCCTTGGTAGAAGGTTGTAACGGGGGTTTGCGCGCCACGGTGGTTCATCGACGGCACTACACTTGGTCTTAAAGTGACGAAGTACTGTAAGAAAATGTTATTGCCAAGTGACTAAGCAAGGGGTATTCACTCTTAGTTAATAAGGTCCACTTGTGTCGCCCCAATTAGCTCGTCTAGCATTAGATCATCATTTCTTTTTTTCTTAAACTATATTATAATGCATTTAGGTCATTTCTGAAAGGCTAATGATTTGCACACTCAAATTCTGTATTTGTACACTCAAATTTGTGCATTAAGCAGTTATACATTTATCATATGCTGCTTTAACGATTTGTACATTTGAGTGTGCAAATAACAAATGAGAGTGTGCCAATCAATGCCCTTTATGAAAAGGAAGTCCTAAAAAAATAAACCTACAGACTTACTATAAGAGGAAGGTTTAAAATTCAATATATCACATTATTTAAAATTAAATGCAGACGTTTCTGCTAAATTAAATACGGTTTTCAAATCATTTACAACTCATTATTAAAAACGTGTAACCGTTAAAAATCATTATTATCAGTGATGATTATTAAAAAACATATAATCGCATTCACTATAAAAATACACACAAACCATTTCATATCTCTCTCCCATACATCTAAAACATCAACAACAAGGCCGAGTGTAACCGCGGCCATAAAATTTAGTCAGAGGTACCCGCCGTCGCATTGCACGGGTACCCTGCTAGTGTGTGTATATGTTGCTTGTAATTAGTCTTATTTTATTAAGTAATAGTACCTCCGTCCCAAAATTATAGTCCCTTATTGACTTTTTCGGTCTTTTTTTTTTTCAACTTTGACCTTAAATATTTTTATTTGTGTTATACAATAGTTGATGAAAAATATACCAATGAAAATACATTTAAAACCCAATCCATTCATATATTTTTCATCAAGTATTATTTAACACAAACAAAAATATTTAAGATCAAATTTGTAAAAGAAAGACTGAAAAAGTCAATAGGGGAATATAATTTTGGACGGAGGGAGTATACAAATTAGTTTCATTTTTGGTATCTACATGGTATAGTAGCTATAAGTTGGTTCTTGTTTTCACGGATTGTTTGCTGTTCCGATTCTTCTGTTCACTTGTTGTTCGATTTCATGTTCGTATTGTGACACATGTTGCCGACAATTGATGTGCTATGAGGTTAGACTTTTAATTCAAGTAGAGTAAAGTCTAAAATACATCCCTGTGGTTTGCCCTTTGTCTCGCTTTACATCCCTAAACTTTTTTTTGGCACAAAACCATCCCTCCGTTAGTAAAGTTGGCACAAATACATCCCTCTGTTAGCAAATTCAGTTAATAAGGACTAACGGTGCAAATATTATCGTTAGTCCTAAGGACTAACGGTTACCTCCACCGCCACCTACCACCCACCGCCACCACCCACCGCCACTTACCACCTCCACCGCCACCACTGCCACCACTACACCACCACCTCCACCCACCACCACCCACCGCCACTACTGCCACCACTACACCACCACCTCCACCCACCACCACCCAACGCCACTTCCACCCACCACCACCCAACGCCACCTCCACCCACCACCACCGCCACCACTGCCACCACTACACCACCCACTACCACTGCAACCACTACACCACCACCACTGGTGGTGGCAGTGGTGGAGGTGGTGGGTGGCGGTGGTGGTTGGTGGTGGCGGTAGATAGCGATGGTGGAGGTGGTGGTTGGATGGCGGTGAGTGGAAGTGATGGTGGTGGTGGTGGTGGAGGTGGGTGGTAGTGATGGTGGTGGTGGCGTTGGGTGGTGGTGGTAGTGGTGGCGGTGGTGGAGGTGGTGGGTGGCGGTGGTGGTTGGTGGTGGCGGTAGATGGCGATGGTGGATGTGGTGGTTGGGTGGTGGTGGGTGGAGGTGCCGTTGGGCGGTGGTGGGTGGAGGTGGTGGTGTAGTGGTGGCAGTGGTGGTGGTGGGTGGGTGGCGGCGGTGGAGGTGGGGGTGGTGGCGTTGGGCGGTGGAGGTGGTAGGTGGCGGTGGGTGGTGGCGTTGGGTGGTAGGTGGCGGTGGAGGTAACCGTTAGCCCTTAGGACTAACGGTGCAATTTATTTTATTACATCGTTAGTCCTAAGGACTAACGGTGCAAATTTTTTCTCTTCTGTTAGGAGATAACGGAGAATATTTGCACCGTTAGTCCTTACTAAATGAATTTGCTAACAGAGGGATATATTTGTGCCAACTTTACTAACGGAGGGATGATTTTGTGCAAAAAAAAAGTTTAGGGATGTAAAGCGAGCTAAAAGGCAAACAACATGGATGTATTTTGGACTTTACTCATTCAAGTAAGTTGTTGAATTAGTTAATTAGAAAAGAAAAAAGAAAGAGACCATTGATTGTTACTTTTCGATTAGGGATTGGATATGCGAGAGATAATGGGTCGGTTAATTTATAAGTTTGGATTGTGCATGCCGATTATCGTGAGCATGAGGAATATTTCGTTCGATTATTTAGTTCGGTATCGTTTGACGCTTTTGTCTTACTCAACGTTTAGACGTTGTGGTATTGGAATTTGCATAAGTATTGATAATATATTTTGGATTAGTATTTTTAATTATAGAAAATGACAAAAAAATGCATTGAACTTCACACTTTATATGATTGTGTGTAGCTAACTATTTTTTTTCTTATTTTATGTACTGAACTTTTAAATTTCGATCATTGTGTGTATTTTGTGACTATTCTACCATGTAAAATGATCAGTTTACCCTTCAAAATTTGAAAAAATTAAGGGGGCGTTTGGTTGGGGTATTTTAAAATTCTGGAATTTTAAATTCTAGAAAATTTAAATTCTTGAGAATTTAAAATTCCGGAATTTAAAATACCTTCGCATGTTTGGTTGACATAAATTTATAAATATTTTTTTATTTTTTTTAATATAAATTTCATAAATATTCTACTTAAAAGTTTATAAAAAAAGTTATAAAAAAAGTTTATAAAAAGTTTATAAAAAAAGTTTATAAAAAATTTATAAAAAAAAAGTTTATAAATAATTTATGAAAAAAGTTTATGAAAAATTTATAAAAAACGTTAATAAAAAATTTATAAGAAATTTATAAAAAAAAAATTATAAAAAAAAGTTTTAAAAAATTTATAAAAAATTTATAAAAAAAGTTTATAAAAAATTTATAAGAAATTTATAAAAAATTTATAAAAAATTTATAAAAAAAAAGTTTATAAAAAATTTATAAAAAAAGTTTATAAAAAATTTATAAAAAAAGTTTATAAAAAAATTAATAAATATTTTATTTAAAAGTTTATAAAAAAACAATAAGAAAAAATTATAATTTTTTTTTTCAAGCAAATTAAAATTTCTCACTTTTTGGAGGCATTTTGATTCTCTCCATTTTGACAATTCGGGGAATTTTAAATTACTTCAAATGCCCACATTTGAGTTACCAAACAGAGCATTTGAAGGGAATTAAAATGCAAATGCCTCCAATATCCTCCAAATTGCCCCAACCAAACGCCCCCTAAGGGTAAAATGGTCACAAAATACACACTAAAATCGAATTTTGAAAGTTCAGTACACACAATAAGAAAAAAATAGTTGGCTACACACAATCATAAAAAGTTTCAAGTTCGATGCATTTTTTTGTCATTTGCCATTCTGATTATATTTGGAAGGGTTATGCTATTCCAACACCCCATAGGGGGTGTTTGTACTTTGGTGGGCTAGCTGCTGGTGGCAGTAGGAGGGGGGAGGGTACTTTTGTGTTTTTTCTCGATTTTCGTGCCAAAATTTTGTTATAAGTTTTTTTACTACAAGTTATTTGGTTTTTTTTACAAGTTTTGTATTTTTACAATATTTTCTTTTATAACTTTTTACAAATTTTTCTTTTTACAAGTTTTTTTTTGTTTCAGATTTGTGTTTTTACAAGTTTATCTTTTATAACTTTTTTTTTAAAAACCGTAGTCGGAAAATTTTGAAGCTCAGATTCGAAGGTTGCAAAGTGAGATTTTATCTCACTTTACCGTCTATTCGGTTTCGGTTATCATCATCGCCTCACACGTTCTAAATTTTATCTCAAACTGCAGCAAGTTCACAAGATTCTCAAACTGCAGAAGTTCACAAGTTCTAAATTTTACACGTTTTCATTGTGCAAAAGGTGGTAAGTAAGATTCCCAAACTGCAAAAGTTCACAAGAAAGCAAACTGCAGAAGTTCACAAGAAAGCATAAACTGCAGATAATTTCACAGTTCAGGCTTATAATGCCATAAGAAAGCAACAACACAAGTCTCACATTCCACCAACTAGCAACAAGCAACAACACCAATAAGCAACAAGCAACATTCCACCACAAGAAAGCAACAAGTCTCACAGTCCACCACAAGAAAGCAGACAACACAAGACTCACAGAGTCACAGTCCACCACAACAAGCAACAGCACCACAAGCAACAACACCAACAAGCAACAACACCACAAACAACAACACCATGTCTAGTTCACCATTTGACACACAAGAGGTAAAAAAACTTATCGATATATTAATAGGCTCATATTATTAGCTCTTTATATCATGTTGGCTGCAAATTCGAATGTTTCATAGTGAGATAGAAACTCACTTTACCGTCCATTCAGTTATGCCACGCCAAAACTCTAAGGTTTTTTTTTTTTTTTTTTTTTTTTTTTTTTTTTTTTTTTTTTTTTTAATAAATAAAAATCATCATGGCCTTTCTTTTTAACAAACTGCTTATTTCACAAAATTTGCTTATTTCACAAAATCATCATTGCCTTTCTTTTTAGCAAACTGCTTATTTAACAAACTGCTTATTTCATTGAAAGTTGCAAAGTGAGATAGAAACTCACTTTATCATCCAGTCAAGAAACTAAAGAAACATCACACATTTGCTTAAGCAGTTTCAAGAAACCATCATCAACTGCTTAAGCAGTTGTGATGGTTTCAAAACCGCTTAAGCATCACACCAGCTAGTTCACCAAAGTACAAACACCCCCTAATGGGGTGTTGCATCACCACATCACCACAACACCACAGACCATCAGTTTTTTAGATCTAAAGCAACGAAACCATCAAGTGTTTTTTAGATCTAAAAATAATAACCAACGAAACCGACCATCAAGTTTTTTTTTCACAACAGAAACCATCAAGTTGTTTTTCAAGATCTAAAAAAATTTCAAGATCTAAACTGTTTTCAAGATGTAAAACCAACCATCAAGTTTTTTTCACCACAGAAACCAACTATCAAAGGTTTTTTAGATATAAAAAGTAACCAACGAAACCACCAAACAAGATTTTTCACCACAGAAACCACCAACGAAACCACAGAAACATCACCACAGAAAGTATCACCAAACAAGTGTTTTTTAGATCTAAAAAAAATAACCAACGAAACCAACCATCAAGTTTTTTTCACAACAGAAACCATCAAGTTTTTTTCAAGATCTAAACTGTTTTCAAGATGTAAAACCAACCATCAAGTTTTTGTCACAACAAAAACCATCAAAGGTTTTCAAGATCTAAAACCAACCATCAAAGGTTTTTTATATCTAGAAAAAATAAGCAACGAAACCAACTATCAAGTTTTTTTCACCACAGAAACCAACTATCAAAGGTTTTTTAGATCTAAAAAATAACCAACGAAACAACCAAACAAGTTTTTTCACCACAGAAACCACCAACGAAACAACCAAACAAGTTTTTTCACCACAGAAACCACCAACGAAACCACCAAACATCACCACATAAACCACCAACGAAACCACCAAACATCACCACATAAACCACCAAACAAGTTTTTTCACCACAGAAACCACCAATGAAACCAAGATCTAACAAGTTTTTTACTTGTTAGATCTAAAAAGAGAGATTCATTTAGAGAGAGACAGAGAGAAACGAGTGATTAGAGAGAGAAAGAGAGAAAGAAAGTGTGATTATGCCAGAAGTGAGAGAGAGTCAGAGATACGAGTGAGACAAGGGGTAGGGTGGGATGGGTAAATCCGGGGGCAGCACACGGTTTTGTTTTTTTTTTTTTTTTTTTTTTTTTTTTTTTGCAAAAGTATATAAAGTAAAAAAAAAAGTATACAAAGTTGTTAAAAGGTAAAAAGTTTATGTGGTGAAAAGTTTTTTTTTTATAAAAGTATACAGAGTTTAAAATGTTTAAAAGGTATAATAAGTTTTTTTTATATGAAAGTTTAATAGGTATATAAAGTTTTTTTTATAAAAGTTGTATTTTTTATAAAGGGTAAAAAGTTTTTTTTAAATTTGTAAAAATAAAAAAAAAGTTGTTAAAATATGTATAAAGTTATAAATTATCTGTTAAAATGAAAATTATAAAAGTTGTATTTTTTATTTTTTTAGGTGTTCCCTGATGACGATGTTTTAACTAATTGGGTGCAAACTACTGCTCAATCGATCGGTTTTCTTATTGTTAAAGCAAGAACCAAAACAGATAGGGGCTATAAGTACTCAATCGAATATAAGTGTTTAAGCCATGGGACGTCTGCACGTGAAGGTTTAGAAGATGAACTTCAACGGCAGACTAGTACCGCTAAAACTAATTGTCCATTCAAATTACTGGCGAAATATATAAAAGGTGAAACTAATGGTTGGATCTTGAGGGTGAAGTGTCTGAGGCATAATCATGATTTTGTAGATTCGTTCCATGGTTTTCCACACGCAATGCGATTAAAAGATCATGAGTTAGTTTTGGTTGAGCAATTGACAAAGCATAAAGTAGCACCACGCATTATACTTTCGTCACTAAAGGAGAGCGATCTGGATAACGTTTCTAACATTAAAACGATATATAATGCACAAAACAAGATACGCGGCGCCATTCGTGGTGATAGAACTCCAATACAAGTCCTTTTAGCACATTTGAGGCGTCAAGGTTATACATATTACCCCAGGGTAAATGACCGCATTAATGAGCTTGAGGAAATATTTTTTGTTCACCCGACATCATATGCCTTATGAACAACATTCCCAGAAATCATGCTGATGGACTCCACATACAACACCATGTTGTTTAAACTGCCATTCTTTACAATTGTTGGAGTTACTTCAACAAACAAAACATTCTCAATGGCGTTTAGCTTTTTGAACTTTGAAAAAGAGCCAAATTTCAGATGGGTGTTGGAATGTGTTAAGAGGGTGATAGACGAACAATATTACCCGCGGGTTATCGTCACCGACAGAGATTTAGCGTTGCTTGGGGCATGCAGAGCAGAATTCCCAAACGCTAACAAATTACTCTGTCGATGGCATATTAGTCAAAATGTGCTCAAGAATTGCAGACACATATTCGATACGGAAGAGGAGTATGCGTCCGTTAGATGGACATGAGATTGGATGGTTAAAGCTCCGACCCAAGATGTGTTCATGCACTATTATCAGCACCTACAAGAGTTATTGGTCCAAAAACAGGGTACTTAACTATTAATTCATTTTTTTTTTATTATTTAATAAATAAGTACCCGAATTGTTTTCTCACTTTATTAATTAATTGTTTTCTCAAACGTTTTGCAGTATTTTAATAACTGGCTGCAACATTACGACCACATGTTTGTGTCGTACATTACCGATCCATATCGCAGCTTCGGCCAGACAACAACATGTAGAGTTGAGGGTCAACACGCGTTGTTGAAGTTATACTTGGGCTCCACACAGTCCAACTTAGACACGTTGTTGAGTTCGGTCGATAAGATTCTAGTTGCGCAAGAAACTGCGATAAGAGACTCTTTTAATACAAGCATAACCAAGAAACTGCATGTGTGTAGGGACACACTATATGATGAATTGCGGTACAAAGTTTCAAAACATGCTTTACAACTCATTGTCGCAGAAAGTAAACTGGATATGGACCCACTTGAATGTGGTCATCAGTTGCGGTTAGTTTGTGGGTTACCATGCTATCACGAACTGGTTTACTATCAAATTCATGGTATGTATATTAAATTTATGCCTATCAAGTTATTCTCCCCGTTAATACCGATAATTTATACTAGTCACTCTTTTCGAATGCAGGATGGCCTATTCCACTTAATGTTGTTGATAATTTTTGGAGAACACTAAGTGCTCCCTGGCCTAGAGCGCGACCTAATCATACGCCTGAAGAGCCTGAAGATGATCTTTCTTGTCAAGCTGACGTAGAAAAATTCCAAAATGTTTTTAGCAAAGCTTCGTCATTTGTCAAGAAAAATATGTTAAACATGATGAGAGGTATATACGCTCCTGAATCTGCATCAACCCATGAACCTGCTATTAACGAAAGTACTCGTGGACGTCCGAGCGCAAAGGACAAAAAGTCCAAGACTAAAAAAATCCCATATTTGAACAAAGAACCAACCACAGGGCACCACAGAAGTTATTAAAAACCTAAAAAAGTCCCAGACTTGAACGAAGAACCTGCGAGACATACTTCATACGTGGGAGAGCCTGCTAACGAGGGTGATTTAAGACACGAGTTGTACATTGCAGATGACAATAGCGAATATTTTATGGCTCAAATTCCAATGCTTTTTCGACGGTACATCCTAAGGATTCTTAACGTGGAAGGTGATGGAAATTGTGGCTATCGAGCCATTGGCGTAGGTCTTGGTTATTCCGAAGATATATGGCGCAACCTTCGAACTCTTGTCAGGGAAGAGGTAAACAATAACAGAGAAATTTACAGGGAAATGTGGGGGACTTGGTTTGAACAGATTTCGCACTCGCTGGGTTAGTTTGGATCAGGATTTGCACCCCAAGAATACTGGATGATTATGCCAGACACGAGAGCGGCTATTGCTACAATTCTTAACCGTCCAATTGTATGCATATCCAATTCAGCATCTACTACGTGTCTTCCGCTTAGGTCCGGTCCAGATACAACACAAGTATTGTCCCCCGTTGTGATTCTTCGTGTGGGGGAAGCCCAGTGGCCCCAGACTGCTCACTACGTTCATGCGGTTCTAGATGGAAACTCACCACTCCCGCATACTCACCCACAATGGAGGGTGTTCAGACATGCCGTGGCCGCGGGATGGGCAACTGTAACGCCCCGACCCGACAAGGGTAAAGGAATCACAAATAATGGTGTCATATCAAAGCAAACACAAATATCCAAAAGAAGTCTTAACATAAATGCGGAAATAATTCAAGTCAAAACGACTTCAATACATAGGTCCCAGCGGAAAAATAACTCCAACAAAAATATCTGAAATAATAAGTCTTAAATGGCATCATAAGATCAAAGCTAAAAATCTCTAAGGTAAGTCCACTCAAGCACTCATCCCAAAGCAAAACCCAGCTTCCAATGCTTAGATACCTGCCGCGGAAGAAAAGAAAATGCGGCTGAGCTTCAAAAGCCCAGTGAACAGATATGAAAGCAAAGCGAATACTAAACGATATCGAATATGAAATATAGTGAACGAAAGATAGCAAAATCATAATCATTTTCAAAGTATAAATCAGAATTTATAAATAAAGTTTATAGTTAACTACTACGAGCCCAGAAACAAATATCAGATCATAATCATATTCTCATAAGGCAACATTTGTAGGGGAGACCTACCAGAGTTATGAAGGACGTGCATGCACGCAGCATCAATCATCAGATAACATATAACAGATAACAGATAACAGATCTAGGATGCATCCATACGCCCCTTCCTACATATACAAAATATGCTCCATCATCCAGGAACGTGGTAGAACATCACTCTACTGCCCTAGAGTCATATCAGAGGTGCATCACTGATACGGACATGGAACCCCCATGACTAGTGAAATATTTGGCTCGGGTGTCAAACTATCTTAGGTCAAATCAGAATGTCATAACTGACACAGATCATATTTTATCAGAAGATCATTCATATTTCCAAAATCAGAGTTTTCATATCATATAGTTCAAAATCAGATGTTTCATATTTCAGAAATCAGAGTTCAGATAAGCAACAACTCAAACAAAACAGAATGGGGTTCATAGCAAAGGCTTAGGAAACCCTAATATAAAAGCTAACAAAAGAAAACGTTAAAAGGAACCTTTACTGAAAAGGTCAGAATATCTGTACCTTATTCCAAAGCAAATGATCGAAAAGCAGAAATACGGAAAGCAAAGGATTACTCCTTCTTCTCAGAACCTATACACATTAACGGTCGTCCATGTTATTTATGATTCCATAATCGTCGAAATGATCTTTTAACATTTGGTGTTTATACTTAGTGTATTCAGTGATCTTCATACTTTAGGGTCTTATAATTTAATGAGACTTAAATGTTTTATAATTAATATCGTAGATTAGGGTTCATTATGTCATTTATTAAAGTTTAGGGTTAAATGTGAAAATAGTTTAAACGTCATAACTCACACATGAAATAACGAATTAACACTCTTAGCTTCAAACCCTAATCGACTCTCATTATGTTCTAGGGTTTTCTCCTTCTTTTAATATCACATTAATATGCATTTACTTTACATGTTACGTCTTTTAATGACTCGCTACTTAACCAACACCTTCATGTCTTAACCATACGTTACTTATATACATGTTATACGTCAACTTTTATTCCCATGCACGTTTATGATTTTATGTGACACACAAGTTACTTATTACTCGGATTAATTACACATCTACACACACATGCACAATAGTTTAGACTAGATACGACCACGTACTACGTTTACATATCCACAAACTCACTTTATAAAACGCACGCATATGAGACACGGTTCATAAACCATTTATGGTTCGGCTTGCATTATTCGGTTCACACCTTCAAACTAGGGTTTAGGTTTACATGACCTTTACTTATTAAACACACTTTCAAAACTCTTATATGGTTCGGCTAACACTTAGGGTTTCGGCTAATAGGTTTTACTCAAACTCTAGTTCATTTACGTACAATACATATTCACGTTTGCATGTTTATACCTAGGCCGAATATATTACATATACATGGTTCGGTTCACATGCATATGGGGTTCGGTCCTATGGCTCAACATATATCTATGATCCGATTCAATTATTACGTATTACATACATGTTTTCTTAACATTACAAGGTTCAATTCGTTATGGTTTGTCTTTGTTTGGTTCACACGGCTCGGCCACAAAAAGAAAACACAAAACTCGATAAACAAAACATATCACAACATATTAACGTAAGGTGTAACGAAAGAAGACGAATAAGCATTGTTATACCTTAGCTTGGTTGAAGCAAAATCTCGACACCACAAAACTAGGGTTCGGCCGAATGGGAAGAAAAGAAAAGAGAGGCAACAAAACTAGGGTTTCAATTTCTTGTAAATGTATTATATTTATAGGTGGTAACATTTTTAGTTAGGGCTTTTGAGGAGGGGCTTGGGTTTCGGCTTGGCCCAACCGAACACACAAAACAAACGCCCCTATGGGCTTCTTGGACTCTCGCTTGGAAAAAAGAAAACGAGCCCATCGGATCAAAATCAAACAAATGGCGAGGCCCAAACTTTTACGCGAGACGTTTAAATCTTTCATCGTACAAAATCGATCACGTACACACATTCGTTAAGTTTTAATTATTCGTAAATTAGTTTTAATTTCGTTAAATGATTATAAACGTATTTTACGTATTTTATAGTTTTTGATTTCGAGGGTATTTTAGTCTTTATCTATGTTTTAGATTTTCAGGTTTTACAATTCTTCCCCTCTAAAAGAAGAATTTTCGTCCTCGAAAATTGAAATGAAACGAAGCGAAAACGAAATGAGAACATACCAAACTATTCAAAGAAATGAGGATAACTAGCTCGCATCGAATCTTCGGTTTCCCAAGTAGCCTCACGCTCCGGGTGATTTTTCCAAAGAATCTTAACGAACGGAATGACTTTGTTTCTCATGACTCTTTATTGTCTTTCTAAAATAGCTTCCGGTTCTTCAGATAAAGACATATCGGATTGAATTTGATCAAACGGATAAGAAGCAACGTGTAACGGATGATAATTGTATCCCCTTAGAAGAGATACATGGAAAACATCATGAACATGCGATAACTGAGGCGGAAGTGCTAATCGATACGAAACTTCTCCTATACGCTCCAAAATTTCAAACGGACCGATGAATCGAGGACTGAGCTTGCCCTTGATTCCAAAACGTTTCACACCTCTAAACGGCGAGACTTTCAGAAATACACGATCTCCAACCCGAAATTCTAAATCACGACGATGCTTGTCGGCATAACTTTTCTGACGAGACCTAGCCTCCTTCAACTTTTCTCTAGCAACAGCTACTTTCTCATTAGTGATCTCAATCATTTCCGGACCTTCAATTAAGCGTTCACCTACTTCATCCCAACAAGTAGGTGCTCTACATTTTCTTCCATACAGAAGTTCAAACGGTGCTGCCTTAATGCTAGCATGCCAACTGTTGTTGTATGCAAACTCTACTAAACACAAATATTCATCCCAGCTGCCAGTCCATTCTAAAGCACAAGCCCTTAGCATGTCCTCTAAGGTCTGAATAGTCCTCTCTGACTGACCATCTGTTTGAGGATGAAATGCCGTACTAAAATTAAGTCGAGTACCCCAAGCTTTTTGCAAACCTTTCCAGAAACGGGAAGTAAAACGCGGATCCCTATCGGACACAATAGATGCCGGAGTACCATGAAGTCTAACTATCTCTTGCTGAAAAATTCTCTGCCAATCTACCAATACCATAATCCTTTCGGATTGGTAAGAAATGAGCAGATTTGGTTAATCGATCAACAACTACCCAAATCGCATCATGCTTCTTCCGAGTAAGAGGTAGTCCAGTCACAAAATCCATAGATATCTTATCCCACTTCCATGTCGGAATATCCAATGGTTGTAACAGTCCACTAGCCCTTTGATGTTCAATCTTAACCTGCTGACAAATCATACACTTCGACACAAACGTCGCCACATCTTGCTTCATGCCATTCCACCAGAAGTACTGTTTCAAATCCCTATACATCTTGGTAGAACCAGGATGGATAGTGAAAGGAGAACTATGAGCTTCAGTCATAACTTTCTCACGAAGTACCTGATCATTGGGAACACAAAGCCTATCTTCATACCATACAATACCGTCATTATCAACCTTAAACTCCGTTTGCTTACCTTCTTCAACATTTTGCGCCACGGCCCACAGCTCGCCGTCATCTTTCTGAGCTTCCTTAATTTGCAGTATAAGGTTCGAATCCACCTTCATACTAGCCCAGTATCCATCAAGACCTCGTACACACAACTCAACATCCAAACGCTCTAAGTCACGAAGAATCCTAGGTTCAATCTCAATACTTGCAAGAATACCTGATTTTCGGCTAAGTGCGTCAGCAACTACATTAGCCTTACCTGGATGGTACTGAATGTTGGTGTCATAATCCTTAAGAAGTTCTAACCATCTTCTTTGTCTCATGTTAAGTTCTTTTTGAGTGAAAATATACTTGAGACTCTTATGATCGGTGAAAATGTCACACGTCTCTCCATACAAGTAATGTCTCCAGATCTTCAACGCGAACACCACAGCAGCTAACTCAAGGTCATGAGTTGGATAATTCTCCTCATAAGGTTTTAGTTGCCTTGAAGCGTAAGCTATCACCTTTCCATGTTGCATCAAAACACAGCCTAGTCCTTTCTTAGATGCATCACTATAAATTTGAAATCCTCCAGAACCAGATGGAAGAGTAAAAATAGGAGCGGACACCAATCTCCGTTTCAACTCCTCAAAACTCTTTTCTCGTTCATCCGTCCATACGAACTTTTCACCTTTTCTCATCAGTTGGGTTAGGGGCAATGCTAATCGAGAGAAACCTTCTACAAAACGTCGGTAGTAACCAGCAAGTCCTAGAAAACTCCTAACCTCAGTCACTGTCGTAGGTCTTGGCCATTTAGTGATAGCCTCAACCTTAGACGGATCCATGGTGATACCATCAGCAGATACAATATGACCAAGGAATGCGACTTGTCTTAACCAAAATTCACACTTCGAAAATTTGGCGTACAACTTCTTCTTCCTCAAAATCTCCAAAAATATCCGTAGATGTTGTTCATGCTCTTCTTCAGACTTGGAGTAAACTAAAATGTCGTCGATGAAAACAATAACAAACTTGTCGAGGAACTCATGGAAAACACGATTCATTAGGTCCATAAATACCGCAGGCGCATTTGTCAAACCGAAAGGCATAACGAGAAATTCATAAAGACCATATCTGGTACGAAACGCGGTCTTAGGAACATCTTGCTCCCTCACACGTAGCTGATGATAACCAGATCTCAGATCAATCTTAGAAAAGAACTTAGCTCCTTGCAGTTGATCAAACAAATCATCTATACGCGGAAGAGGATAACGGTTTCGAATAGTAATACGGTTGAGTTCACGGTAGTCGATACATAGACGCATGCTTCCATCCTTCTTCTTCACAAATAAAACAGGTGCACACCATGGAGAAACACTGGGTCGAATAAATCCATTTTCTATCATCTCTTGCAGCTGTTCCTTCAACTCCTTCAGTTCTATAGGTGCCATACGATACGGAGCCTTCGAAATCGGTTCAGCACCAGGAATTAACTCAATGCTAAACTCAACTTCTCTAGCTGGGGGAAGACCAGGAAGTTCATCGGGAAAAACGTCGGTGAATTCACAAACAACAGAAAGGTTTTCAATGTCAGGACTCTCCAAAGATGTGTCCTTAACAGATGCCAGAAAACCTTGGCACCCATGAGCAATCATAGTCCGTGCCTTCATAGCAGAAATGAGCTTAACAGATTTGAGAGGTTGAGAACCATAATAAACAAATTCAGGATGTTTTATGTCTCCAAAGATCACAGTTCTAGCATAGCAGTCGATGGAAGCTCTATGATAAGCCAACCAATCCATGCCTAGAATGATATCAAAGTCGACCATATCGAGAGGATACAGATTTGCAGAGCGAATACGATCATCAAAACGAAGAGGACACTTAACGTATTTATGATCAATGATCATGTGGTTTTTCATAGGCGTAGATATCGATAAGTGATTTGTTAGAGGTTTGAGCTTCATATTAAGTTTCTTAGCAAATGTGACAGATATAATGGAGTGTGTGGCACCAGTGTCAAATAAAGCGAAGACAGAAAAATCATCAATGAAAAGAGTGCCCGTAATGGTACCTGAAGTGCGCTCCGCCTGATTCCGAGTAGTAGCATAAACACGTCCAGTAGTAGGTGGCGGCTTGATGTAGTTTCCAGGAATCACCGGGTTCCTCTTAGGGCAATCCTTGATCTTGTGAGTAGTGGAACCACAAGAGAAACATCCACCAGTGGCCTTAAAACACGGTCCCGGATGAGCCTTTCCACAAGTAGTACAGATAGGTGGGGGAGGCAAAACTTCAGCTGTCCTTTGCTGACCAGAAGATCCTGAAGCACGACCCTGATTTGATCCTCGAGCCGACTGATCTTTGTTGTAACGCTGGTTATTGTTACCTTGATTCTGACGATCATTTCCATTCTTACCAGCAGCTCTGCTATCCTAACTCCTCGCCTCAGGGCGCCTAGAGTCCACATTCCTTCCTGACAGACCCCGCTGATCATAACTCCTATCCACTTGTCCCCTCGAATCATAACTCTTGCCAGAATTTCCCTTATAATCATTACTTTGAGTTCTACCTTGAATCCGATCACCATCGCGATTACGCTTGTTGGAACCCGAACCCTCATGAAAGATCTCAATGTTACGAGCTGCGTCATTGCAGGCCGACACATCCTGATACTCAGTGTTAAGCAGTCGGTCCAACACCCACTTCTTCAATCCCCACTTGAAGTGTTTAGCTTGGCGCCTACCATCTCCAGCATTCGTTCTGACAAAACTTACCAGCCTCATAAATCTACTCATGTACTCATTGGAGTTCTCATGATCAAACTGGTAGATTCCTTGATAATCCCTCTCATACCTTTGCTGTTCAGCATCAGGGAAGTAACGGTTATAGAAGATAGTCCGAAACTCAGTCCAAGTACAAGTAACAGCAAAAGCATCTCCTCCTCGTGCCTGTTTGAGTGCCTTCCACCAATTCAAAGCATCACCTTCCAACTTAAATGCAGCCAAACGAGTCTTAAACTCGTCTCCACAACCCAATACATCAAACAGCTTCTCAATATGAGTGATCCAGTCCTCGGCCTCAGTGGGAGTAGCAACAGTGCTAAAAGAAAGAGACTTGAGCTTACCGAAACGCTCGAGCCAAGTGTTAATGCCTGTGGGTTGATTTCCTCCACCACTACCCGAAGCACCAGTCTGATTACGAATGTTGTTGATCACCTGTTCCATCATCTCAGGTGTAGTAAGACCAGGGAAAAGAGTGTTGAGAGCATTAGCAATCGCAACATCAATGTTAGTAGCATCATCGTCTCCATCCACGCTACCGGTAGTACGAGTTCGAACCATCTGAACGATATTCAAACGATTAGCAAAATGAACAAAGGTGAGATGCGAAATGGAAGTACGCAGAAGGAAACCTAAAGTCTACCCAATTCCTCACAGGTCATAGCCTAAGCTCTAAGGGTCTCAAAACCTAGGCTCCATATGTCACAGGTCCTGACTACAAGTCGTAAACCTGGGCTCTGATGCCATATATTGTAACGGCCCGACCCGACAAGGGTAAAGGAATCACAAATAATGGTGTCATATCAAAGCAAACACAAATATCCAAAAGAAGTCTTAACATAAATGCGGAAATAATTCAAGTCAAAACGACTTCAATACATAGGTCCCAGCGGAAAAATATCTGAAATAATAAGTCTTAAATGGCATCATAAGATCAAAGCTAAAAATCTCTAAGGTAAGTCCACTCAAGCACTCATCCCAAAGCAAAACCCAGCTTCCAATGCTTAGATACCTGCCGCGGAAGAAAAGAAAATGCGACTGAGCTTCAAAAGCCCAGTGAACAGATATGAAAGCAAAGAGAATACTAAACGATATCGAATATGAAATATAGTGAACGAAAGATAGCAAAATCATAATCATTTTCAAAGTATAAATCAGAATTTATAAATAAAGTTTATAGTTAACTACCACGAGCCCAGAAACAAATATCAGATCATAATCATATTCTCATAAGGCAACATTTGTAGGGGAGACCTACCAGAGTTATGAAGGACGTGCATTCACGCAGCATCAATCATCAGATAACATATAACAGATAACAGATAACAGATCTAGGATGCATCCATACGCCCCTTCCTACATATACAAAATATGCTCCATCATCCAGGAACATGGCAGAACATCACTCTACTGCCCTAGAGTCATATCAGAGGTGCCTCACTGATACGGACATGGAACCCCCATGACTAGTGAAATATTTGGCTCGGGTGTCAAACTATCTTAGGTCAAATCAGAATGTCATAACTGACACAGATCATATTTTATCAGAAGATCATTCATATTTCCAAAATCAGAGTTTTCATATCATATAGTTCAAAATCAGATGTTTCATATTTCAGAAATCAGAGTTCAGATAAGCAACAGCTCAAACAAAATAGAATGGGGTTCATAGCAAAGGCTTAGGAAACCCTAATATAAAAGCTAACGAAAGAAAACGTTAAAAGGAACCTTTACTGAAAAGGTCAGAATATCTGTACCTTATTCCAAAGCAAATGATCGAAAAGCAGAAATACGGAAAGCAAAGGATTACTCCTTCTTCTCAGAACCTATACACATTAACGGTCGTCCATGTTATTTATGATTCCATAATCGTCGAAATGATCTTTTAACATTTGGTGTTTATACTTAGTGTATTCAGTGATCTTCATACTTTAGGGTCTTATAATTTAATGAGACTTAAATGTTTTATAATTAATATCGTAGATTAGGGTTCATTATGTCATTTATTAAAGTTTAGGGTTAAATGTGAAAATAGTTTAAACGTCATAACTCACACATGAAATAACGAATTAACACTCTTAGCTTCAAACCCTAATCGACTCTCATTATGTTCTAGGGTTTTCTCCTTCTTTTAATATCACATTAATATGCATTTACTTTACATGTTACGTCTTTTAATGACTCGCTACTTAACCAACACCTTCATGTCTTAACCATACGTTACTTATATGCATGTTATACGTCAACTTTTATTCTCATGCACGTTTATGATTTTATGTGACACACAAGTTACTTATTACTCGGATTAATTACACATCTACACACACATGCACAATAGTTTAGACTAGATACGACCACGTACTACGTTTACATATCCACAAACTCACTTTATAAAACGCACGCATATGAGACACGGTTCATAAACCATTTATGGTTCGGCTTGCATTATTCGGTTCACACCTTCAAACTAGGGTTTAGGTTTACATGACCTTTACTTATTAAACACACTTTCAAAACTCTTATATGGTTCGGCTAACACTTAGGGTTTCGGCTAATAGGTTTTACTCAAACTCTAGTTCATTTACGTACAATACATATTCACGTTTGCATGTTTATACCTAGGCCGAATATATTACATATACATGGTTCGGTTCACATGCATATGGGGTTCGGTCCTATGGCTCAACATATATCTATGATCCGATTCAATTATTACGTATTACATACATGTTTTCTTAACATTACAAGGTTCAATTCGTTATGGTTTGTCTTTGTTTGGTTCACACGGCTCGGCCACAAAAAGAAAACACAAAACTCGATAAACAAAACATATCACAACATATTAACGTAGGGTGTAACAAAAGAAGACGAATAAGCATTGTTATACCTTAGCTTGGTTGAAGCAAAATCTCGACACCACAAAACTAGGGTTCGGCCGAATGGGAAGAAAAGAAAAAGAGAGGCAACAAAACTAGGGTTTCAATTTCTTGTAAATGTATTATATTTATAGGTGGTAACATTTTTAGTTAGGGCTTTTGAGGAGGGGCTTGGGTTTCGGCTTGGCCCAACCGAACACACAAAACAAACGCCCCTATGGGCTTCTTGGACTCTCGCTTGGCAAAAAGAAAACGAGCCCATCGGATCAAAATCAAACAAATGGCGAGGCCCAAACTTTTACGCGAGACGTTTAAATCTTTCATCGTACAAAATCGATCACGTACACACATTCGTTAAGTTTTAATTATTCGTAAATTAGTTTTAATTTCGTTAAATGATTATAAACGTATTTTACGTATTTTATAATTTTTGATTTCGAGGGTATTTTAGTCTTTATCTATGTTTTAGATTTTCAGGTTTTACAATTCTTCCCCTCTAAAAGAAGAATTTTCGTCCTCGAAAATTGAAATGAAACGAAGCGAAAACGAAATGAGAACATACCAAACTATTCAAAGAAATGAGGATAACTAGCTCGCATCGAATCTTCGGTTTCCCAAGTAGCCTCACGCTCCGGGTGATTTTTCCAAAGAATCTTAACGAACGGAATGACTTTGTTTCTCATGACTCTTTATTGTCTTTCTAAAATAGCTTCCGGTTCTTCAGATAAAGACATATCGGATTGAATTTGATCAAACGGATAAGAAGCAACGTGTAACGGATGATAATTGTATCCCCTTAGAAGAGATACATGGAAAACATCATGAACATGCGATAACTGAGGCGGAAGTGCTAATCGATACGAAACTTCTCCTATACGCTCCAAAATTTCAAACGGACCGATGAATCGAGGACTGAGCTTGCCCTTGATTCCAAAACGTTTCACACCTCTAAACGGCGAGACTTTCAGAAATACACGATCTCCAACCCGAAATTCTAAATCACGACGATGCTTGTCGGCATAACTTTTCTGACGAGACCTAGCCTCCTTCAACTTTTCTCTAGCAACAGCTACTTTCTCATTAGTGATCTCAATCATTTCCGGACCTTCAATTAAGCGTTCACCTACTTCATCCCAACAAGTAGGTGCTCTACATTTTCTTCCATACAGAAGTTCAAACGGTGCTGCCTTAATGCTAGCATGCCAACTGTTGTTGTATGCAAACTCTACTAAACACAAATATTCATCCCAGCTGCCAGTCCATTCTAAAGCACAAGCCCTTAGCATGTCCTCTAAGGTCTGAATAGTCCTCTCTGACTGACCATCTGTTTGAGGATGAAATGCCGTACTAAAATTAAGTCGAGTACCCCAAG
Source organism: Chrysanthemum seticuspe (assembly GCA_019973895.1). Taxonomy (NCBI): domain Eukaryota; kingdom Viridiplantae; phylum Streptophyta; class Magnoliopsida; order Asterales; family Asteraceae; genus Chrysanthemum; species Chrysanthemum seticuspe. Next base: position 318,324,592 of record BPTQ01000008.1, read on the forward strand.
CTTTTTGCAAACCTTTCCAGAAACGGGAAGTAAAACGCGGATCCCTATCGGACACAATAGATGCCGGAGTACCATGAAGTCTAACTATCTCTTGCTGAAAAATTCTCTGCCAATCTACCAATACCATAATCCTTTCGGATTGGTAAGAAATGAGCAGATTTGGTTAATCGATCAACAACTACCCAAATCGCATCATGCTTCTTCCGAGTAAGAGGTAGTCCAGTCACAAAATCCATAGATATCTTATCCCACTTCCATGTCGGAATATCCAATGGTTGTAACAGTCCACTAGCCCTTTGATGTTCAATCTTAACCTGCTGACAAATCATACACTTCGACACAAACGTCGCCACATCTTGCTTCATGCCATTCCACCAGAAGTACTGTTTCAAATCCCTATACATCTTGGTAGAACCAGGATGGATAGTGAAAGGAGAACTATGAGCTTCAGTCATAACTTTCTCACGAAGTACCTGATCATTGGGAACACAAAGCCTATCTTCATACCATACAATACCGTCATTATCAACCTTAAACTCCGTTTGCTTACCTTCTTCAACATTTTGCGCCACGGCCCACAGCTCGCCGTCATCTTTCTGAGCTTCCTTAATTTGCAGTATAAGGTTCGAATCCACCTTCATACTAGCCCAGTATCCATCAAGACCTCGTACACACAACTCAACATCCAAACGCTCTAAGTCACGAAGAATCCTAGGTTCAATCTCAATACTTGCAAGAATACCTGATTTTCGGCTAAGTGCGTCAGCAACTACATTAGCCTTACCTGGATGGTACTGAATGTTGGTGTCATAATCCTTAAGAAGTTCTAACCATCTTCTTTGTCTCATGTTAAGTTCTTTTTGAGTGAAAATATACTTGAGACTCTTATGATCGGTGAAAATGTCACACGTCTCTCCATACAAGTAATGTCTCCAGATCTTCAACGCGAACACCACAGCAGCTAACTCAAGGTCATGAGTTGGATAATTCTCCTTATAAGGTTTTAGTTGCCTTGAAGCGTAAGCTATCACCTTTCCATGTTGCATCAAAACACAGCCTAGTCCTTTCTTAGATGCATCACTATAAATTTGAAATCCTCCAGAACCAGATGGAAGAGTAAAAATAGGAGCGGACACCAATCTCCGTTTCAACTCCTCAAAACTCTTTTCTCGTTCATCCGTCCATACGAACTTTTCACCTTTTCTCATCAGTTGGGTTAGGGGCAAAGCTAATCGAGAGAAACCTTCTACAAAACGTCGGTAGTAACCAGCAAGTCCTAGAAAACTCCTAACCTCAGTCACTGTCGTAGGTCTTGGCCATTTAGTGATAGCCTCAACCTTAGACGGATCCATGGTGATACCATCAGCAGATACAATATGACCAAGGAATGCGACTGGTCTTAACCAAAATTCACACTTCGAAAATTTGGCGTACAACTTCTTCTTCCTCAAAATCTCCAAAACTATCCGTAGATGTTGTTCATGCTCTTCTTCAGACTTGGAGTAAACTAAAATGTCGTCGATGAAAACAATAACAAACTTGTCGAGGAACTCATGGAAAACACGATTCATTAGGTCCATAAATACCGCAGGCGCATTTGTCAAACCGAAAGGCATAACGAGAAATTCATAATGACCATATCTGGTACGAAACGCGGTCTTAGGAACATCTTGCTCCCTCACACGTAGCTGATGATAACCAGATCTCAGATCAATCTTAGAAAAGAACTTAGCTCCTTGCAGTTGATCAAACAAATCATCTATACGCGGAAGAGGATAACGGTTTCGAATAGTAATACGGTTGAGTTCACGGTAGTCGATACATAGACGCATGCTTCCATCCTTCTTCTTCACAAATAAAACAGGTGCACACCATGGAGAAACACTGGGTCGAATAAATCCATTTTCTATCATCTCTTGCAGCTGTTCCTTCAACTCCTTCAGTTCTATAGGTGCCATACGATACGGATCCTTCGAAATCGGTTCAGCACCAGGAATTAACTCAATGCTAAACTCAACTTCTCTAGCTGGGGGAAGACCAGGAAGTTCATCGGGAAAAACGTCGGTGAATTCACAAACAACAGAAAGGTTTTCAATGTCAGGACTCTCCAAAGATGTGTCCTTAACAGATGCCAGAAAACCTTGGCACCCATGAGCAATCATAGTCCGTGCCTTCATAGCAGAAATGAGCTTAACAGATTTGAGAGGTTGAGAACCATAATAAACAAATTCAGGATGTTTTATGTCTCCAAAGATCACAGTTCTAGCATAGCAGTCGATGGAAGCTCTATGATAAGCCAACCAATCCATGCCTAGAATGATATCAAAGTCGACCATATCGAGAGGATACAGATTTGCAGAGCGAATACGATCATCAAAACGAAGAGGACACTTAACGTATTTATGATCAATGATCATGTGGTTTTTCATAGGCGTAGATATCGATAAGTGATTTGTTAGAGGTTTGAGCTTCATATTAAGTTTCTTAGCAAATGTGACAGATATAATGGAGTGTGTGGCACCAGTGTCAAATAAAGCGAAGACAGAAAAATCATCAATGAAAAGAGTGCCCGTAATGGTACCTGAAGTGCGCTCCGCCTGATTCCGAGTAGTAGCATAAACACGTCCAGTAGTAGGTGGCGGCTTGATGTAGTTTCCAGGAATCACCGGGTTCCTCTTAGGGCAATCCTTGATCTTGTGAGTAGTGGAACCACAAGAGAAACATCCACCAGTGGCCTTAAAACACGGTCCCGGATGAGCCTTTCCACAAGTAGTACAGATAGGTGGGGGAGGCAAAACTTCAACTGTCCTTTGCTGACCAGAAGATCCTGAAGCACGACCCTGATTTGATCCTCGAGCCGACTGATCTTTGTTGTAACGCTGGTTATTGTTACCTTGATTCTGACGATCATTTCCATTCTTACCAGCAGCTCTGCTATCCTAACTCCTCGCCTCAGGGCGCCTAGAGTCCACATTCCTTCCTGACAGACCCCGCTGATCATAACTCCTATCCACTTGTCCCCTCGAATCATAACTCCTGCCAGAATTTCCCTTATAATCATTACTTTGAGTTCTACCTTGAATCCGATCACCATCGCGATTACGCTTGTTGGAACCCGAACCCTCATGAAAGATCTCAATGTTACGAGCTGCGTCATTGCAGGCCGACACATCCTCATACTCAGTGTTAAGCAGTCGGTCCAACACCCACTTCTTCAATCCCCACTTGAAGTGTTTAGCTTGGCGCCTACCATCTCCAGCATTCGTTCCGACAAAACTTACCAGCCTCATAAATCTACTCATGTACTCATTGGAGTTCTCATGATCAAACTGGTAGATTCCTTGATAATCCCTCTCATACATTTGCTGTTCAGCATCAGGGAAGTAACGGTTATAGAAGATAGTCCGAAACTCAGTCCAAGTACAAGTAACAGCAAAAGCATCTCCTCCTCGTGCCTGTTTAAGTGCCTTCCACCAATTCAAAGCATCACCTTCCAACTTAAATGCAGCCAAACGAGTCTTAAACTCGTCTCCACAACCCAATACATCAAACAGCTTCTCAATATGAGTGATCCAATCCTCGGCCTCAGTGGGAGTAGCAACAGTGCTAAAAGAAAGAGACTTGAGCTTACCGAAACGCTCGAGCCAAGTGTGAATGCCTGTGGGTTGATTTCCTCCACCACTACCCGAAGCACCAGTCTGATTACGAATGTTGTTGATCACCTGTTCCATCATCTCAGGTGTAGTAAGACCAGGGAAAAGAGTGTTGAGAGCATTAGCAATCGCAGCATCAATGTTAGTAGCATCATCGTCTCCATCCACGCTACCGGTAGTACGAGTTCGAACCATCTGAACGATATTCAAACGATTAGCAAAATGAACAAAGGTGAGATGCGAAATGGAAGTACGCAGAAGGAAACCTAAAGTCTACCCAATTACTCACAGGTCATAGCCTAAGCTCTAAGGGTCTCAAAACCTAGGCTCCATATGTCACAGGTCCTGACTACAAGTCGTAAACCTGGGCTCTGATGCCATATATTGTAACGCCCCGACCCGACAAGGGTAAAGGAATCACAAATAATGGTGTCATATCAAAGCAAACACAAATATCCAAAAGAAGTCTTAACATAAATGCGGAAATAATTCAAGTCAAAACGACTTCAATACATAGGTCCCAGCGGAAAAATATCTGAAATAATAAGTCTTAAATGGCATCATAAGATCAAAGCTAAAAATCTCTAAGGTAAGTCCACTCAAGCACTCATCCCAAAGCAAAACCCAGCTTCCAATGCTTAGATACCTGCCGCGGAAGAAAAGAAAATGCGGCTGAGCTTCAAAAGCCCAGTGAACAGATATGAAAGCAAAGCGAATACTAAACGATATCGAATATGAAATATAGTGAACGAAAGATAGCAAAATCATAATCATTTTCAAAGTATAAATCAGAATTTATAAATAAAGTTTATAGTTAACTACCACGAGCCCAGAAACAAATATCAGATCATAATCATATTCTCATAAGGCAACATTTGTAGGGGAGACCTACCAGAGTTATGAAGGACGTGCATGCACGCAGCATCAATCATCAGATAACATATAACAGATAACAGATAACAGATCTAGGATGCATCCATACGCCCCTTCCTACATATACAAAATATGATCCATCATCCAGGAACATGGCAGAACATCACTCTACTGCCCTAGAGTCATATCAGAGGTGCCTCACTGATACGGACATGGAACCCCCATGACTAGTGAAATATTTGGCTCGGGTGTCAAACTATCTTAGGTCAAATCAGAATGTCATAACTGACACAGATCATATTTTATCAGAAGATCAGTCATATTTCCAAAATCAGAGTTTTCATATCATATAGTTTAAAATCAGATGTTTCATATTTCAGAAATCAGAGTTCAGATAAGCAACAGCTCAAACAAAACAGAATGGGGTTCATAGCAAAGGCTTAGGAAACCCTAATATAAAAGCTAACGAAAGAAAACGTTAAAAGGAACCTTTACTGAAAAGGTCAGAATATCTGTACCTTATTCCAAAGCAAATGATCGAAAAGCAGAAATACGGAAAGCAAAGGATTACTCCTTCTTCTCAGAACCTATACACATTAACGGTCGTCCATGTTATTTATGATTCCATAATCGTCGAAATGATCTTTTAACATTTGGTGTTTATACTTAGTGTATTCAGTGATCTTCATACTTTAGGGTCTTATAATTTAATGAGACTTAAATGTTTTATAATTAATATCGTAGATTAGGGTTCATTATGTCATTTATTAAAGTTTAGGGTTAAATGTGAAAATAGTTTAAACGTCATAACTCACACATGAAATAACGAATTAACACTCTTAGCTTCAAACCCTAATCGACTCTCATTATGTTCTAGGGTTTTCTCCTTCTTTTAATATCACATTAATATGCATTTACTTTACATGTTACGTCTTTTAATGACTCGCTACTTAACCAACACCTTCATGTCTTAACCATACGTTACTTATATGCATGTTATACGTCAACTTTTATTCTCATGCACGTTTATGATTTTATGTGACACACAAGTTACTTATTACTCGGATTAATTACACACTATACACACATGCACAATAGTTTAGACTAGATACGACCACGTACTACGTTTACATATCCACAAACTCACTTTATAAAACGCACGCATATGAGACACGGTTCATAAACCATTTATGGTTCGGCTTGCATTATTCGGTTCACACCTTCAAACTAGGGTTTAGGTTTACATGACCTTTACTTATTAAACACACTTTCAAAACTCTTATATGGTTCGGCTAACACTTAGGGTTTCGGCTAATAGGTTTTACTCAAACTCTAGTTCATTTACGTACAATACATATTCACGTTTGCATGTTTATACCTAGGCCGAATATATTACATATACATGGTTCGGTTCACATGCATATGGGGTTCGGTCCTATGGCTCAACATATATCTATGATCCGATTCAATTATTACGTATTACATACATGTTTTCTTAACATTACAAGGTTCAATTCGTTATGGTTTGTCTTTGTTTGGTTCACACGGCTCGGCCACAAAAAGAAAACACAAAACTCGATAAACAAAACATATCACAACATATTAACGTAAGGTGTAACGAAAGAAGACGAATAAGCATTGTTATACCTTAGCTTGGTTGAAGCAAAATCTCGACACCACAAAACTAGGGTTCGGCCGAATGGGAAGAAAAGAAAAGAGAGGCAACAAAACTAGGGTTTCAATTTCTTGTAAATGTATTATATTTATAGGTGGTAACATTTTTAGTTAGGGCTTTTGAGGAGGGGCTTGGGTTTCGGCTTGGCCCAACCGAACACACAAAACAAACGCCCCTATGGGCTTCTTGGACTCTCGCTTGGCAAAAAGAAAACGAGCCCATCGGATCAAAATCAAACAAATGGCGAGGCCCAAACTTTTACGCGAGACGTTTAAATCTTTCATCGTACAAAATCGATCACGTACACACATTCGTTAAGTTTTAATTATTCGTAAATTAGTTTTAATTTCGTTAAATGATTATAAACGTATTTTACGTATTTTATAATTTTTGATTTCGAGGGTATTTTAGTCTTTATCTATGTTTTAGATTTTCAGGTTTTACAGCAACTCTATTTGCTGAACGATAAAACATGTTTAGATATACATAGTATAGACATATGTTGCAAACGATTACTGATTTATAGTAAACGATTACTGATTTATATTGTAAACGACAAAACATGTATAGACAATTACGGATTACTGATTTATAGTAAACGATTACTGATTTATAGTAAATGATTACTGATTTATAGTAAACGATTACTGATTTATAGTAAACGATTCATCATCTTTTGTTACAGATTTCTGCTCCTGCTCCGGTTCTTCCTCATCTTTTGTTACAGAAATCGGATGGCATTCAGTGGAGGGACATTGAGTGTGTCAGCAACACAGCCGCTCGTGTTGAGAGTCCAGATTATGTGCCTTCTTCTCCATCTTATGTGCCTCCCTCTCCAGCTATATCTCTAGATGCAAATGAGGAGAATTTTATAGACTGTGCTCCGGTTCTTCCTCATCTTTTGTTACAGCCGTCTCGCTTTTACGAGTACGAGCGAGAGATTGTCGGATTAAGGAGGGCAGTTCAGGAGGATCGCTATGAGATCTTGGCGTCCAGGAGACGCATTTCAGAGTTAGAGTTTCGTGTGGGACAGATGGCAGCATCATTGGAGCGACTACGCCTCGGGCGTGATTGATCTTAGTTTCTAGTTATATTGTGATTTTGTGAACCATGTATCAACTATTATTCTATAAGAAGCTTGGTTATTTATGTATTCGAAGATTGTAATTTTGTGAACCATGATATTACTGATTTATTTTGTAAATAATAAATTCTTTGGCCAGATGCAACAAAAAAATTATTTCTTGTGTCGTTGTGAACGAGGGCTTATAATTGAAAGAACATCCCAAAAGCCCAAAAGTTATGGTCAGAAGTATTATGCATGTCCTTTATCAAAGGTAAATAATTATACGTTTTCTTATTTACGTAAATATATCAATAACTTGTTTGTTAAGAATACATTTCTTATAATTGTTTCACCATGTAACAGTCAGGGACAGAAGACTATGGGTGTCGATACTTTATGTGGAAGGATGTATTTCAACAAAAGTACTTTAAACAAGGCTCTTCTTCAACGCAGTCCTCAAACTGCGAAACTAAAGATAACACGATCAACATGCTTGAAACAAGAAACCAGATGTTATTGTCTCAAAACAATATGTTGAAGGCAAGAATAAAGACGTTGGAGGCATCACTGGAATTGGCAAGAAATCCCGTTGATCACGCATGTCAGTCGAGTGGAATACTCTATGACCTTATAGATGACATTAATAATCTTCATGTGGAGTAGATTTCGTTGTAGTAGTAGTAGCATTTGTTGTTGTACTTGTTTAATGTTTTAATATTTAACGTGTTTATTGTTATTGTTTAATTAAATGGAAACAAATACACAATAAAAAAAACATAACGTAAAAAACTACACAAATATATTTTACACAAATAAATATACACACATATAAAAACACTACATAAATAAATATACTCTACATATAAAAACACTACACAAATAAATATACTATCCATATTAAAACATTACACAAATTAAATATACTATACATATACTTAAAAAAAAGTACAAATCAGGTACAACCCTATATGGGGTGTGGGAGGAGTAATTTATGGGGTGCCTCATTAGACTACCCCTTTGGAATTTGCATTAGTATTGACAATTAGTTATTATGGCTACTTGTAATTTGTAATGAAATATGAAAAGTCACACTTTTAAGACTTATAAAAACTTTTATATAAGCTCATAAGTCTACTCATATAAGTTTAGTCAAACACTTGTTGAAGCTTATTTAACATACTTTTTTCCTGAAAAGGTGAATTATATTAATAGAAGAAAACATCAAAATACAAAACATATACAAACCAATTTATATGGACATGCCCACATAAACTCAGCACTAAACAGACATTCAGACAAAGATTGGCAAAAACATTCAAAGAGGAAATAGGACATTCCCAAATACACAAAAGAAACTAAATTGACTTCCTAAATTTCACAACTCAGTTTTAGACATTCATTTTGAAATCCAGAAATTAGATCATATACATCTTTAGGGAATTCATTGTTCCATTTGGTTTCCCATTGATCCTTATAGTGCTCAAGCATTCTTCGAGCCATAGCTTAAATTCTTCAATAGTAGGAATCCTCTTATCATTCACAATCTTATCAACAATTTCCTTCTCCTTCTCCCTCTCCCATTCTATAATTATATCAAAACCTCCTCTCATTTGCCAATGTTTTCTACCATTCTTGGGGATATTCCATTCTTATTACTACATACATCTTCCACTGTTGCACCATTAGGAACTCCTTTTACCACTCTTGCTTTTTAGTTTTATGAGGTAAGAATGGCAAGAAATTCATCGTTATAGTGATCTTGAAGTACATTAAATTTGTTTGCACTTACTTCCAAAATGTTTGGCTTTTTGCTATTCAAGACTACAAAGGGACTTGCATTTCTTTCAAATGGATTAGCAGTTTTGCAGCCCATATCACTATCCTTCTTTATGTTATTACCATTGCTACCAACTTTATCTTTTGTTATTCCACCAGTTCCTTTACTTTGTACCTCATTAGCTTTCTTCCTTCCCTCATCCTCCATACTTTTCTTCCTGTATTCTTGTCTAATGTTTGCATTATTATTTATCTTGTTCTGCCAGTTATTCATTTGCTGAGACATATCTTTTTTCCTATTCTGCACTCTTATGAATTCCTCATCAGCCCTCTCCTTCCTCATATTGATCTCTTTTTCCTCTGCAATTCTCTTAGCCACTAATTCTTCCTTAGTTCTAGGTCTCTTAATGCAGTTATCAACACAATGCCCAAACACCACACAATGAGAACAGACCTCAGGTCTCCAATCATACTCAACTTTTACTTCTTTAGCGCCCCTAATATTCTGCTTGTCATCAGTATATTGGATATGAATAGCATTTTTCATCTGTTTTTTAGCCTCATTCTCAATCAAAACTCTTGCATAATCAGACCTCCCCACTCCAAATTGACACATATGTGCAGTCATATTGTCTATCATGATTGGAATCCCAATAATACTAGCCATAGCACTTGTTCTCTCCACACTCCATGCTTTCACATGAATGTTCATCATTTTAACCCACAATGGCATTTTAGTCAGTTTTCTGCATTCCAATTGTAGGACTCCATCTTTGTACAAACAATAGAACATTATTCACCATCCATGGGCTTTGTTCTATGACATTTTTCATTCCATCCTCATTTCTGAATTTGAACAGGTTAATACCACTAGAGTTTACCACTATGTCTACTAACCCATATTTAACTCACATTCTTCTCAAGTGATATTTCAACTCATTGAAACTCATTTTATGCCCAACAAAGTATCCACATGCAGTAAGGCTCCACTTCTCACATCCTTGCATTACATTTCCTCATCAAAAATGAAAAATTCAGCACCTTCTTCACTAATTTTTGGTGCAACAAAACGTAGCTTCTTTTTTTGGGTAAAAGGGATTTTTCACCCTGGTAAAATAAAAACGCAGCTTCTTATTCAACACTATCTCATCCTTTTTTACCATGCTAGCGTAGGAATTATAACTTTTCCTATTCTTATTTTGCAATTCCTTCTAATCCTCATTATGAACATGCTTTTCCTTATTATTAATCAAGCTATTACCATCATTATTATCAACCTCAACCATCACAGGTACATCATTTTCCTTATTGCAGGAATTAATAGTCTTAGAACTAATGTTATTCATATGTAAACAGTTATTCTGCATAACAGTATTGGATACATAACGAATTCCAGTTTGGCTTACACCAGTTTGATCACTGTTATTCATATTTCCAAATACTCCTTCCACTATTCCCTCAGAACCTCCCTATTTCCCCCTGTTTGGATCAGTCAATTCAACTCCAATTTCCTCATGATTTCCATTCCTTTCACCACTAATCTTATTCTGATTAATCGTATTAACCACATGATCTCTAAATTTCGCCAGTTTTTAGACATATTCACAATTTACACCAAATTGAGTAGCATTTTTACAAAAATAAACCGATAAAACAAATCTACTAATGATTCTGAACAGATTGTACGATTTAAAATTTGTTTTTAGCTAAAAAATTGGCGGGAAATGGAGGTTTTTTTGTGTTTTTTTATGGCGGATTATGGCGGGAAAATCAGTTGGAGGAAAGAGAATCTAATTGCATCTTGTTGTCAATTGTGAGAGAGAGTTTATTTAACATATATAAAAGTTAAAAAGCTTATAAGCCAATCATATAGCTTAGACAAACATCCCATAAAATCAAAAAATTTCCATTTACATATTTTTTACCTGTTTTATAAAGTTAAAAAGATATTCACTCATAAAAGGTTGATAAAACTACCATATACTCAAAAGGGCTTTTAGATTTATTGAAAAACATGCCAACGTATGTATTAAACATGATACAATAATAACTCAAACTAAACGAAAGTAAATGAAATTATTTTCCTAAGATGAACATAAGTAAATAATTACGTACCACTTACCCATGATACCTCACTACAAAAAACAAGTTCAATTTGCCACATTATAAAGGCCAATTGGCCACGGTTAAAAATGTGTAAAATTATAAATGTCACACTTACTCATGTGTGGTAATATTAGGTGTGACAAATTTTCCTACACATATAAGTGTGGAGATATTATCTAAATGTCTATGGTTAAAAGTGTGGAAACATTCTATGAATGTCCACACCTTGAAGTGTGGCAAAATTGCAAAAGATGCCTACAATTAAAAGTGTAGAAACATTGTTAAATATTCACACCTAAAAGTGTGGACAAAATGTCAATGCTACACTCATAAGTGTGGCATATTTTCTGGTACAAAAAGAAAAAAAAATCAATATTTCAAAAATCTAATGCTATTTATTTTCTACACATATCAAACATTTAGTAATGTAAAACCACTAATGCTATTTATACATGTAGCTTCATTTTTGCCAACAGTAAACACAAGTATAGATTTTTCTAGTAATGTAAAAACAATAAAATTTCTTTGAAATTGCAGGTAAGAACCAACAGTAAACACAAGTTCGATTTTCTTGGCTTTTACTACCGGTCTTGTCTTCTTCATTACAGTGGCAAATCGACATATACTAGATTGCCACAAATTTTGCCGCATTTTTGCCAAAGGCACCTGTTGTCTTTGGTGATGTTGTTGTTGTTGTTGCTGCTCCTGCTTGTGTTGTCTTTGGTGTTGGTGTTTGCATACTCAAATGCTCTCACCTGCAATGAGCTTAAATGACCAATAGTTAAGCTAATATCAGTACCAAATGCTCTCAACTTCTTGAGGTATGACCTTTTTGGTTCAACAACATTATATCAGTACCAAATATTTACGCTAATATGATCTAATTCCTAAAAAAGCTATACATAATCAGCTTAAATAACATATCAAATACTAAATGAACCAGGCTAAAACTTATACTCTATTATAAAGAAATTATAAAGAAATCAGATACAGTTATAAGTATAAGGTTCATACATATCAAACTAATTTGCAGATATTATCATCCGAACTTAAATCTATATATAAACATACATATCAAACCATACTTAATCTGTTGCTAAATGAACTTATCTACACGAGATTAAAACTATAAAATCATACTTTATAACAAGTATCTTCACAGTTCATCCGTTAAAACCCAACAGATCAAAACAAACTATATCAGCAGCTTATTACAGCTAAAACACATCAAACTTGAGATCAAATTTCTTCATGGTTTAGAGCCTAACTTATCTAAACCTATGCCTAATCATAACTATAATCAAATAAACTAACTATACAGTTATCTTCACATCTAGCCTAGTTTCAAAATCACATCAATTCAAATCACATTCAAATGGACAAGGAGGGATTTTTGTATATTACCCAGTCAAATTCAGATTCTAAATTTGCTTAGAGTAATGATATTGGCTTATTTATCTAAGACATTTGGCTGTACTATCTTAATTCATGAATGAGAACAAACAAACTGTTGACCCATATGGATGATATACATTACACCAAGTAAAAACACACTTATTTTCAAGAGTTGCATGTTTCGACCCGTTCCTATATGGATAAGCTGTTGGCGAGGTATGATGCAGAACAAGTGGATCAACTGCTCTGCCACTTCACCAACATGTGTTTTAATGGTCTCGCGGCCAGTGGAAGGGTCAAAAATGGTGAGGCTTAAGTAAGAGTTAGAGTAAGCAGAGTGGAAGAGACAACTGAGGCTACTGCATCTAGTGCACCCCATAGCTTGAGGATACGGTAGGTGTCAACAAGGTGGTCTAGGAAGCTGCAATGATTGAGCCAGCACTCTCCAGCCCCAACAGATTTCAAAACGGCGATTAGGGAGGTAGATTGACGTCGATGTTCTCAAGTTCCCCTTTGAGGAATGGCTTGGCTGATTCCAACAAGGTTTGTATATAAGTGCTTTGTGGCTCAGAGGTTGTTGGAAAGGTCGCTTGGTTTGTTAGAGGATCACAGTGACATACTAGAGTATGCGCACCAGTTTGGATATTGGTATTGAGATTGTTTATTGAGCGAGACCAATGAGAGTGGCGCAGAGGCAGGGGAGGGGGAGGGAGAGAGTGACTAAGTGGGCGGGACATGAGAAAGAAGGCAGCTGCTGGTGCAATTGACAGTGGCCAGCAGTAGTGAGCGGAAGGCGAAATGAGTTGTCTGCAAGTCTTATTCCACAGTCCAACCACATCATATTCTTGAGGGCTGGTTTTCAAGATTCAGCTTATGAAGCGTGGATGGGACAGAGGAGTGGCACATGTAACAGGTTGCTGGTGCTATATATAGAGAGGAGAAAACTCATATGCTGCTAAGGTCTTTAAAAAACAATACAACACCGACTTTGAATTTGTGCTCTACTAAGATCAACAAATATTCTTTACAATGTATGAATGGTACAAGGTAACATTTTACACAATGATCAAATGAGACCGAATTTTTATTTGTAAAACAAAGACAATTGCTACATGCTTTTAGATTCAGCAAGAGCATGAAGTCAAAGAACAGTTACGTACTACAGTTAACCACCCATATAAAAAACGATATCGTGAAGACTAAAAGATGGGGTTCAATGTCACTGGAAATATTTTAGAAGCAACTTAAGACCATACTGGTTTTCATATTTGCTTCTAGAAATTGCATAACTGATTCATCCTTCTTATCTAATTGACTAGTTGTGTGAAAAGTCTATGCGACTTATAAATTAAACGTAAACAAATCCCACACGTTCTTCTATTATATGAATAAGCATATAACATTTATATGAATTTGCTAAAAAATAATAAAATTTTCTAAGCCACACTGACACAAACATCAGTAGCAGAGGTTTAAATCTATGCACTTAATTCTAACTGGAAAAGCTCGTACTTCAGTAAAATGAAACTAAAAGAACATAGCTGATGGAATTTACCTTGTTTGTCTCAGCTAGTGTGAGGACAGTGAGTTGCTTTAGCTTGAGGACAATGGTGGAAGATTACTAGCATTGCCTACATATCATAAACATAAGAAGACTATCTCATTAGATGATATTTCATATCCAATTGATTCTGGTTGATACAATAGATGCAAAGAATCACCCTCAATTTAAAATATAAGCTACGATATTGTTAGAGTGTAACATTGGCATTTGTTTTATCTTTTGAAGAATGTGTTTATGCTGGCATTGTCAAGTAATTAGATATCTTATCTGCTTATAGTTGTCTTGGTACAACTAATATGCTTTTCTGTGCATTTTCAGTAAGGATGACTGTATGTAGTTCACAGTTGACTTAAGTGGTTAAGTGGAGTGTCTGAGAATGGCTTAAGTGGAGTGTCTGAAAAAGGGAAAGCAGCGATTAGGCATGTTCACTAGCATTAAGAAAGACACAGTTGTAATTGCTGTGGATTTTAGTCTGTTTCGATGCATCTCATACTTAGTTACTGGAATGAAGTTCGATTTGAATGTTACCGTTAGCTTTAATGCACTATGTTTATTTTTACTTTCCGTTTGCTAAATTATCTAAGTAACGCAGTTTTAACAAATTTATACACTAGTTTTTTCGATTCAAACTAAACTTTAATGAGTCATGGTTCAATATAGACCTGCTTTCAATAGCTTAGAGCCAACATTGATCACCAATGCCTCCATTACGACTTTCTATATCTGTAGTGATGATAGAAATTAAATTGATGACCAAGTGAAATAATACCCTATCAAATAGTTAAGCTAACATATTGGTAAAGAGAGTAGAAATGATACAGCTGAAGGTCGTTAAATTTTTACTTCAGATAGAACATTTCGTATGAGTATACATGAATCAATAAATATATACTCAACACCATATGCCTACGGTCTTACGTTAGATAAGGTTAAAATGAAAGAACAGAATCATGAATCGTCCTTAGTACCAAATGGGAAGGTTTTTATATCCGATTAGTAACAATGGAACTTAAATCTAAAACACCTATAGATACAGCGTCCGGGTCGTTAGTCAGGTCATCTTATGATGGTCAAGCTAATACGCACAGGCCCTCTTCCTTGACAGGCACTCCAAATGATGCAGTAAACTCATTCCTCTACTCTAAACATAAATAGTCCGGACGGGAATACTAGTCATGGCCCACTCCCAAACTCTATCCAGTATCCACCAAAGATAAAAACACCAATGAAATCCAATAAAAAAATTGTTTTATAAATTTATGTGTGGTTTTTACAAGGGCTAAGATGGCATGATGCAGTGATCTTATAACACATTATGATAATAGCTATACAACATATGAACACAAACAAACCAACAATACTTCAAAGATAAGCACAAATAACGCGAAAAGCAATCCCAAACACCTTCTAAACCTATAATCTACTATATCAAAATGCGGCAAGTGTAATTCTAATCTAATCACCAATCCCAAACACTCCCTATAACAAACTGATAGATATTGATTGTTCATAGAAGCACAATCCATATCAATTTTATGACTCAAAAGTCCAACCTAGCAATTTCGCCTATAACGCCATTACAAAAGCACCTTACACATCATTGATATAAACAGTTATGTCTCGTACTATCACATTTCAACATTTCGCACACATCATTATACAAATTCGGCATTTCACATTTTCACCTAAAGCTTTACATTATCCACACATTTCGCACCAAAATCACATCGACAGCACTACTAATCATCATATAAATCAAACCTGTATAAATATCTACTAAAAATTTATCAATTCTATCTACTAACGCAACATATAAATCAAACCTGTATAAATATCTACTAACGATACGCAGCTTAAATTACAATAATAATAGTAATATATGGGGAAAATGAAAACGAAAACTAACTTATTAGAAGAAGAAGAAGATCCACGGCGGACCACGGCGGCGATTACAGATTCACGGCGGCGATTACAGATCCACGACGGCGATTACGAAACCACGACGATTACGAAAGCACGATAATATCCAAGACGCGATAAGATTTTTATGTTAGTTATGATTTTTATGATCTTTAGGGCCCGTTTGGTTTGTTGATAGGAATGACAATGGGTATCGGATTTGGAATGAGATGGAATGATAATGGGTATGAAAAAGTGTATGATTACGATTGTTTATGTTTGGTTGATAAAATATGGTATGAAAAAGTGTATAGATATTTGAATTTTGTAGTGGTAAAAAGATGGCCCCACGGGAATAGATTTCATAGACACCAAATTGGTGTGTAATGAATCTATGACTATGATATACTCATTTCATTACCGGGCCCACAAAACAAAACAAAACAAACACCTGCTATGACTTTGAAAGTCATAGTTTCATTCCCATTTATGGGAACCAAACAGACCCTTAATCCACGGCGAGACGCCATATATACAGTGTGTTGTGATGTACAGTGGCTTTTTAATTCTAACGGTGTGTTGTGATGTATGTGATCTTTTAAATAAACGAATTTAATTTTACAAAAAATTAAAGCTTCTAGAATATATATCCATTGTTAAAAAAATTGATTATAAGTGTTAAAAAATTAACAGTGATAAAATGTCTTTTAAAGAAGTGTAGCTTTTTTTATGGCTTTTCAATAGGTGTAGCTTTTGTTTCGACAATTATAAATGTGGCTTTTTTATGTAGTTATTTTTACATTTATAAGTGTAGCATTTTTTAAGTGTTTTATTACACTTATAAGTGTGGCCTTTTAAAAATTTGTTTTACTACAATTATAAATGTAGCGTTGTTGTAATTGTCCACACTTATATACGTGGAGTATTTTTTAATAAATTTGTGACACCTATAAATGTAGCAAAGTTTTGATTTATATAAAAAAAAAGTCCACAGTTGACTATACTGTGGAGAAATAAGTGTGGAGAATTCAACTTTTTTTTGTAGTGCCTTCTACGAAAGCAGCAGAACACGAGCCTTAGAGCCTTAGATATGTGTAGATATGACAAGTAACAACCTACATGTTTAGCTGTATTAAATCATATGTTACTTTTATTATACAACTTTACTCTCAAGAGGACATGCATGGAAAATACTACGTAATTGCAATGTGTAATGTGTACAAAATACATATGCCACCGTCTATCCATATGCTACGTAATTCCAAAAGTATATAATTTATTGTATGGAGAAAAATAATAACCAAGTTGCATAGATGGTCCATAGTATGAATACAAAGAAACAAAGCTCGTAATAAAAGTAGGAATGGCTCATGGCTAGCTTTTTGTACAAAGTACATCCAAAACTGTTCGAACTTTGTTTCACTCGTGAACTCGCTTTGGCTTTTGCCCAGCTTCCAGACACACACACCAACATGTCTCTTATAAGCATATCTACCTTATTTTATTTCGACATGCATTATCTTACCAATATACATGCACCTTAAACAATAAACCATAACCATAACCATAACCAAAGCCAAAACCCATGCATGTAGTCAATTACTTTGTCGTAACTATGTTGTCGTGACTCGTAATTTATGCATCAAAAGTTGTACATTTCTCGAGCCCTGAAAAGTTTTATAACTATATAAAATGAGAAACACTTCCACTTTTCCACTTGGTTTTAGAAGCATTTAGAAAAACCTCTTTCATAATGGATTCTACTTCTGGTTTTCTTCTACTTCTTTTACTAACCATTTCTTGCCCTTTCTTCTTTGCCAATGGAGACACCAATTTGATCCAAAAAACATGCAAAACCACAAAATTTTACGACCTATGCCTAGCATCCCTCCAATCCGACTCAACAAGTCCACAAGCCGACACAAAAGGGCTTGCGATAATAATGGCTAAAGTTGCAATGGCAAATGCTACTAGCACCAACTCATATTTATCATCAAATGTTCTAGTGAAAAAACCTAACGACACGTTAATGAAAAAAGTGCTAAAGCAATGTGCCGATAGGTATATGGCTGCAAGTACTTCATTGCAAAACTCTGTTGAAGATTTAAGCTCGGAGTTGTATGATTACGCGTATATGCATGTCATGGCAGCTTCGGATTATGCAAATGCGTGTCATAATGCCTTTAAAAGGTACCCGAATTTGGTGTATCCGTTGGAAATTGCGACGCGAGAAGAGGGCTTGAAGCATATTTGCGATGTTGTAATGGGCATTATTGATAGTCTTGCGTATTGATATTGATTTTGGTTTAGTGTTGTTGTGTGCTTTTTTTTGTTGGTACAAATTTGTATGTGTTTTTGTGTAATGATCTTTAAATTGCTCCATAATTTCGGGAATATATGTTAAAATATTAGATTGCATGTCGCACATGATACGGTCAAGAAAGTAAAAGTTACAACCCTTAATTCACGTGACACCCAATCCATTGATAAGAATGGATTAATTAATCCTTAATTTACTAATTTATTTTCTATGAAAGTGTTTTTTATTGCTCATGTGATGCCTATAAAAAAATGTAACCAACACATCCCTCAAAACAAAACAATCCATATGAAGAAAGACAAAGCAAAAAGAATCCGGTAGTGGTTGTGATATGTGCGTAACTATTTGTCCCACATCACTCTTGACTTTACAATCTTCTGAAAAACAACATAAAAACATTAACAATTCTTGACAGTCTAAAACCTAAAACATTAATCCGAGAATCAACCAACTAAAATTTAAAACCCATAGTAAGAGCGACTAACCCGTCAATAGAGCGTTTAACTACCACCATTCCCAATTTTTGATCCGCTAATGGCCGTGACAATTGGATAAACACAGTTTTAGTCAGATCTAGACGTCTTGTGAAGGAAGGTTGGCGAAGAAGATATATTTTGTAGAGGAAAAGAAAGAGGGCGAAATGGTGTCGTTTGCACCCCCAAAGCATGAGACAACGTCGTTCGCATCACAAATGCACAAAACGGTAAAAAGAAAACGGATCGACGTCATTTTGATCCCAACATCAAATGGCGTCATTTGTACCGTGAATGTATAATACGGTAATTTGGTTTAAATGTAATGGTTGTTTTATTTAGATTATGTACTGTTTTTATTTTAATGTGTAACAAATGAAAAATATTAGATGATAGTTAGTATGCCCAATCCCGGTATGTGAGGTAGGGTCCATTAGAGTTTTTATGTGTTCACCTTTATAAATAATTAAATATCATGTGAATGAAACATATCACTTATGGGGTTTACAGTGTCTAACAAAAAATACTAAAAATTATTACGGGGCGCGGGAGATCATATAATGTAAGTGATGTGAGAGCCTGTTTCTTAGCTAAATAATAGATAGTTATCGGGTAAAAGCTCACATGACAGCACCGTAGCTCTAACAATAATTTGATTAGTTATGGCATATTTGGGCTTTTCACCTGGCCTTCCCTAGTTGTATCATACGGCCTTTACAAAGCCTTTTTTTTCTTCCTCAAGGAATGGGATTTGTAACTATTAAAAAGCTCTTGATTTTATGCATACCGAGTGGATGTTAATTAGGCTTGCACTTTGTGTTTTATAAGCACCTTATATGTTATATATATCATAATCTCATAAGTCTATGTTGAGTGTTTGGTTAGCTTGTATTTAACAAGTTACAATATTCAAGTTTTTTGATAACCGTGATTTGTGATCTTTTGGCCGACTAATTTACGGGGTGTGAACCCACCGCCACACATACTCAAACCAGATAAAGCCCTTTCTTTTCAAGTAGTTGGCGTGACCACTTAAAATTGTTTGTACCTAACAAGAATTGAACTTGAGATCTCACACATTTTAGAGTGATAGTAATAAGCCCTTTGCCACTAGACCACCCTTAAGTGGTTGGAAATTCCTGGAGAGTTATACATTTGTGTATTGATAAGACCATTCACTATTTCTTGAAGCTCGATCTCAAGTATTTTGTTTAGCTTGTATTGGTAAATGACCAAAAAAGAACATAAGGTAAAAAATATGAATGTTAAATTATGTACAATTAAATTAAAAGTAAAATTGTAATTTGTAATGGAATATGAAAAGCTACCATTTTGAGACTTATAAAAACCTCTTACTTAACCTTATAAGCCCATTCATATAAGCTTAGTTAAACACTTGTTAAAGCTTATTTAACACATATAAATTAATAAGCTTACATGCCAATCATATGAGCTTAGACGAACATCCTCGAAAAACAAAAAATATCCATTTAAAATTTTATTTTTTCCATTTTTATAAGGTTAGAAAAATATATATTCATCTCACAATAAGTTGATAAAACTTATCCATATACTCAAATGGGCTCTTTTAAATTTATTGAAAAACATCCGAAGAATGCCAACGTATGTATTAAACTACATGAAATTACCCCGTATCTTCCTAACATTAACATAAGGGTTGAGTTATTAGGACCCCTTAGTTTTTTATTAGGACCCCCTTAGTTTTTTTGTTTTTTTTTGTTTTTTTTTTTTTTAATAATTTTGTTTATATCAAAAAGCTATAAACCTGAAAATGCGGAACTGTAAATATAAAGTTTAATAAGCCAAACGCTTAAAACTGTCAGAAATACGGAACATAAACTGACAAAAAACTGTGTTGTACTGAAAAAAAAGAGGGACAAAAAGAATATTCCCTATGATTTGACATCATAGAGAGGGTTCCAATAATAGGACCCTAACATAAACACATAATTACCACTTTACTGCATGGTACCTTCCACGAAAGCAGCAGAACACGAGCCTTAGGCCTGTGTAGATATGACTTGACAAGTAACAACCTACATGTTTAGCTGTATTAAATCATATGATACTTTTTTGGGAAAATTCTCAAATTGCCCCAGTTGCCCAACTAATTTACCTCAAATGCCTCACTTTTTATTCACTTCTCATAATGCCTCATGGGCAACTCTCCCAACTCAATATTTGGGCAACTATCCTAAATAAATGACATGTGTCCCATGTTGTGGGGCAACCTTGTACTTATCTAGTACAAGTGTACTAGATATTTAGTTGGGCAACTTTGACTAACAATTTTGGACAACTGACAATTTTTGTCTTTTAGCAAAAAAAATAGTCTTATTTTATTATTAAAAAGGACATAAATATTGGGCAACTGGGTCCCACAAGGTTGTACTTTGGGCAACTTATTATGTATAAAGTAATGAATGCATTGAATGTATAAAAAAAAATAAAAAATGGTATAAGTAATTTTTTAACCTTTATACATTTATACAGGGTTTATACATTTATACAAATAGAAACTTCCTCAACACACTTCTTATTTGAAACCACCACACTTATCAACACAATCTTCCTCAACACACTTCTCAACAAGAGCTAACACACTTCTCTGACCAGTACATCGCCACGACACTGTCCGATCTAATGTCTATCAGAAAAACGATTTGGGCTAAGGTAAGTAATTTTGTTTTTGATCAAGGGTTTCGCTATTTGGGCGTTTAATTTTACGTATTTCATCTATTGATTTATGGTTTTGTTAATTTAGGGTTTCGCTATTTTAGGGTTTCGCTAATTTAGGGTTAACTTTTACGTAATTGTTCTTGTTTGATTTTGGGTTTCGATATTTTAGGGTTAACGTGTTGGGTGATTAATTGTTTTTGTTAATTTTTGTGAAACAAATGATGGGTGTGAATAAAGCAGTGTAAGATAACTGGTAACGTATTGGGTGATTAATTGTTCTTGTGGTTTTAGTGATTTGTTGCTACTTATTAAGTTTGAGAAACAAAATGATGGATGTTGTTGTAGACTAAGTCACTAAACCACTGTAAGATAAGTGGTACTAAGTGAATAAAGCACTCTAATGATGGTGCAAACTGGTTGGGTTAACGAAACAAAATACACTGAAAAATAAACTGCGACACAACTAAATATAATCCGGGTGATCCCAAGTTTGAGAGTTGTTAGAGTCGTAACCATCGTCGTAAAGATACTCAGAGCAACCTTCAAATCTGCTCTCATCCCACTCTGCATACAATGCATTGAATTCTCTGTCCCGACGTTCCTGTTGTTCGCTTTCAGCTTGATCCATACGAGCAGCTTCCTCCCTCTCTAACAGCACTTCTTCATCCTGGAGCATAAGTCGCTCCCTTTCGGCTTCCTCTTTAAGAGCAGCTTCTCTTTGTGCTATCTCCCATTCTTCTTCCTCCTTAATAGCAGCCTCCTCCATTTCTAGTAAAAGTTGTTCTTCATCAATTTGTTGGCCAAAGTCTTTTTGTTCCGAAAACTGTTGGCCGAAGTCTTTTTGTTCCGGAAACAGTTCCGGAAATTGTTGGCTGAAGTCTTTTGTAGACATTTTGGATAAAATTTTGTAACATATTTACCAACACCACTTGAATTTAAATTCACACATATAAGGTGGGTAAGTTTGAAAATTTATTACCCTTAATATGTCAATAAATGTGGTGCAGGTGGAACCTCTCCCATATAGTTGACATGGGCCCACATTGTACTTACATAGCTGATTTATTGGGCAACTTTTGGTTATTTATTAAGCATTTAGTTATCTAATAAAACACCGTGAGTACTTTTGCTTATTTATTAAGCATTTTGTGTATTTGTGATATGTATGAGGCTGTGATGACAAATATCTTACTTGATGAAGCAAATGATGTGATTGACCGTATCTTAGATGCAGCCAGGTTAACCAAATGCATATAGTTTGTTTACTTACAATTCAGCTTTGTTGATTGAATGGCATGTCAGACTTGGGATCATTTGTGTGAATCATAAATCAACCTAGATCTGACATGTTATTCAATCAGCAAACCTGGATTGCAAGTGAACAAACAAGTATATGGAGGAGTTTTACACCAATGTCAAAGCCGATTGTTGCCAATGGGGCATTTAGGGAAGTTAATTTTTTCATATTTTGATATTTTGTTACTTTATATTATGACTTGGTTAAGAAGATACTCTGATGATGAGGGTTGAATCTTGAAGGGTAGAAAGGTGGTGCAAAAGGATTTAGCTTGCTCTGAGAGTTCATAACTGTGTGTGTGTGTTTTTAGTGTGTAATTTTTGGTGTGAAACTCTGTGTGTGTGTGTGAGAAAGAGAGGTCAGAGATGATAAGATAAGAGATGAAAAGGTTGGTAAGGATAGTGGTGGAATGGTGGCGAGAGATATGAAAAGGTTTGTGAGGGTGCCTCATTAACCCCACTTCACTCTGCACTATTCTAGCACTATCATTACAAACCCTTTCATCTCTCTTCTTATCATCTCTGCTCTCTCTGTCTCACACACACATACAGAGTTTCACACCAACAATTACACACTAAAAACACATACACAGTTATGAACTCTTAGAGCAAGCTAAACCATTTTGCACCACCTTTCTACCCTTCGAGATTCAACCCTCATCATCAGAGTATCCGTAACAAGAAATGAGTGTCATATAGTTGTTATAGACTGTTGATATATGTAAAGGAGTTACTTAACAAAGAAGGAACAATATGATATACTTGTGGATTCAAAGTCAAGTTGAAAGTAAGAATGTGGCCATACGCAACTTCATACATTCAAATTTTCTTTGAATATCTCAATGATCACGATAGTGTGTATTGTTCATGACACGCCACACTCCATGATTATCCAACTGAAATGCTTTTCTAGAATCCACGAATTGTAGAAAAGACGTTGGTACTTTGAGCTTCCCCTCGAAAACCCATTCCTATGTCACTGTCATAGCAATGGGTTTTGACATGGCAATGGGATTTCGAGTGGAGGGTCAAAGTACTAACGTTTATCCACTTGTTTATAACATATTGACAAGCAACTTTGTTAACCAACTCCTTTACATAGGTAATTGTTTGAAGTAGTTGGTTTATTTTGGGACACATGTGTATTTGTGATATGCAAGAGGCTGTGATGACAGATTATCTTATTTGACACGCAAATGATGTGATTTACCGTACGTTGGCATGGCAATTGTATTACATTAATTTGCAGCCATGGCGGTTATATCCTGATGTTTCGGTGCTTATCCAAGTTTTTTACAGATCTGAGCCTTGATAATGCATATCAGAATGCACAATCAGTTTGGAAGTTTATCTAAGTCTGATATACTTGTTATACACTTTTGATAGGTTGTTAAAAAAAGTTAAGGATCAATATGATATACTTGTGGATTAAAAGGGAAGTAGAACAATTCTAGGTGGCCACGTTACTTTGTACATGAGTAGGGAATTTCAGCATAGCTACCCATTCTTAATTCCCAAACAGTGCCTTTTGTTTTTTCAACGATCTAGCAATCCGCCTGGTGTAGGCCTTTGCCCAAAGGGAGTTGAAACGACAAAAGGTACTGTAGGGGGATTCAGAAGGGTTCACTAAGTTGAAATTCCATACACATGTACAAAATAACGCGGCCACATTGGTATGTTCAACTTTCGTTTGAATCCGCAAGTATATCATATTATTCCTTAACTTTTTTCAAGAATCTAGCGAAACTATAATTATGTTTTTGGTAAGACAATACACAGGAGCATGTATACATAAGAGGTGTGTCTGTATGAGGCTGTGACGACATGTATCTTATTAACTCATGCAAGTGATGCGATATTCCGTATCTTGGCGTGGCAATTCTATAGTTTATACTATTGCAGCCATGGCGGTTATATCCTGATGTTTTGTAAACTATTGATTTATACAGATCTGAGCCTCATTCAAATGTTTAAAAAGTTGTCTAAAATTGGGCCATTGTTTATTTGGTGTGAGTATGATACAAATAATTCATTTGTTAAATATGATTGCAGTATTAGGAAGTCAGTATATGTTTTTTTTATTGATTGTAGTTGTCGTAAGATACTTGTTAATTGTTGTTAACTTGTTTTTTTTTCTTCTAAGGAATACGAAGCCAATGTCATCGTTAGGAGCAAATTGAAATACTTTTAAATAATTAAAGAAATACTTTTCAATAATTAAAGAAAAGTCGAAGGAAATTGTTTAGGACAACCTGTTTTGGAGGGTGGCTGGATATGTTCTTTTTTGACCATGAACCACATATGTTAGATTATGTTTTACAAAAACAGGGTTTTGTGGATAAAACAAGCTATGACATGCCCCTTATATATACTCTTGATGGTCGTAGTCTACATTTTGGTCGACCCGAGTTTTCTCTTATAACAGGCTTTCGTTTTGGGACAGCAAGTTTTGATTTATATAGTTCAGGGGATTTAACATTTAAGTTGAGGGTATTTCCAAAAAAATTAGGGGTAAAACTTTCCAACTTAGATCTTCTTGGTGTTATTGAGGATGAAGAGTTGTTCGGTAAATTAACTGATGAAGACGCAGTCCGTGTGTGCCTATTGTTATCGTTAGAGGTTATTTTTATGGGTCGCTTATTGGTTGAAGAGGTGGATGATTCACTCCTTCGTTTGGTCGAAGACCTAGAAGCATGGAATTCCTTTCCATGGGGGGAGCACATTTGGAGGCACTTGTACGACCAGATACTAGACGTTGTATCAAACCACAAGTGGGAACACCTAAAAGGTCTGGAAAGAGACCGGAAGTATGTTCCAACATACACGGTTGCTGGATTTGTTTGGGCATTCAAGGTTATTCCTATTTATATTATCTTTTCTTAGTATTATTATTGAACCCAAGGTATGAGAGTAATGCATCTTTATTATTGTAGATATGGATTCTTGAGTCATTTGAAAGAAGCAGTCGTTGTTGGGGGAATAAAGTCCCAGATGTCATATGATGAGTATGCAAATACTCATCATTTTTGTACCTTTTAGACTGCCAAAAACATCCAAAAACACCCGTCAAAGCATCAAAATGATAAAAATATCGCAAATGAGTATTTTATGTGTTTCAAATACAAAAATACCAAAAGCAGGTGAAAAAAATTTGATTCTGCTGAAATCAATGGTTTCTGCTGAAGTTATAATGCGCTGATGGTTTCTGCTGAAGGCATACGTTTCAGCAGATAATTCCACTAAATAATATCTGGTCCTTAAATAATATCTGGTCAATACCAGTCAAACCAAACTTCCTGTTTTCCTCTCCCTCACACACTGAAACTTACCACTGCTCAAAACCACCACCACTTGGCTTCCACCTCACCTCTAGCTCCATGCCTATTTCACAGTTTGTCCCCTCCACCTCCATAAACACCCAAAATTCCTTAATTGCTAAAAACCTGCTCAAGACTTTTGGAGCCAAAAAGCAAAATCAAGGGTTGGGATCGTTTTGACTAAATCAAGGGCCAAGAATGATGAGAGAAGACTTTGTGAGAGCTATAAAAGAGAAAGAAGACAGAAGAAAGAAAGTGTCACAGTTTTAGACCATTTTCGTAGTGTAAATTTAATTTCTGCTTTAAGTTTCACGTAAAAGTTTGCTGGGTTTTGTAATTTCTGTATTGTACAAGTGAATTTAGTTATAATTGAAGTGTTTTCAACAATCAATTCCATGTTTCCTGCTTATCTAGTTTTCCCGCCAAAAGTGTTCTTGCTTAATTTTAATGGTATAATCTGAAATAGTTGTTGAAATAAGCTCTTATGAGCTTATTGAAGTTAATTAAAGAAGTATTAAGAGGTTCCTAAGGTTCTAATTTCATTTTGAAGAAAAGTCAACAAAAGTCAAACTGGGTCAACAAAAGTCAACTGTGTCGAGTCACTGTTCATGTGCTTATTTACTGCTTAATTTGGAATTTCTCAGCTTGTTTAGTCTAATTAGAGATTATTGCTTTTAATTTAATGCATTTTAGTTGTTTAATTCAGTTTTTGCTTAAAATCAAGAAAAAAGCCTAATATAGTCATTTTCTAGTTCAGCTCATTTAGTGCTTATTTGTCCTTGAAATTTGTTTATTTAGCAGTTTAATAACTTATTTAGTCTTAGGGAATCTAGATATGTAGCTTAATTTAGTTAAAACTGCCTCAAATTGCAAATTTAGAACTTAAAGGGGTGTTTGGTTCAATGTAGAAATCAAAGATATAGGTTTGTTTAGAGGTTAAGACCAGTTGCTTGAGTCCAATTTAGGTTCATTAGAGTCAACTTAGTCATTTATTTGCACTAGCATCCTCTTAAAGTCAAAATCACATTCAAACTGCTCTTATGCTCATTTATGTTTGAATCAATAGCTAAAAGTTTGCAAATAGGTTTAGAACTAGTTAGTATAGCTTGAATTAGGTCCATTTTATCACTAAACTTCATTTTCAGTAAGATACATAGGATCAAAGTTCATATAAGTCAACTTTTCATGTTTATATAAAAAGTCAAAATTTCATAAAAACCCGTTTTTGAATAAACTTGTGAATTTCATTGTGACCTGACCATTAGGATTTAGGATATAAGCTTTTGGGATATTAAAGTTTAGCTGCTCAACTAAATTAAAAAAATATTAGTTCACTTTTACTTAGCTTATTAACTGCTTATTTACTAGCTTCTTTTAAGCCCTTTTTCACAAACTTTCCTTTTTGCTTATTTCTTATTTTTGCTTATTCAGTGTGTTTTTCCTGTTGTTGTTGCTTATTCTAAGTTCCCATAACTGATTTATAGCTTATTCAACTTTTGGTTCCAGCTTGTTAGCTGTTGTGAGCTTATAACCTCACTTTTAAGCCAAAAAGCTCCCTGTTGAGCTTATTGCCTTGCATTCGGCTTATCTTTGAGTTCCCCAAAATGTGTCTTCACAAAAGTTGCTTATTTTCAGTAGTAAAATAGTTTTGTAAAAGAAAATTCAAGAAAAACCAAAAATAAAAATAGCTAGTTAGGGCCGTTTGGCGTGTTGAGACTTGAAAACTGGTCTCAAGCTTTTTTTCTGTAGCTTGTGCTTTTTAGGTTCTAATCAGTTGCATTAGCTCATTTTAGGTTAGATTTAGGCTGTAGTAGCTTATGGTAGATTTTGGATAGCTTATAGCTTATTTATTAGCTTATTCAAACTGCTTATTTGCCCAATTCAGCTTATTAGTAGGCTTATCTAACTTTTTATATTTTTCCCAGGCTTAGAATAATATTTTAGATTTTCCTGTAAAGTTTCATAATTTTTACTGTTCATTTGTTATTTTTCTTAATTT
>BPTQ01000008.1:318357605-318593122 GCA_019973895.1 Chrysanthemum seticuspe
GTTAAATTCCGTCAAAATTGATTTAATTCGATGTATAGATCTAAGGGATTCTGATTTATTCAATATTTTGACGATTTATTTGTTTAAAGTTCCTGTTTATTCGTGATTTACTCGACTTGATCTTTTACTGATATAATCCGAAAAAAGAACTAAAATTCGTTTTTGACTTAATTTGTTGATTTTACGTAATTTAATTTTCGTTATTATAGATTAATCTGATTTGTTCGACTCTTTAAGGTTCAATTCGTCATTTATTCGTGTACTTGTCACTGAGCTGTGTCAACTGAAAACAACTGGGTCAAACTGAAAACAACTGAAAAGAAGTTTTACTTTAATCTTGGAATCCTTGGAGAATTATGAAGAAATTAATTGAAGTTATTCGAGTATTCTCGAATAAAGTTGTTGATAAAGTCTAATATGGTAATTTTAATTCGTTCTTGTGAAAACCGCCCTTTTGATCTATTCGTCCTTTGTACCTTAACTAACAACTTTTGTGAAGTTAATATTGATTTAAGTGAACATGTTATGTCTTTAATGTTTTGGGTCGTTTGAAAATGCACTTTGAATTTCGTCTTTAATTTAAATGTGATGCTTTTACCAGAAAAGTGTTCTTGCTTAATTTTAATGGTATAATCTGAAATAGTTGTTGAAATAAGCTCTTATGAGCTTATTGAAGTTAATTAAAGAAGTATTAAGAGGTTCCTAAGGTTCTAATTTCATTTTGAAGAAAAGTCAACAAAAGTCAAACTGGGTCAACAAAAGTCAACTGTGTCGAGTCACTGTTCATGTGCTTATTTACTGCTTAACTTGGAATTTCTCAGCTTGTTTAGTCTAATTAGAGATTATTGCTTTTAATTTAATGCATTTTAGTTGTTTAATTCAGTTTTTGCTTAAAATTAAGAAAAAAGCCTAATATAGTCATTTTCTAGTTCAGCTCATTTAGTGCTTATTTGTCCTTGAAATTTGTTTATTTAGCAGTTTTATAACTTATTTAGTCTTAGGGAATCTAGATATGTAGCTTAATTTAGTTAAAACTGCCTTAAATTGCAAATTTAGAACTTAAAGGGGTGTTTGGTTCAGTGTAGAAATCAAAGATATAGGTTTGTTTAGAGGTTAAGACCAGTTGCTTGAGTCCAATTTAGGTTCATGAGAGTCAACTTAGACATTTATTTGCACTAGCATCCTCTTAAAGTCAAAATCACATTCAAACTGCTCTTATGCTCATTTATGTTTGAATCAATAGCTAAAAGTTTGCAAATAGGTTTAGAACTAGTTAGTATAGCTTGCATTAGGTCCATTTTATCACTAAACTTCATTTTCAGTAAGATACATAGGATCAAAGTTCATATAAGTCAACTTTTCATGTTTATATAAAAAGTCAAAATTTCATAAAAACCCGTTTTTGAATAAACTTGTGAATTTCATTGTGACCTGACCATTAGGATTTAGGATATAAGCTTTTGGGATATTAAAGTTTAGCTGCTCAACTAAATTAAAAAAATATTAGTTCACTTTTACTTAGCTTATTAACTGCTTATTTACTAGCTTCTTTTAAGCCCTTTTTCACAAACTTTCCTTTTTGCTTATTTCTTATTTTTGCTTATTCAGTGTGTTTTTCCTGTTGTTGTTGCTTATTCTAAGTTCCCATAACTGATTTATAGCTTATTCAACTTTTGGTTCCAGCTTGTTAGCTGTTGTGAGCTTATAACCTCACTTTTAAGCCAAAAAGCTCCCTGTTGAGCTTATTGCCTTGCATTCGGCTTATCTTTGAGTTCCCCAAAATGTGTCTTCACAAAAGTTGCTTATTTTCAGTAGTAAAATAGTTTTGTAAAAGAAAATTCAAGAAAAACCAAAAATAAAAATAGCTAGTTAGGGCCGTTTGGCGTGTTGAGACTTGAAAACTGGTCTCAAGCTTTTTTTCTGTAGCTTGTGCTTTTTAGGTTCTAATCAGTTGCATTAGCTCATTTTAGGTTAGATTTAGGCTGTAGTAGCTTATGGTAGATTTTGGATAGCTTATAGCTTATTTATTAGCTTATTCAAACTGCTTATTTGCCCAATTCAGCTTATTAGTAGGCTTATCTAACTTTTTATATTTTTCCCAGGCTTAGAATAATATTTTAGATTTTCCTGTAAAGTTTCATAATTTTTACTGTTCATTTGTTATTTTTCTTAATTTTAATTAGTTTAAATTAGTTTTTAATTAATAATAATTATTTAAAAAGTCTAAAAAAATATATTTTCAGTTTTAAAATAAGTTTTATCATATTTTAGATTTTTCTAAGTCATAATTTTACTTTTCTAGCTTTATTTCATATTTTCTTATATTTTAGGATATTATTAAATAGTTAAAAATAGTTTTTAATTAATAATAATTTAATAAATAGTAATAAATTTACGTAGTTTTTAAAACGTACGTGTTTTAGTTTCTTTTATCTGATTGTTGTGCTTTCCAATTCTGTATCCATTCCATTCCAATCAATCAGTAGTGTAATAATTCAATTTAAATCCTTACTGATCACTATCCTTAGTGATCATTCTATCGTCTGAAAGTTGTTTGAAACACCATTGAGTCTCCGTGGGACTTAACGACCCGGGAATTCATTCTATTCTCCAGGACTTCATTGTATTTGTGTTTTAAGCAGTTTTAAGCTTCTTACGGTTAGCCATTCACAAGTGGCTAGCTTGTGTGAGGTAGCTTGACTGTTTTCAGCACAGATCATCATACCAAGGGCAGTATCGTGGTCAAGGAAAGTAATGTTTACAAGATCGGATTATGGATTGCTATTTGGCAAGGTAAAACACATTCAAATGTTTCAATGCATTAGACGAGAACCAGTCAGACTGGTATATGCAATTTAATTTCCTTGTTGTTGATGATGTTATTTAGGACTCGAAGATAATTTATGATCTGAAACCAACATTAGATGAGCACCAGTCGGAGTGGTATATTCAATTTAGGGAATTTTACATGCACTACATACCAAGGACTCTTCCAACAAAATTACCGCATGATTACGATGTGTATCTACAGAAGTTGGCTGCTGCACGGAAACGTGGTAGGACAGAAAAAAAGTATTTACCGATTGTGTCTAGGGTACAGACCAGTAGTCTTCTAACATAAATCAGCCTCAAGGATTGTGTCATTCAAGAGTTGAATTCTCGTGTTTTCAATCTCGAGGCTATTATTCAGGTTATTTACTAGTCAATGTTAAATAATAACTATACGTTTATATTAGAATTATTGTTAAGGATAATACCCTTTATTACTTTGTAGGTCATTGCATGTGAAAGAACTTGCGGATTTCGGGTAGACCAGTTCATCGATATATTATCTTTATTTCTTTAAACTATCCGTTTGTTTTACAATGAACTTTATTTCGCTTACAGGATAAATTGGACTTTACTGCATCATTTTCCCACCTCAGCTATGAGTTTCGAGACCAACTAAATCGTGAATTCTACGAATTGGTTAACTCTCTTATTTTTAGCAGTCGTTCAGAGCCGGCTGATTGTGATGATGAGGATGATGTAGTTCTGGTAATGTGATTTCCAAATGTACACTTTTGCCATAGTATAGTATTAAATGTATTTTAAATGCATCACCTGTTACTCAGGAGTATCTGTTGGAAGAGGAATTAAGGTTGAGGAAAGAAGAGGAAGAGCGGTGGAGGATGGAAGAACAAAAGATGATGGAAAAGGATTTTCTAATGGCGATGATAGAGGAGAAGAATCGCAGGTTGCAAAAGGCAAAGTTGTTGAAGATTGAGAAGGAAAAGAAAAAGAGGTCTATAACTTTCTATAATTCAGACCATTGGAAAAGAGCCAAGGCATACATAACACCTGACAAGAGGAGTAAAAAAGATGGTGCTGAGTCGTCGTATTACTAGTCAAAAAGATTTGTGGAATCTCAAAAGAATCGAACACCTCCCTATGGGTGCCTGGATCCAGATATGACCGCACAGTTACAAAATGTTAAACCTTGGGTTGAGGTATGAAAAACAACTTTTAACATTTATATTTTTTTAAACTGTTTTTAATTTACGTGTTAGTAACAACGTGTGTGTAGGTTTGATGAGTGTCTAAATACTCATCATTTTTGTACAATATAAACTGCAAAATCATCTGAAAACACTCAAAAATGCATCAAAATGATGAAAATATCACAAATCAGTGTTTTATGTGTTTTAAATGCAAAAATATCAAAATCAGATGAAAAACGTATCAAATTTGCAAAAATGGCAGTTTTAGTCCCCCAAGTTTCAAAAGTTGTCAAAAATAGTCCCTGGTATATCTAAATAAAGAAAAATGTCATTTAAGGTCCATGGGACTCAAAAGTTGTCAAAACAAACCCTTGAAATGTAAAATTTGCAAAACCACAACTTTGGTCCCTCAAGTTTGAAAAATGTCAAAAAATGGCCCCTGGAAAATTGGAAAATGTCAAGATTGGTCCTTGCATTATTGAAACTTGTCACTTATGGTCCTTGGAGCAACTTTGTTGAATTGGCAGCCTAGGTCCTTGAGTTTTCAGAATTTACACCTTAGGTCCTTGTCATATTAAAACCTTTATGCCATCTTGGGCCTTGTCAATACTTAATTGTGACCCCTGCCACAACCCTTTTGGACTCCCCATTATGACCCCCCTTGTATTACTAATATCTGGTCAAACCATCTGGTCAAAACACCCCATTGGCGCCAACCTTCTTCTCCCCACTTGATAACCTGCTTCACCCCTGCAACACACTTCCACCCCATCCCTCCACTTCAACATATCACCCTCCTTGTCCCCCTCCACCTTCACAATATCCAAAACCAATTAATATCAATAACCTGCTCAAAAAAACTGCTCTTGACTATTTTGGCGCCAAAAATCCACTTGGACGGATATGATGAATTAGAGAGATCCAATGGCTGGAAATTGGTGGGAAACAATCAGAAGATGTGAGAGAAGCCTTTGGCATATAAAAAAAGAGGAGAGAAGCAGAGAAAAGGAGCAGTTAGTGTAATTTAGTTTTAGCTTATGTCTTTTTAAGTTTTTAAGTTTTCCATTTCAAGTTTAAGCTTTCAAAGTGTTTTGTAATCTTATTTCAGTGTATTAAGAACTTAATTTCAGTATCAATTTCAGTTTGTTTTCATAAATTCAGTTTATGTCAATTTCATGATTAAATTCTCATAATTTGCAAAAGATGTTAATGGTTGTTGTCTTGAACTCAAAAGCTCATATAAACTCTTAAAAAGCTCTTATAAGCTTTTAGAAACCAAAAGAAAGTAAGTTTACAGTTAAAAAGAAAAATTTCCAAAAATACCAAAAAAATTAGTTAAAAATAAAAAATCTGTGGAAATGAAGATCAAAAGCTGAAGAATGTTGGTTATTGGATTGATTCTGGTTTAGAGCTTAGTGGTAAGCATTTAGGAGTGATTATTTGATCTCAAGTTCTCAGTTTGGTGCTTAGACTTATTTTGTAAGAGATTTCTCATAAATTTGCATTTTTAGTTTATATGTTCTAAAGCTTGTTAATTCCAGTTCAATGCTGTCTCATTATAGATAATTTAAGTTAATACATAGATTTGTTAGTATAAAAACTTGTTTCAGTGTTAAAAGTCTCAAAACTGTTTCATTAAGTAGTGTTTGGAATTGCATGTTAATCTGTGATAGAAGTCATTTGAGTTGATATTTGTTGTTGTTCTGTGTTAATATAGTCCCTAATAACTCATTGAAGTCATAAAATTTAATCCTTGTTTCATAAATAGTCAAAATCATCTTAATCTTACCCATAATGGTTCACTGTTAAGGTTTTACATTGCAAAATTCATCAAATTTGTTTGTAACTTGATATAGTAGCTTAATTTCACCTTAGTATAGCTTATTATAACATAATCAGTCATAAAAATCAATCTCAAGTTCATAAAAGTCAAAGTGTTAGTGTAATAAAAAAGTCAAAATTTTCATTAGCCTGTTTTTGAATAAACTTTGGAATTTTATTGTGTGCTCATTATTAAGATTTAGCTTAAATGCTTTTGGGAAATTAAAATATAGCTGCTAAAATAAATTAGAAAAATACTAGTTTAGTCTTAATCAGCTTATAGAGTGCTTATTTTTCAGCTTGTTTTGAGCCCTTTTTCTGAAAAGTGTCCTGTGCCAACAGTGCTTGTTTTGGCTTATTTTGTGCTTATTTTCAAGTTATATTGCTCATTCAGTTTTTATTCTAGCTTATAATCAGTAGCTTAACTTATTTCCATTGTACTTATGCTTATTGAATAGCTTATTAGCCTTCCTAGCTTAATCTTGTGCTTATATCCATTTTCTAAGCCCACTGTTGGTAAAATTAAGCTCAAACTGAGCTTATCAGTTGTTTTTGGAAAAAGTCATAGTTATAAAAAGTGCTTATTTTCTTGTGTTTAATAAGTTTGCAAAAGAAAAATCGAAAAAAAAAATAAAAGTAGCAAAAAGGGGTGCCCAGATTCGAACCTGTGACCTCCTGCACAAACAGCCACGCACACAGCAGACTCCCCTCAACCAACTGCCCTTGGGACTTCTTTTGTTAAAGTCTTGCACAATTAAATCCTTAAGGGCATTTGGCAGTTTTAAGCTTAAGCCCTTTTCTAGCTTATTTCGTGGCTTATTTCCAAAACAACCACCTAGTTTCTTATTTTTCTTAGATCAAGCATAAGTCAAAGTAGTTTTCATGAATTTTTCAGATTTTTTTAGATTGTTTTAGTATTTTTAATAATTTAATTAGTGTTATTTGGTTTTTAATTCGTAATAAATAATTTAAGAGTCGAAAAAATACCCGGCTTTTTTCTAAAATTTTCTTTTATCATATAGTACGTAAGAAAATTGTTTTTACATTCGTAGGACTTTTATTTCATAAATTTTACGTTTTGTCTTGCGCTCCAGCGTAATTTTTATAAATAACGTACGTTTTCATTTTAAATCTAGTTTTTAGATAATTTGAGTTTACGTTTTAGTTAATATAGTTTATTTAAGTTATTTTATTTTATAAAATCATAAAAACATCATTGTAAAAATAGTGATAGCGTTTATTTAATATATTTTATCTTTTTAATTTTCTTAATTTGTATTTAAGTCGCTTTATTTTATAACTTTTTAAGTAGTGTAATTATCCATCCAATTCCTCACTGATCACTATCATTAGTGATCATTCTATCGTCTGATCAAGTGTTTACACACCATTGAGTCTCCGTGGGACTTAACGACCCGGGAATTCATTCTATTCTCCAGGACTTCATTGCATTTGTGCTTAAGCTGTTTTAAGTCTGTTACGGTTGGCCATTCACAAGTGGCCAGCTTGTGTGATTAGACTTGACGGTTTAGCACAGATCAAGGTTCTTTCCCGAAGGAACAAGGCTATCGAAAAAGTACATCTTACCGATGAGTACGGCGAATTTCTTGGAAAGCAGGGGCCCCTTCGATGTATGTTTCCTTGGTCCAAAGAAGTTCGTGTGGATCGGAGGTTTTGGGAATCCTTAGTGTGTTTAGACCCTCCTAAGAAAGGTTGGCTTATGGACGAGGTAACAATCACGCATATCTTTCACTCCGATAGTATATTCATTTTGTATTGTTGCTTTTATACCCGAATCATTTTTTATTGTTGCTTTATAGCACATAGAGTTGTGGGTGGAATACATGTTGCATTTCAGACCCGATGGCGCTGATTGGGCTATGGTTACTGCATACTTTGTTCAGCTGCTCTTACAAGACTCCATCCCCATTTGGTATGTTAACGGGGAAAAGTACAAACTCCAATGGGCTGATGTTGAACAGGTAATAGTTGTGTTCATTCCTTTATACATATATTGGTATGTGTTTTGTTAACCTGGCCTTTGGTATTATACGGCAGGTTTATATGCCTATCAATGAAAAGGAAAAACATTGGTTTCTGGCTCGATTCCATATTAGGACGGGGGTTGTAACATTTTATGACAGTGGCTATAAGCCTGAAGCTGAGTGGCGTCCTTGGTACAAGGAGATGCGGGCATGTTTACAGGTACCATTGCTTTAAGTTCTTAATTGATAAATGTTTGTCAAACTAGTTATTGACTAAGTTGCCTATCAATGAAAAGGAACAACAGTTTTGTAACTAGTAGTTACAAACAAACTAGTTATTGACTAAGTTGCCCATGCGTCATAGTTGCCCAACTATAATAAATTATAGAACATACACTTTCAAGTGTATATGAACCTGCCCCTTGTACTTGTTCATTAATTTGATGGTAGTATTAAGCACAAGTCAACTCTTTAAACTCCAACTTAACTGTTTAACCATTTAATACAAGTACCATTTCTTAAATGCATATCTTATGGGTTGGTCCCTAGATATGAATGCTCTAATTGTTCTATTTATAATACTCGTATTGTCCATACAACACTAAACACATACTTACAGTTTAATAGTTTCCCACAAAATTCTTGTGAAAGTTGCCCATCTTAATTGATTTCACAGTTGCCCATTAAAATTTCACGATGTCTGACACCATTCCAATTGAAGTTCAAATGGACATAGTTAATAGGCTCTCAGTGAGGTGTGTGGCTCAATGCCGCAGTGTCTGCAAGGCTTGGAAGTCTTGCATAGACAACATGCATTTCACCGTCCGTTATGGTGTTCGAATCACTCCACCAGTTTCATACCTTTTGCTGTACAAGCAGAGTCTTAAAGGTTACGTTGGTTTGGTAGATCAAAATTTTGACTTGAACCCTCTTTCCTCAAACATTTCTTTTTCTGACGTCAAACCAATTGGTTGGTCACATGGAGTTTGGGGTTTTACCTATGGACCAATTGTCCGTGATACCATGGTGGTCGTTTGGAACCCATCCATCAACCTATCAGTCGGCACGTTTGTCCCCTATTTGAACACATCACAGGAGTATGAAAAACGCTTTTTGGCTTTTGGGATTCGTCCTGAAAATTTTGATCTGACCTTCCTAAAAATTTCATACCCATTCAATCCAACACAGCCATGCACTGTCTTAATTTTCACATTCTCCTCAAAACAATGGACGGTGTTAGGTCAGCATTGCTTGCTTCCTAACACAATCAGAATCAAAAAAGCAAGTCATGCAAATGTTGGGGGTTATATCTATTGGTGTGGTTATCAACGGTTGTATGCTAACGATGGTACCACATTCGACAGCTATTTGATTGTTTCTTTTGACATGCTCACCCACCGTTTCCAAGTCCTTGACATACCTGATGAATTAATAGGCAAACTTCCTTTACCGTTCTACGTTTCAAACCTAAGAGACAATCTTGTGGTTTTTGGAAACATTCATGGGGATGTCAGTTCTGTTTTTTCTATATGGGTTATAACGGTTGTTGGTGGAACGATAGCATCTGCTACACAGCTTCTTAGCATCACCACTCCAATAGTACTCAAATTAATTGGTTTTGACGACAACAACGACCCTGTACTTGAACTTGGAAACCAGGAAGGATTTGACGCAACCATTTTACTATACAAGCTTGCTACTGGGAACTTCCAGCACATGGGCATCGAGGGAGATGTTGGGTCCTTTTTGTTCAAACCGTTACGTGAATCACTTATTTTTCAGACTCACCGTGATATGGCGGCTTATTAGGATGTCTGGTTTCATTGTAGTTTGGTGTAGTTTACGTTTTCAGTGGATGTTGTAGCTTCAGTGTGTCAGATGTAAACATTTAAGTTGTTATGTATTGTGTTAAGTTGGTATGTAAAATAACAAAATATGTTTGGATGTATATACAGGCTGGACTACCGATCGTTCTAGAGAAAGCCAGTGTCTTCCAGAAGAAAGGTATAAATCCGACAACATATGCAATTACCTTCAAGAATGCACCCAACGTTCCAGATCAGGGGACTCTGTTTGGTGATTGTGGTATATGGGTATGCATATTCTTATACAGACGGTCACATGGGAAGTCATTGGCCGTCGATAACCCTGTACAGGCTGCCCTTGCATATCGTGAGCATATGGCTAATTTTTTTTAAAACACAGAGTATGTGTTTGGTAGACATGTTGTTGTCATATTTGGTTGTAATTCTAACTGTTTGTAACAAGGGATGAATTTTGTATTAGGGTATGTAGTAGCTAAACTGATGTATCAACTACTTTAATTAATGTGAACCCCAAACAGGGATGTATTATTTTGTTAATATCGTTGTCATTAAAAGTGTTCGCATGGTTGCGTTTTTTGTATCGAGCTCTATTTAAAGAATTTATCGGAAGGAATGCTTCTCATTTTGGTAGATAAGTGCCCTTTTCATGGTGGCCTTTTATTACAACTTATTAATGTTCTTGTTAAGTTATCTTTAAATAATGAAAAGCTTTTCATTTTGCTGTATGTTGCTGTATCCGCTACCTGTTCAGAAGAAACAACTGCTGCAAAGTTAAAGAATGTAGTCGATGGAATTCTTCTCATTTTGCAAGATAATTGCCCTTTTCATGGTGGCCAATTTACTACTACTTATTAATTTTCTTGTTAACATATTTTTAAATGACATATTCATCAGTGCTTTGATCCTTCTAGCCGTGGTTTCAAGAATGCTTATAGCCGTGGTTCCACTGCTAGTTAATAAGAAACCACGGCTAGTTGAGAAGAAACCGCGGTTAGTTGAGAAGAAACCACGGCTAGTTGAGAAGAAACCACGCCTAGTTCAGAAGAAACCATGGCTAGTTGAGAAGATACCACGGCTAGTTTAGAAGAAACCACTGCTATTTTAACACAAACCACTGCAACTAGTACTTCTGAGGTAATTCTATCCAACAATACTTAATATACACACACTGTTATGATAACCACTTCAAAATACAATTTAAAATAAAAGTGCGAAGGGAAAAAAATTTAATTCATACAAATTTAACAACCCATTTTATTCAATTCAATATCTTACAATCGCATTTCATGGGTCACACACAAGCACTACAAGAACACTCATAATAAGATAACGGACACATACTACTGCAAAAACAACAAACAACATAGAACACACTGAAAAGACACACACTTAGAGATCCATCAAGCCCCTGAGTTTCTCGATAAAGATGCCATTGTTCGCAGCATTTAGCTCCAGTTCCCGTGAAAGGATACGCATCTGCATGATCTTTTGATCATCTTTACCATTTACCCCCCCTCAAATATTCTGCTATTTTTTGAGCATGCATGTTTCCAACACTCTCCAATTCTTGAATGAAGCTAAGCCTTTCTTCAGTGATTTGAAGCAATCTTCCCGCAAGCGCATTCAATTGTTGTGCCATACGAACATCTTCGCCAGAGGCTTGGTAGCAATAGAAGACTAACATATCAGGCCAGTTGTTAGAATTTGCATCGGCTCTAAGCTTATCACACCTAGGAAATCTAGACATTTCCTTATCCCAATACTTTATCACAAATTAAAAAAAATAAACTGGTTAACTAACAAGGTGGGTTTGCTGTCTTTAAATAGGCAAGCAACAAATACATACATTACTGTTAACTGTATTTGTATTATCATGAGACCAATCCATGTCCTCATATAGCATTTGTCACATGATGCACAACTGCTCCCATATTATTGAATAACATCCAAAAAAAAATTACAGCCTTTCAAAAGCTTTAAACCCCATCCACATATTGTCACTATATTTGTTTTTTTTTCACTTACACATGCTCACAAGATTTACTATTTCTGAACAAACATCCAAAACAGGACAAATTCTAGCTGGTTTTGCACTGGCCTTTTGCATTGACTAACCTTTCACAATTATTTACCATGCCCTTGAACATAAAACTTAAAGAAACATTCATACACAAACACAACGTTTTATTCATGACAAAATACAAATACTTGGTTAAAACTATTACTTCTAACACTTATCAAAGTGCAACACACCAATCAATGATACAGTAAGTTAATCTTGGAACCACAATCAAACCACACAACCATATGCAGTAGTGTTTAACTTTAAGCATACACATACTTAACCTTACACAACCATTTAGCAACTATTACATTAGTTAAATAAAGAGAACATTGACCTAGTAATTATCCATGTTATTGAAATCATCCAAGTGATATGTATTTGATGATTCAAGGAGTGAATTTAGGTTAATGCCAGAATTATCTACGTAACCCTCCCAACCGTTGTTACTTGGTTCACCATCCCAACGTACGGCATCCCAATCCTGGTAAATTCTCCCATTTTGAAAATACTCGGCGTCCACTTGCAATTGTGGGTCATATTTCAATTGAAAATGAGTACCTGACCTACGTTTACGCGTTCCCTGTTCAGGTGCCATCTCTTGCATAACTTCTTTACCATTGTCTGTCCTGCTATTCGTTTTTTTCTGACAACATATACAATCTATCTTGGCAGAATACTAAAAAACAATATTAGATATACATTTGAATGAACAATCTAGGTTACCTGTTTTCTGGGTAATGGTTCCATGCATGCTGCACGGGTATGCCTTACGGTACCACACCTCCCACATTTTCTAACTTTTGGCTCCTCATTTTTTGATGGGAAGCGATCTTTGTTTTTAGGTCTTCCTGCCTGCCTCTTGTCCATCAACGGCGGTTTAACCTTTTGCAAGTTACCCGGATCATTCCATTCTGACTCTATTTCCAAAGGATACACCATTTCATGATATGTGCCTTTGAGTGCAGTTTTTGTAAACCATGTTTCCACCCATTTGTTACAGTTAGTCAATTTTTCTTCTCTACACACGGCACACACATGACCACATGGTAGTCCCGAAAGTTGCCATTTCCTGCACGTTCTTCGTAATCAAAAACCATACACGAATAAACAACATTTACCGTAATTGACAACCTGTATATTGCAGGTACCTGCAACTGCATTCATTCTTTACGAAATCAACAATATGACTATGACGATTGTCTATAACTTGGTACACAGCACACATGGCAATGCCTCTTACTTCCCAATTAGCACTCTTCCACATTCTCTGCTCAACCTTCCTAGCTGCCCATTTTGTAAGTTCAAATTCCGGTGCGTCTGCAAAATAAGCATACATCAGGTAACATTTATCGAACAAGTAAATGTGAGACGACGAATATATAGTTATACCATAGTATTTTTCACGACGTTCGAAATACCAATCTTGTAGAAGACGTCTGTAGTACTCCAAGAGCATAGTTATTGGTACCTTTCGAACGTGCCTTGTTAATGAATTTATTGACTCTGCACTGTTTGACGTCAAATAATTGTATCTTTTTCCACTGGAATATGCCCTTGACCACTTTTCATACCCGGCGTCTTCAAGTTTTTTGACGGCTTCTGATTTTTTTGCACGAAGCTCGGAAATTGCATTATCAAAATCTTCAGTCGTATAGCTTTTGCACACCTTCCAGTACAAAGCCTTATGCTTTTTACGGGTGATATTGCAATTCATCATCAAGTGATGACAACAATAACCATGAAAGCAATTTGGAAAAACTGTGTCACAAGCTTTTGTTATTGAATGATGCCTGTCTGAAATAATCGCCAGATTAGGCACTTCACCAATGCATTATTTCAACCACCCCAAAAACAATGTCCAGGCTTCAGCGGTCTCACCCTGAGCGACCCCGGTAGCGATTGGAATAATCTGATTATTTCCGTCCATACCAACAGCAAGCATGTTGGTTCCTAGATACTTCCCTAATAATACTAGATAATAATAATAAGTAATAATAATAAGAATAATAATAATAATAATAGACTAATAATATATAATATAATAGATAAATATAATAATAATACATAATAATGATATATATATATAAAATATAGTAAGAATATAATAATAATAATAATACTAATATAATAATATAATAATATAAATATAATCTAATAATAATAACTAATAATCATAATAATAATACCTAATAATTAATAATAATATAATAATAATAATATAATAATATAGAGCAATCATAAATAATGAATAATAATATATAATAATAATAATAATAATAAATAATATAATCATAATAATAATAGAATATAATAATAATAATAATAATAAGACTACTAATAAATAATAATAATAATAATAATAATATATAATAATAATAATAAATAATAATAATAGAATAATAATAATATGATATAATAATAATAATAATAATAATCAAATATAAATAATAATAATAATATAATAATAATAATAATATGAATAATAGATAATTAAGAATAAAATATATCGAAGAATAATAATGACAATAATAATATAATAATAGAATAATATAATAATAATAATAAATACATATATGCTCATATAATATAATAATATAAATACATAAGACTAATAATAATAATAATAAATAATAATAATAATAAATTAATAACTAATAATAATATAATATAATATAATAAGAATAGATAATATAATAATAATATATAATAATACTAATAATTAAATATAATAATAAGAATAATAATAATAATATAATAGATAATAATAATATATAATATAATAATAATAATAATAATAATAATATATAAATAATACTAATACTAATAATAATAAATAATACTAATATATATAATATAATAAAATACTAATAATAAATGATAATAAGCTAAATAAATCAGAATAATAATCAAGATACTAATATCATAATAT
The DNA here is from genome assembly GCA_019973895.1 of Chrysanthemum seticuspe. Lineage (NCBI taxonomy): Eukaryota > Viridiplantae > Streptophyta > Magnoliopsida > Asterales > Asteraceae > Chrysanthemum > Chrysanthemum seticuspe. The sequence goes on from BPTQ01000008.1 coordinate 318,372,212, forward strand.
AATCTAATAATTAATAATTAAAATCATAATAATAATAATAATAATCTAATAAATAAGATAAGAATAATTAATATAATAATAATAACCTAAATAATAGATAAGAATAATAATCATAATAATAATAGATATAATACATAAGAATAATAATATACTATAATAATAAAATAGATATAATACTATCTAATAATAAATAATAATAATAATAATATAATAATATAAATAATAATATACTAATATAATAATAATAATAATAAATATAATAAGTAATATCATAATAATAAATAATAAGAATAATAATAATAATAATAATCTATAATAATTAATAATCATACTAATATAATCTAATAATATAATAAGATATAAGAATAATAATAATAATAATAATAATAATAATAAGAATCAATAATAATAAATAAAGATAAATATAGAATAAATAATAAAATAATAATAATATATAATAATATAGATAGAAATATAATATAATAATCAATAATATAATAATAATAATACTAATAATAATCAATATACTAATTAAATAATAATAATAAGCATAATAATAATAATAATAATAATAATAATAATAATATAATATATTAATAATAATAATAAGATATAAGAATTAATAATACTAATAATAATATATAATATAATCGATAAGAATAATAATAATAACATAATATAATAAATAATCACTAATAATTAATAATAATAATATATAATACATAATAAGATAATAATAATTAATAATACTCTAATAAGATACATCTATAGATAATAAGAATAATAATAATATATATACTACTAAATAATAAAATAAGACTTCAATCTACTAACTAATAATAAGAATAATCATAATAATAATCCTAAATTCATAATTATAATAATCAGACCTATACCGATAAATAATATAACAATATAAATAAGAGGGGTGGGTATACGAATTACAATACTAAACAAAGTATCTAATACTAACAATTAATTAAAGTGTCCCGAAACTTACCGTAAAACAAAACCAAATGCGATAAAAAACCATCTTAAATCTTCCAGCTTCGTCTGTCTCGATGTGTTTACAGTCCCCATCGTTTTTTAGCTTTAGGTTATGACAATATAAAGCTAACTGCTCAAACGATTGTTCATGTTTACCGTTCAACACCTCAAATGCCAAATTCCTACCCCCCAAGCTCGTTTGTAAGAAACGTTTACTTTCCATTCAAGACTCAGATCTCTTTGTATGTCCTTTCCAGTATATACCCTCCGATTATCTTTCAATTTTTCGATTAGCAACTGACTAAGTAATTTCATTGTCGCATTACGATGATTAGGATGTAATTCAGTTCTTGAACATGTGTGGACATTGTTGATGCTAGAAACAAAGAATGTGCTATCCAGTTTTTTTTACGGGTGTATATGTTCCATGAGGAGCCTTCATTTATACATTTCACGCTGTACCTCGTGGGATCAGATTTAATAACTTTGTATTCAAAGCGCTCAAGTAATGATTTATTTCCAATAGTAAACATGCATTATGCTTTATTATAAAATTCTTTATGTTTGAAAAAAAAGGTATCGGTTTTTTGGGAATCGATGTTTTTTAATTCTAGTTGTGGTGCAGTTGGTGGCGTGGGCATATTTTTAAATGAGTCTCTTTGCGACGGAGGAAGTGAATGATCAGGTTGGTGAAAAAAGGTATCCTCGACCTTTAGTGTGTCATGATAACTATCATTGTGAATCGGCGGAAAATTCAGGTCTAATGATAAATGATTAGAAGCCGAAGATGATTTTACTTCTGAAGGTGGTGGTTCTTTTGTTGAAATGATTAGAAGCCGAAGATGATTTTACCTCTGAAGGTGGTGGTTCTTTTGTTGAAATTAACAGAGCTTGAGTTTGCTCATTCTTACAACATAGTTCATGAATGAAGAATTGGACGTCTTCATCATCAACAACGTCCAATTCCATGTAACCATCTTTGTAAGATAACCTGACTCTATCATTTGGTGTGTCTTTCACACCGTCAACCTTTTTCTTCGCATACGCCACTAGTTTAATGAAAGTGAACTGCATGTTTAGATGAAGGATGCACTAAATAAACCTTAAAATTAGAATTGTCATCGTAATCCATGGTTGTGTTTTGAACAAATTTAGGTGGAAATAATTCTTGGACTTTACAGTAAACTCTTTTAAGTAAGCCAAGTGCAAATTACCAGCCCTTTGTACTTGTGCATTTACTTAGGTTGCCCAACAATGTAAACTTTCTAAGGTTGCCCAATATTATATACACTTTAATGAGTGTATTAAGTATGAACCACCCATTTGTGATTGTTTATTATTAATGTTGTACTTGTGCCAACTGCCTAAGATTTACTAAGATACACATTTATTTGTGTTATATGAAAAATTTATTAAGTTGCCTAAACTTGCCAACTGCCCACTGGATGAAACTAGTAACTTATCTCAACTACATATAGATTCTTTAAGTAATATCAATTTCATATTTGTAGTAATGTCTAACGGTAAAAATTCATTACTATTGTTAGTATGCTATAACTAGTTTTAGTAATATATTTAGGATGCTTACTTCTTTTTTTTTATTATTATTATTATTTTACATAATTAACGGGGATTGTGCGTAAGCGTTTGTCTTTTGAAGTGGAACGACCATGTGATGACGTGCTTCATGAAATATATAGGAAACAGCTTAACAAAAGATCTAAGAAGGATGTAGCTGAAAAAGGTGCGTTGGCTGTCAAGGAAATAGGTGACAAGAATAAAGATGAGCACAACAAAATAAATGGAAATGTTGATAGTGAGAAGTCGATTACTAAGAAGCATGAAGATGAAGCAATAATGGAACAACTAGCCGAACAAGATAGGGCTGAAAGAGAAATGGAAGAGAGAATGCGGCAAGACCGGGAACACGAGGATCTGTTCTGTAAGATAGAATAAGGTCACCTTGGACAGTCAAAATGAAGGATAAATTTAGTTAAAGTTAGATTATCAGCCTGCAGACTTGTATGTTTCTTTCCTAAACTTAATCTTAGTTTAAAAAAACATGTGATTCACTTCTTTAAAGTTCATATATATCACTTTCCAGACTTGCATGTTTGTTTCCAGGCTTATATACTTGGAAATTATTCATTAATTTATAAAACTGCATCAACGGATGCAGTGCTAGATGCTTCCCATTCATACAATCATCTAATAAGTACATCAAGAGTTATCCAGTAAGGACTACTATCAAAAGACTACTACATCAACATAACCACCTAAACCATTTATGGCCTCTTTGGTATGGCCCATGCTGGCATCTTCTGCTGAACTCCTTGTCCCCCAATAATAGCCCACAGTTTTGGGCAAGCAAGTCCCCTCACTAGCTCTCTTTTGGGGGGTGCTGATGAGGAAGGACCAGCTGGTCGTGGTTGAGATGCAAGTGCTTCAAGAGGTGGAGATCTGAGTGGTTCTGTTTGGATGGAAGAGGGTCCAGCAGGAACATGCTTTGTCCTCATAAACGTGAGGGATGTTTTTCTTGGAGGAAAATAGTTCTCCGAAGTATTGCTTGAGCATGAACTATCAGAAGAATCTGAATCTGAAGAGATTTCTAGAGGATTTTTTTGTGACCCACTCATGTTGCCTAAAATGTTTTGGGGATACAAGAGAGATATGTGTGGTTTATGGGTGATATGTTATTAAATAGAGTTAAAAAGCATTCAATGTGTTAAATGGGTAGAAGGTGTGAGTTGTTGTGTAGTAAATGAAGTCATTGACTATTTGACTTGGTGTTTAGCACTTACTATAAGCACAAATGGTTGTGGGCATCCCACTGCTAGTGCATTCCTAACCACCGCAGGAACTGGGCAACCCACTGCTAGTGCATTTTCATGAAGATGGAAACCCAGTTGGGTTGTTGTGTAAGTTCATGGAAACAATGTACAATTAAAACAAACGCATTACCTCTCATGTTCAAATAAACATGACAAGATCCTTATCCTAAAATGTGAATAAGGTGTGAATTGTTGTGGAGTAAACATGGTCTAACCACTGCTGTTTGTGGGAAAACCTCTGCTAGTACAATTGTAACCACGGATAGCCGTGGGCAACCCACGGGTAGTATCTTTCTAACCACCCCTGTGTGTGGGCAACTCACGGCTAGTATATTTCGAACCACTGCTAGTGCAGTATTGATGAAAATGGAAACTCAATGGGCTGTTATGTAACATTTTGATCTAAAAGTATATAATCCCCAAATCACTGCGCTATCAAATAATTGATCTTTAAACACTTGAAATTGGCGCTCTACACAAACCCTAACCACTCCCAAACTGATAATTAAACGTCTTTTACATCCAAATCACACAAATGCCAAAAGAATATCCCACCACACACAACGTCGTTGCATACCTAACCAAGAACAATCATACTCAAGGGTTCCATGAGATGATTGCTTTTATCAAACACACACCAATTCACTATGCAATAAGTGTACAACCTATCATTCTTAAAGCCTACATTCATCAATTTTGGTTGAAGGAAGAAATTCAAGAACGATATGGAGCAGAGGTTATTAGGAGTGTTGTTGATGAGAATGAGATAATAGTCAAAGAGGAGGTGATTAGGGAGGTTTTGAAGCTGGAGAATGCGGATGGGGTTGTCAATTTGTCTGATGATGATATTTTTGAGGGGTTGAAAAGATTGGGTTATGAGAAAAATGTGGAAATAATTAAGTATCATAAAGGTATGTTCTCACCCCAATGGAAATTTTTAATACATACTTTGCTTATGTGTCTAAGCAATAAGCCACTGGCTTTGATGAGTTTCCATCAAAAATAGCAACTGATGTCATATGTTTATCACAGGGGAGGGTGTTTAACTGGTCTAGGATGATCTTTGAGGGGTTTATGAAGAACATTAAAGAAAAGGGTAAATACTACTTATATCCTAGGTTTGTTCAATTAATAGTGGAGAAACAGATCACGGCACCCATTCCTCATAAAAGGGAGTATGAGGTACATCATATGTCTCCTAGGGTGTTTACACACTTGAGAAAAAAGAATGACAAGTTCTCAGGAAAGCTTACACCTTTATTCCCTAATATGCTTAACTTGCCAGACATTCCTGATAATGAGGAGGTACTTGAATCCCAACCCAACCAAAGCAATGATGCTCAACCCACTCCTACCACGTCTGAACACACTGCTAACCCAACTGAATCCACTGCTAAACCATTACCTTTACCTGAATCACAAAACACCCAAACCAATGATGCTGATCCCACTGCTACCACTGACGCTCAACCCAATGCCACCGTATCTGATCCCACGGGTACCACATATGGTGAGAATATTATAGAAGTAGTGAATGAATTGAAGGCTAAATGTACACAAATGGAAAATACAATAAGAAGGTTGAAGCACAGGGTTTCTGTGTTGGAGAGAGTAAGAAGACCAAGGTTTGCTGCATCTAATAGAGTAACGAAGATGACTAAGAAAGGCATGTCCTCAAAGGGGAGGAGCAAAAGCATTGATTCAGGGGAGGATGTAAACATGGATGTTGAGATGGATTTCGATAGTGGAGATCATGGTGGTGACTATATGGTTACTGACAAGGAAGGAAAAGAAGCCGTGCTTGAAGCTTTAAAGGTTGTAGTTGAAAACGAAGAGGAAGAAGTGGGGCAGGAAACAACCACTCCTATTGTTGCTGAATCCCCTGGTAGTACAAATGAAATCACTGATGCCACCTTAATGACAACCACGGTCACACAACCACCCAAGTCTAAGGAAGTTGACAAAGAGGTTGCTGGTACCCTGATGAACTTATGTAAAACCTTACCCAGTCGGACTGGATCAGGTACTGCACATTTTCCTATTATACTTAAACCCACTGGTCCTAAACCCTTGGCTAAACCTTTGGCTAAAGGTTTGACTGGATCAGGTACTGCACATTTTCCTATTATACTTAAACCCACTGGTCCTAAACCCTTGGCTAAACCTTTGGCTAAAGGTTTGAAGGTTGGAAAAGCATAATTGGTAGAGGAAGGAAAAGAACAAGTGGTAGAACCTTTTAATGTTGCAGTTGAAGACGAAGAGGAAGAAGTTGTGCAGGCTCTATCTAGTGATACTACAAATGGCAGCACTGCTGTAACATCAGAGGTAATTTCATCGACAGTTACTTCAGATACACATATTGCTACTACAACCACTGATGGTACGATTATCACAACTGCTATAACACCACCATCGGAGGTGAAGGAAGTTGAGAAGGAGGTTGCAGGTACACTACTGAACTTATGTAGAACGTTAGCAATTCCTGATTCTGTTATTGCACCTGTTCCCATTGTAATTGAACCTACTGGAAATAAACCATTGGATAATAGTTTGAAGATTGGGGAGCCAGTTAATAAAGTAGTAGATCAACGAGACATAGGAAAGGGTGAAGCTATTTCTGAACCTGAAGAAGAAGAACTTGAATTTGATAGTAAGGAGGATCAGATTTCACATGATCATGAATTATCAATACACTTGGATGAAAGATTTAAGGCTGAACATCTTGCTTTTGAAAAAAAAAAAGAAAGAAGAAGATGAAGCTAGTATGAGAGTGATTGAACGATGGAACAAGGAACAAGCATTTCTTCAGGCTTCTGAAATGGTAAAGTTGGAATGGAGTACTGAAGAATGGGCACTATTAGACGTTCCATCAAGGTCTAAGGTTCTGGCTGCGAGGGCGAGACAAATGCAGAAGGAAAGAAGTGTCATAGAATATAATAGTAAGAATAACAAACCTCCTACTAAGGCTCAAATGAGAAATCTCATGATCAAGATTCTCAGGCACGTGGAGTTTTGCAAAGGCAAGGATTTGAAAAAATGCACGTACGAAGAGATTGAAGAGCTGTATGAACGTTGGATAAGAACGAACAAAAGCGAAAAGCAGAAATTCTGGAGAATGTGCGTTCTAAGAAACAGAAATTGGATGAAGAGATGGATAGGGAAGAAAGAAGGAATGTGTATCTTACGGTGAGTGATAGACAAGAGCCGATTAATCCTACACCACTAAGCTCAACTCAGCCAGTTCATGATTTGAAAATAATCACTGAAAATGGTAGAGAAGTGATTGAAATAACAAGAGCAGATGGATGCAGAAGTACATACGTAGATTTTGGAAGCTTGTTGTTCTTTCTATCAAAAGAGGATTTGGAACAGTTATGGAAAGTCATTGATTTTAGATATGGAAAGCATGGGCCAACTGGAGAATTACCAAGGTTCGTGTGGACATCAGTGAAAAACATGTGTCAACCTAATCCAGTGGACAAAATTTGGAAAGAATTTGAAGTTGTTGAATGGATGCTTTATGAGCATTCCAGAGTACATGCTGTACAATCTACTAAGGATAAGTTTTTCATGTTTATTGATAAACACTATCCATTGTCCAAAATTGTTGCCAGGAAAATGTTGGAAGCTACGCTTGATCCACAAGGAACCATATCAACAAATCCAATGATAGATCAATTGCTCTTGAAGATTCAAAAGATTGCTGGTGTACAAGGTCCTTGGGCAATAAAACTCTCAATGAAGGTTAAGTAGAATGGGTGGTGGGTCAAACCATGGATTGAATTATTGTTGGAACCACGGCAAGTATGATGAAACCACGACTAGAAGAAATGTTGAAACCACGGCTAGTAGGATGAAACCACGGCTAGAAGAACTGTTGAAACCACGGCTAGTAGGATGGAACCACGGCTAGTAGGATGAAACCACGGCTAGTAGAAGATTGGACGCTGGTTTAAACGTAATATTATAATTTATATGTAATAAGTTTAGAGTAGTGATTATTATCATTTAAACAAGCAATACTAATATCAACTAATAATATTTACAAACTTTCACAAAACATTTTGGATATTTACAGATTTATCATTCCAGTAGTTACTACAATTGATTATACATACACAAAGAATGACCAAAGTACATATGCCCATGATAGAAGCAATATAAGCTCCTTGAATGGCATGTTATGATCTAACACCTTTCTGTTCCAATTATATACATACTTAGTAAATGAGAGTTGACGATACCACAACTTGTAATAAATATAGTCAATGACCAACATACTCAACCTTGTATTTCCATAGGTACTGAAACATTCTTTTGCGATAGGCAAGAGCTGTTTCTGCAGGATCGTCAGACTTTAATGGCAAGTTATGACTCAGCCTATATAGGTTAATGCAAGCCCATATTCCGCAGTCACCGTATTGACCTGTTTGGTTGGGGACGTCAACACATTTTTGAAAGCTAATCTGATAAGTGTTGATATCTATGCCTTTTGCTGAAAACACTCCCGTTTCGTCTAGTAATTTTGGCAGCCAATATTGAAATTTTGCAGGCATGGTATCCTTCCACCAAATTCGTTTGCTTGTAAAGGCTGGAAATGAATCATACAATGTCAAAACACCCATACGTAGATGCAGCTCTCCTACCGCCCAGTGCTTGTTAGGTTCGTTTATTGGAAATAGTACCTACATCATTTACGACATCAGCAGAACACACCCGATGAACAATCTAATAAAACCACAATACTATACGTAAGGCTATATGGAAAGAAATAAATACCTTTTCGTCATCAGCCCAAGGCACCGGGTACTTTACACCATTTGCCCAATAGGTTCGTACGAAGTCATTAACGACTTGAGGTGTGAAAAAGGGACCCACCATAGCCCAGTCGGCATCTGATGGTAGGAAATGCCACATCAAATCTACCCATAGGTCAAGGTGCTGTTTATACATTTGGGCACATTATTAAAAACAAGTGGGATTCACAAAGAAACATTTATGGTACAATACTAACAACTGATTTTATACGCACCTCGTCCCTCAGCCATCCATCCTTGTTACCACCCGTTGCCAATAAACAGTCCCAAAACCGGCGATCAGCAATAGTGTCTTCATTGCCCCATGGGAAAATAAACCTAGTACCATTATTCTCTTTCAAAAAATTTTGAACGGAACATGGCACATTTACCTTTTTTGTTTTTTTCTTCCTCGTTCCAGTTCTCGACAGATTCTAAGTTAGAACAAATTACCTCTTTTAGTGAATGTTTGTATTACAAAGTAAGAGACATATAAGTTGAGACAGTCAAATACCTCCACAAACGGTTCCAATGTATCATCAAAATCTGGAGCGTTAGGAGGGGATGGGGTTTGACAATTAATCCGTGTTGAATGCCTTCTCTTTGGAGTAGTGGCTGGTGGAGTAGTATAGGGTGAGGTGCAATATCTCCCTGGCTTCCTCTTCCGTTTAAGCGAGTTGAATACTAATCTGATATTTGCAGCCTAAATAAAAAAAATGATTAATCTTTTAACAAACAGCTCTACTATCCAACAATTAAATAACTTCAATAATCAACTGAAGTAAAGTGGAAATGTGATATTCTACGGCATAATTTTTTTTAAATCATGACTTACCCCAAATGTGGTGTCTATTTTAAGGACATGTACAACAAATCATGACTGTTTGTTGAGGGCCCTTTATTATTTTCAAAAGTAAATCCTCTGCAAAGTTGACTATGTATGTTTTAACTGTTTACATGTGACTTAGCATGTGGTGTCTATTTAATAGCGAAACCATGATCTAATTGTTCACCATATTTCCATGACATATTTGCTCCTATTTTTTTGCAGTTTCATAACCATATTTCCATCACATTAATTGATTTATGTCGAGTTCTAAAAGAGTTAGGTTTGAGATAAATCACAATGAAAGGGAGTGGTCAATAAAGGTAGCAAGAGAGGTAATGTATCCTGAGATATATGAATTATATGGACCAAATGCTGAAGCTAGTTACCGATTACCAGCTGAAGTGCTAGAAGACATAAGAAGAGAGATATACGGTATCGATCAAAAAGAAGTTATAGAACCAACTGGCGGTGGTAACTCTAAGCAATCACAAAGGTTGGGACCGAATGCGCAAGATGTTGGTCCTAGTAGCCGTAAAACTAATGTTCGGAAGCAACTGAATACGAATGAGACTCAAACAGTCAAGTCAACCATATTGCGCAAGTGTAATGATATTTCCTAGTTTGTAAAAGTGATGTAGTTGCTAATAATGTCTTTGCTCAATTTATTTTTGTCATGTCTTAAGGGATTGTACTACTATTATGCATGCATTGTTGTTAACAAATGATAAGATAAATAAATGTACCTTGACAACATCTTGCCCATCCTCATAATCAAGGCATATCACTTCAACAGGTTGTGTATCAGCCCTTTCCATAGCCGTTTCGTCAACCTCCATATCCAATGTGTCTACTTGTGCAGCACCTTGCGCAGCCGGATCATAAACGTTGTCTACCTGTAAAGCCCCCTGCTCCATAGGCGGTTCTAACAATTTAAGAGTAAATTGCACAAACCATTCCCACCAAAGAGGTGGCCGCCACACAACAATTTCTTTACCCTTCGCCCTGTCATTTTCTTTTTCCGCACCATTCACATCCATCGATTCCTAGATAAAGGGTATGTCGGTTTAATATTGAAATAGAAAAAAGTAAAAGAAATGAAAAAAAACAATATATATATATATATATATATATATATACGTACGTCAACAGGAGTTGGATCAAACCCATCATAAGCAATGTCTGAGAACTCATCATTCAAATTTGGTAAGGCAGCACAATCAAATTTGTTATCCACCTGCATTATATTGTTGGAATGATGAGCATCTTCAGGACCTCCCGATAAAGCAGCTTTCATAACTTGGGTCATAGATCCGGTAAACTCCTCAGAATCCGTATACAACAGCTTCTGCTTGTCATCGGATCCTACATTGGTCCTGATGGGGGTGTATGCATCGGAAGTAGCCAACGGTTTGTTGGCATCAACACTCTCCACCTGTAAAAAAGTGAACTTACTTAGGCACTCAAAGAGACCATTTTGGTGGAATGAAGTAACAAAAATTCAAATAACAGCTTGTTACCTTAATCTCACCAACATCATCTTGTGACTTTATTCCTAAAGCTTCCTCAATTACCACAATTCTCTTTTGTACGCTTTGTATCTCACATAAGAGCTGTGATACACCAACTTCTCCTACACGTTCTTCTATACTACCAACCATGGACTTAATGGATAGAAGCTCGGCACGAATGTAATCTTTATCTAAGGTATGTGACGCTTCCGCTTTGTCACATTTTATCCCATCTGGAACCTCAACATTACCGACTACAACATCTTCAACCTTATCAGGCTCATTCACATTCAACATTTCACCAAACCCAACAACAATCTCTTCTTCATCAGCTTTGTCATTGACACTAGACGTTTGACCTTCTGTAACAACTTCATCGGCGTCACAGAAAGGAACATTTAAATCGGCTTGAAGTCCATCGCATACATCCACATCGGCCATAGCTTCCTCTTCTTCCACCATCAGTTGGTCAGCCAACTCTTCTCTTCTTTCAACAAGTTGGGAATCAAGTTCACGAATGTACTCCATACTGCGAATGTACCACGGACAACTCAGCTCGGCATTTGTTGGTACAATCTTCTGTAATGGTCTGACAGCCTAAATAACAAAGGAGATAACCTGATATGCTAAATGCAATAAAAACATACAACAGTTAACTAATTTTGGGTTTTTACTTACCGGATCAAATAAAATTGTGTAATGCTTTTTTTCAAAGTTTTTTACTTTTGACCAAGCTAGACAACATGGGATCTTCTCTGGGTCTTTGGTCCAAAACTGGGAGCTGTTTGGGAATGTCTCCATAATCCAAATCTGAAAAAACAAATACATCGAATTAAGAGTTAGTGGTTGTGATTATATTGGTTGTGATTATGGTTGCAGCGGTTAGGATAGCAGTGGGTGTATATGTAGTAACAGGGAATACAATTACATAACGTGTTGTTGCAGCAGTGGGTTCTTCTGAACTAGCAGTGGATGAAGCGACATTGTCAGTGGTTTGAACCAACCGTTTACAAATCGTTTCTATGTATTTATCTAGTGCGAAACCATCAACCATAACATCCTTAAATCTACACAAACACTTACAACGACTACAGAACAATGCCTAGGGAACAAAGCCAATGCCTAAGGAACAATGACAACGCCTGAATGACTATTCTGCTTATCTATGTTTCTCAAATATAACAATGAACACATTATTTAGATTAACCATCAGAATATATACAAGCACAAATAATGTATGTTACAAGTAAAATCTAACCTTCAACACCCATGTAAATCCATACAGAGTGTATGTTTGTTCTTTTTTTGGATCTTTTGGAACGGGCTTCTTTGATTCTGCCTCAAGATACCTAGGAACAACATTAACCGTTCTTTTATACAGATGAGCCCACATGTATTCACCCCATGGATACTCATTCCATACACAAAAATCCTCAACATTCTTTAGCAAATGGTCAGGAACATTAAACCTTCCTTCCCGACCAATAAATACAAATGTTGCAATCACCAACAAAGCAACCCTCACAGCATCTTCATCGGATAACGAATCCCACCTTTCCGCCGACTTTACCAACGCCAAAAGGTCATCACCCTTAACTTTTTTGTTCTTAGTTTATTTTTATCGGGAAACAACCGATCAAAAAAAGGACTATCTGTTAAACCCTAAACAACATGGCCGTGGTCACTTTCTCTTTTATCTACGGGTCCTAAACGAAACCCAGTTAGAAGACTAAATTGTTCACGGCCAAAATCAAAAACATTATCACCTAGTACAAAAGTTAAACGTGGACAACAATCACTAACTTTTGACACCTCAACTGCATTTTGATATAAATAATGGTATAAGTGGTTGTCAGGGGAATACTTAGGAAAATCTAACCAAGGGCCAAACACAGTTTCTCTAAACAATTTAGTTCTATTCACATTCAATGCACCTTTAATTGTAGCAATATGTTCTAATCTAGATCTGACCGTTAGCTTTGCATCAAATATGTTCGTCGTTGGATTCTTGAGATGTGGAAGAACAGCGATTGATTGTAGGAATATGCGTGGGATTGATTTGATTGTACGATTAGGGCTTCCGTTTTGCAATCGTAGGGAAAAAGAACTATTGAGGGAGTAGGATTAGGGCTTTGGATTCTTGAGTTTGAGAGGGAAGGATATATGTTTCAAGTTGCAGATGAATTTTTGGCTTTGAGAGGGAAGGTGTGTGTGGGGTAAGCAGTAGTGTGTGTGGGATGATTTGGGTATTTTGTGTTTTGTATTTAATGAAATAGGTGTATTAGGATAATAAATAATTTTTTGGGAGGTATAATTTGGTTTATTAAAGGTGTATTTGTAAGGTATAGAGTGGTATTTATAGAGAGTTGCCCAAAAGTACATAAGTGTGGGGCCAAGTTGCCCAACTTATATGTATTTAAAAATTAAAAAATATAAATTTTGTTTTTTCACTAAAAGACAAAAAATGTTAGTTGCCCAATATAGTAGGTCAAAGTTGTCTAACAGACAAAGTGTTAGATTTGTACTTTGTAAGTACAACGTGAGCCCAAATATATGATAGAGTTGCCCATGGGAGAGTTGCCCATGGGGCATTATGGAAAGTGAAAAAAAAGTGAGGCATTTGGAGAATTTTCCCTACTTTTTTTTATACAACTTTACTATTAATAGGACATGCATGGAAAATGCTACGTAATTGCAATGTGTAGTGTGTACAATCCATATGCCATCTTCTATATTCCGGCATCTTGCTTTTTAAATTTCCCCATGCTTTCTCATTTATTGCCCACGAACCACTACCTTACAATATATCTATAAATATCACAACTAATATCGACCATCCATCACAATCTTCTTGCAAAAAACGTTGATAACCATTAACCAGCAATGTCATCAAATAACGAAGCCAACTTTCATGATTTCTTACCCATAATGGCGGATAAACTAGGTGGTGAACGACTAATGGATGAGTTATGTAACGGTTCCGAATGCTAATGGACCCTATCAAACATGTTGTCACGTTTGATAGCTTAAAGAAAAACTCGGCCGTATTGGGTATTGGAGACTTGACTAACGATGATGTGTTGAGTATGTTGAAAGAAGGCGATTTAGACGGTGATGGTGTTTTGAATCAGATGGAGTTTTGTGTTCTTATGTTTAGATTAAGTCCTGATTTGATGAAACAATCTTGGTTTTTGTTAGAAGAAGCTTTAAGAACAACAGTTGAAGTTGAATCTAAGTAATATATATGTAATAACTTTGTTTTGTATTGTATGGAAATAAATAGTTTGTTTGTAATGAAAATTTAAGGTGTATTTACTTAGTTTAAATTCTTCTTGGGTGACATGTACGTTTCATTTGAGGAATCACTCACACAAGCTATTAGCTTTGCTTAAATTTCGTTACAAATATGTTCAAGATTGGTTTTATAGCACTACTCCGTAATACTTAAAAAGAAACACGAGAAAATAAAGGTTTAACATGCGTAAATTCGGGTTTAAATGGATTTGGCTCAAAATGAATAAGTTCTTGATACATGTCGACTTGGATCAACTTGACATCATTTTTAGTAGAGTGGTGCAGCCCTGGAAACCCATAGCACTTTACCTACACCATAAAAGTTAATAATGATTTATTCATAACAATTATAATTCCAATTGCTAATATAGTTGCTGGTGAAGAAGAAGAAAGAACTTTCAAACCTGTTGATTTCTCGATTTCGGATTAAAATCCTTAAAATGTAACTTTTCGGAACAAATCATGTATGTAGGGGCCGTTTGGTTTGTTGCTAGGAATCACAATAGATATCAGATTTGGTATGGGGTAGAATGAAAATGGATATGAAAAAGTGTATCATTACGATTGTTATGTTTGGATGATAAAGTATAGTACGAAAAGTATATAGATATTTGAATTTTGTAGTGGAAAAGAGAGGGACCCACATAATAGATTTCATAGACACCAAATTTGTGGGTAATGAGTCTATTGCTATGATATACTCATTTCATTTCTAAGCCCACTAAACAAACACATTTAGTCGGTATGAAACCCATAACCTCATCCCCAAATAATCATACCAAACGCACCCGTAGTTTCTTTAAGGAATCCAACTTTTAAAATGCCTCATTACTAATCAGAAATCGATAAATCAATAATCAAAATCTGGAAACAGATACAAAAGTATTCTCTAATTCATCAAACATCAAATATTCAATTCATCAAACATCAAATATCTGGTGACATAATTCTAATTCAATTCAAACAAAACTAAAAACAAAAATTACTGGAAATTCAATTTGGTTGATCGGTGATGAAGCAATATAGATTAGAGCATTAGGTGTGGTAACTCGGGTTAAAGTTTCACTCAATGTCACGTCAGCGCCACATCAGCTTTAACCTTTTCACTTTAACTCGAAAAAAAACACCCCCTAGAGCACTAGGTGTAGTAACGCACCACCCAAGTTAAACCTTAACATTCTTGTGTTAATGGTGCGTTAGCCACACCGAGGTCCTGAGTTAAGGGTGCGTTAAACTCGTGTGTTACCCACTTAACGCAGCGTGAAAGCTGCCAAAAAAAATCATTTCAACCCCTTCAACGTTTATATTACCGTTATGTTTAAAAAAAAATCAATTACACCCCCTCAACGTTAACAAACGGCTAGTTTGCCTTAAAAAAAATCAAAACCATTTTTTCACCACTATAAATACCCAATAAACACACAATTTTTTTTCACATGTGCACTACTCAATATCAAGTTTATATACTTTCTCTCTAACAAAAAAAACCTTGTTCATTCACAATGGATCCGAATCAAAGTGACGAATTACCTCAACACTGGTCAGACGTAGATAACGAAACTAACTTTGATTTTATGATGGCCGTGTACGAATATCAGCAACAGTTGGAACAAGCAACATCTCAACCTCACGTGACTCGTAACCCGATATATCGTGAACGTGAGCTTGCCGAAGAATGTTTGCGTAACGACTATTTCATTCAAGGTTGTAAGTATACGAACCGGAATTTTTGAAGAAGATTTCGTATGAGCCGGAAATTATTTCTACAAATAGTCGAAGGTTTTAGTTTTCTTGTGAAGTGTACATCTGCCATACGCCAATTGGCATACGACACCGCACCCGATGCGTTTGATGAATATTTGCAAATGGGTAAGTATACTTTGCTTTATTGTCTTGATAATTTTAACAAGTTCGTTATTGATTTGTTTATACCAGAGTATTTAATAAGACCAACATGGTCAGACATTCAAAATATTTATAAAAGACATGAGGGGTGCATGGTTTTCCAGGAATGCTTGGTAGCATTGATTGCATGCATTGGGAGTGGAAAAATTATTCGGTGGATTGGCAAAGGCAATTTACTGAGGAATATCTCTGAGAACTTGAGCAGGATGAGGCAATACTGAGAGAGATACGAGAAAATGAGGCACGAGAGGAAGCTGATCGTATGGAGCAGAAAGCCAGGGATGCAGAACATCTTAGGCAGAACTGGTTTGACGTTATAGAAGCAAAGTATTATGATGGCGAGTTTAGGTCCTCTTTGAGTGAGGAGGGTTATAACTCAGATGATTCCTTTTCTTAATTTGTAGTTTTATTTTCATTACTTTCGTGGCAGTTGTATTAATCGTACTATGTATTTCGTGTTTTCACTTTAATGTTTAATGTAATTCGTGTTTTAACTTTAATGTTTAATGTAACTCGTGTTTTAAATGTTATGTTTTTTTATTAAATGAAGTATTAGTTTTAGTTTAGGGGTTGAATTTGAAAATATTTGAGTTAAATGAGTTAAGGTTGAGTTATGATAATGGGTTTTTTTTAGTTAAGGTGAAAAGGTCAAAGCTGATGTGGCGCTGACGTGGCATTGAGTTAATGTTTAACCCTGTGTTAAGACACCATATGCTCTTATCATAACTCAACCTTAACTCAACTTTAACCCAAATATTTCAAATTGAACCCCTAAACTAAAATAATACTTAATTTATTAAAAAACATAGCATTAATTCTTAAACATATTACAATACGAAAAAAAAAAAAAAAAAAGTTACAACGAAAAAAAAAAAAACGAAATTAAAAAAAAAAAAACACACAACACAAAGCAAACTACAACATTAAAGAAATTACGAAAATACAATTAAATCTAGTGACGAGATTGCAAGTTATATTTTTTTATGATTCGGTCCTTTTCTTCATTGATCCAAGCCACAACGTTTGGATCCTTGCTGTCAGTGTCAATCATCAAAAATTTCCTCTCTTCCAACCTTGTTATCGTTTCATCTTTTACTTGGGCCCCCCGATACGCCGGTTGGGCGGTTTCCCGTTTTATACGATACTCGGTTGTTATAGTCTCCGTGAATTGGATTGACGAGCTCGTTCCTCCGGTGCTCGCTCCCTCGGTACTTGTCGTGCTCTCGGATTTGGCTTTCTTCGAAGCACGCTTTTGCCCATGGGACGTGGTTGTTCATCATGACCAAACAAAGCCTCGTTTGTTTGGCTTGGTACATCGTCGGTTAAATCAAGCGGATCCGGCGCGTCCCATTTCTTATGACCACTCAAAACCTCCCAAGCCTCCTCGTTGTTAAACGACGCAGTTTTGTGCTCGTTACGATACATTTGTTTCACCCGTTTGAGGATATCTATCTCACTTTCCCCACTTTTCTCTTCCCGTTTCGAACGTTTGTAATACGCGTTGAACTTTGTGCAATCACGGTTCAACGTTTTCCACTTGCCTTGTATCATATCCTTGTTGCGTTTTTAAAAATTGAGTCAATTGAACTCATTTTTTACCCGTTGCCAAAACGTATCGCGAGCTTGTGCACGCCCGACAAGCGGATCCTCTGTAGCAGCTACATAACAGATGGCAAGTAATTTTTCCTCACTTGTTTGCCAACGTGTATTAACGAAGTCAGGAATTTCTTAATCCTCATCGATTGGTTCGGGGTGTTTGAATTTTTTGGCCTTTATTTTAGCACGACTTTTGGGCTTTGGAGGAGACGTAGGTGTTTTGGGAACATCATGTGTTTCGGTTAGTGAACGTTGTGAGAATTATAGATTTTGGAAGTTGGTGTTTAGCGTGTTTTGTTGGCTTTGTTCCCAATATAGAAATCGTTGATGTTGTAGGTAAAGTTCTTGGCTCGACAAGCTGAGTGGGTTAGGAAAAGAGATGTTGGGTGATGATGAACCCGTGTTCGGGTTTGAAGATGAACCCACGTTTGAGTTATTCCACCCACCGATGAGATTCAAGAAAGAATCATCGTTGTTGTTGCCTCCCGACATTTTTTTTAGCAAATGGAAGTATCTGATCGATTAGATTGAGTTGTGAAAGTGTGAAAAAAAAATTGTGTGTTAATTGGGTATTTATAATGGCGGGAAAATGGTTTTGAATTTTTTATTTTTTTATAGGCAAACTAGCCGTTTTATAACGTTGAGGGGGTGTAAGTGATTTTTTTTAAATGCAGCGGCTATATAACCGTTTCAGGGGGTGTACGTGATTTATTTTATTTTTTTATTATTTATTATTTTTTTATTTTTTTAATGTTGCTTTAACGTTGCGTTAAGTGGTTAACGTGGGAGGTTAACGCACCCTTAACGTTGGAACACGGTGTAGTTAACGCACCTTTAACGCGAAAAATAAAGGTTTAACTCGGGTGTCGTGTCTAACACCGAGTGCTCTTAAGGTTAAAATCGAGAGATCAAGGCCAAGAATGTGACCCGTATAGCCGTATATATGGTATAAGCGTTTTTGTTATTGTGAGAGAATAATGGTTGATTTTTTTGATAGTTTCTCTTCTCATTAAATGCATACCATATACTTTTATATTATCTATACTACTTATAATGCATTTAAGCACTTCCCTCATATTAAATTTTTAAGATTTCCTAATATAGATTTTAAGTAAATACAAGTAAAAAAACATTATATACAAGTATGTTAAGCACAAATAATTCTCATATTAAAACACTATCTTTCTTACTTACAATTAATACACCCTTTCACCAATAAATACAAATCATTAAGCAAAATGTACACACAAATGTACAAAATAACTACTCCAACTCCACTTCTTTTCTTTGAAGTAAACCAACTTTTATGATTTGTAGTTGTGTATGGATGCCACAACATATTCTTCATTTACTTTTGTTTATTCTAAATGATACAACACATCATCTCATCAACAACTACATAGTTACGACTTCAACCAACAACAAACCACAACAAAACCCACGTCTTTCTCAAAAAACTTAAACGAAAAAATAATAATAAATACAAGAACAAGAACAAAATCTCGGTTTTGGTTTTCGAAATACTCATGATCCTTAAAGATCCAACAAACCCTTCATTGATCTTGGAAAAAACAAAATTCGAAACCACCTACCTGGTTTGCGAGTCACAAACAAGATTCAAATGAATTGTTGTTTTTCCTTTTCGTGGGTCAAAAATAAGAAATAGAAGGGTGCTTATTGTGTTTGTATTTCGATATGAAGACAAGAAACGAGAATCCCCCAGTGACAAGTTTATATTTGTCGTTTGAATTTGAGAACGCGGGGATTTTGGTGGTGGGATTTTCGGTATTAAAATTTAGTGAAGATGAGATGGTGACTTTTGTGAGTTTATGAGATTGAGATTGAGATGAGAGAATGGAGATAAGAAGTGGCTGGTGAATAAGAAAATATGACAACATTAGTCTTAGTATCATTTAGATGTATTTGCAATAATGGGTCTGTAGTAATGTTTGTTAAAAAAAATTATATTGGGCGGAGTACTACGAGTTGCACTGGTTATCAGGCAAATGATTTTTTGAGTTATCAATATTTGTTTTGGTTGCGATTATACGTTGGTGCACTAATACTTTTATATGAAATACTAGGCTATTGCTTAAAGATATTACAACAAAAAATCTGTTTTTTTATAAAGTTATTGTCACGATAAAATTATAATATCAATATATTGTACGCCAAAATTTTTAATTTCAGCATACTCGTCGCCGTAACGCACGGATACCATGCTAATAGTCTAATATATAATGTTGAGATAGTTGAAATAAACCAATTAATTAAGGCAAATAAAGTTCTAACATGACTTTTTTCTTGCTACGTAGACTTTTATATTATAGTTTAATATATAATGTGGAGATAGTTGAAATAAACCAATTAATTAAGGCACATAAAGTTCTAACATGACTTTTTTCTTGCTAAGTAGATCGAGAAAAGTTCATTTGCTTACTGATATTTTGGTTTTGATTAAGAGACAAATCTTCATCATTTATCTAATTTGATCTAATAATGAAATTAACTTAAGATTTAATAGATAAACCTAAATTCATGTTTTTTTTTCTTGTCTTTTTGTCTTTCGTTATTCAATATTTAAAAAAAAAATTATATTGGGCGGAGTACTACGAGTTGCACTGGGTATCAGACAAATGATTTTTTGAGTTATCAATATTTGTTTTGGTTGCGATTATACGTTGGTGCACTAATACTTTTATATGAAACACTAGGCTATTACTTAAAGATATTAGAACAAAAAATCTATTATTTGATAAAGTTATTGTCACGATAAAATTATAATAGCAATATATTGTACGCCAAAAATTTTAATTTCAAGATACTCGTCGCCGTAACGCATGAATACCATGCTAGTAGTCTAATATATAATGTTGAGATAGTTGAAATAAACCAATTAATTAAGGCAAATAAAGTTCTAACATGACTTTTTTCTTGCTACGTAGACTTTTATATTATAGTTTAATATATAATGTGGAGATAGTTGAAATAAACCAATTAATTAAGGCACATAAAGTTCTAACATGACTTTTTTCTTGCTAAGTAGATTGAGAAAAGTTTATTTGCTTACTTATATTTTGGTTTCTGTTAAGAGACAAATCTTCATCATTTATCTAATTTGATCTAATAATGAAATTAACTTAAAATTTAATAGATAAATCTAAATTCATGTTTTTTTTCTTGTCTTTTTGTCTTTCTTTTTTATTCACATTTTTTTTCTTTCTTTTTTAATTCACGTTTTTTTTTAAAAAATTCACGTTATTCACGTTTTTTTAGTTCGCGTTTTTTTCTTCGCTTTCTTATGTTTTCGTCCGTTTTCATACATTTTTCATCTATTTTCGTCCGTTTTCATACGTTTTCGCCCGTTTCATACATTTTCTTACTTTTTCGTCCATTATTCATATGTTTTCTTCCATTTTTGTCCGTTTTCATACATATTCGTTTTTTTTTCTTACGTTTTCGTCCGTTTTTAAATATTTTCAAACGTTTCTAAATATCACAAATGATATTCTAAATGTGATATTCTGAATATCACAAGTGATTTTCAACTAATGTTTTGTAATATGAAAATCACAAGTGATATTCAGAATATCACAAAGTGATATCCAGAATATCACAAGGTGATATCCAGAATATCACAAGGTGATATCCAAAAAATCACAAGTGATATTCTGAATATCACAGAGTGATATTCTGAATATAACAAGGTGATATTCTGAATATAACAAGGTGATATTCTGAATATAACAAGGTGATATTCAGAATATCACAAGGTGATATTCAGAATATCACAAGTGATATTCTGAATATCACAGAATATCACTTGTGATAGTCAAAAGCGTATGAATACGGACAAAAACGTAAGAAAACGAACAAATACGTATGAAAATGGACGAAAACGTATGAAAGCGTAAAAACACGCCTGAAAACGAACGAAAACGTATGAAAAATGGACGAAAACGAAAGAAAACTGATGAAAACGGACGAAAACGTATGAAAACAAACGAAAACTTATAAAATGGAAGAAAATGTATGGAAACGGACGAAAACAGATGAAAACGTATGAAAACGGACGAAACAAACGAAAATGTGCGAAAGCGAAGGAAAAAACGCGAATTAAAAAACCGGGAATTAAAAAAAATAATAAAATAAAAAACATAAATTAAAAAATTTATATGTGAAAAAAAAAAAAAAAAAAAAAAAAAAAAAAAAAAAAAAAAAAAATTACCTTTTTAGTCGCATTAAATCATGAAACTAAATGAATATTGGAGGCACTTTATTTTGCATACTCAAAAATTCTTGCATACTAAGGGATAATTCCACACATTCCATCTAGTTTGATTTAATGATGATAATTAACCTAAGATTTATATGTCTAAACCTAAGTCCATGTTTTTTTCTTATTTTTTTTTTTCTTTTTATCTTTTCTTATTTATTTTTTCATTATTTGTATTTTTTTTAATCACTTTTTTTAATTACACGTTTTTTTTTCGTCAGTTTTATACGTTTTTGTCCGTTTTTTCCGCTTTTTATACGTTTTCGTCTGTTTTCATACGTTTTCGTCCGTTTTCATACGTTTTCGTCCGTTCTCTTACGTTTTCGTCTGTTTTTTTTACGTTTTCGTCAGTTTTCATACGTTTTCGTCCGTTTTCTTACGATTTCGTCTGTTTTCTTACGTTTTCGTCCGTTTTCATACGTTTTCGTCCGTTTTGTTACGTTTTCATCCGTTTTCATCAGTCTTGTTACGTTTTCGTCTGTTTTCTTACGTTTTTGTCCGTTTTCATACGTTTTCGTCCGTTTACATACGTTTTCGTCCGTTTTCTTACGTTTTCGTCCATTTTCATACGTTTTCGTCTGTTTTCTTACATTTTCATACGTTTTTGTCTGTTTTCTTATGTTTTTGTTCGTTTTCGTCTGTTTTCTTACCTTTTCTTCTGTTTTCTTACGTTTTTGTCCGTTTTCTTACGTTTTCGTCTTTTTTCTTACGTTTTCGTCCTTTTTCGTACGTTTTCATACGCTTTCGTCCGTTTTCATACGTTTTCGTCCGTTTTCTTACGTTTTTGTCCGTTTTCGTCCGTTTTCACCTGTTTTCTTACATTTTCGTCCGTTTTCCTATGTTTTCGTTCGTTTTCTTACGTTTTCATCCATTTTCATACCTTTTCGTCTGTTTTTGTTCGTTTTAATATGTTTTCGTGTGTTTTCTTACGTTTTCATAGGTTTATATACGCTTTCGTCCATTTTAGACGTTTTCATCTGTTTTCAGACGATTTCGTCTGTTTTCATACGTTTTCGTCCATTTTCATCCATTTTTATATTTTCGTCCGTTTTCAGATGCTTTTTTCCGTTTTTATACGCTTTTCATTCGTTTTTATATGTTTTTGTCCGTTTTTTGCAGTTTTTATACGTTTTCGTCTATTTTCATGTGTTTTCATGCTTATTATTAAACTTAATTATATTACATGTCTAATATCAATTGTGATATTTTATTATAAAAAAGTTAATGTGTAATATCACTTGTGATATTTCATAAACAAACAAGTATGTTTTTTAACCTTTAATATCACCTGAAATATTTCATTGCTCTGTATATTTTTATATATTATCACCTATGTGTTTTTTAATATTTTTATAATTTTCAGTTACAAGATAGTTTTTATGCCTTTCATCGCAATTGACAAGCGTATATTTTTTTAATGCAACTAATTTTATCTATCACTTGTGATTAGGGGTGCTCATCGGTCTAAAACCGGACCGGACCGACGAAAACCGGACCGGACCGAGACCGAATCCGGCAAAAACTCCGGACCGAGACCGAGACCGAATGAGGTCGGTCCGGTCCGGTCGGTTTTGTCGGTCGGTCCGGTCCACAAGGCTAAATTTCGGGTTTTCGTCGGTTTTGGGTCCGGACCGGACCGGACCGGACCGAGACCGAATCCGGCAAAAATCCTAGACCGAGACCGGACCGCCGGTCCATCGGTCCGGTCGGTTTCGGTCCGGTCCGGTCGGTTTTGTCGGTCGGTCCGGTCCGTCCGGTCCGTTTGAGCAGCCCTACTTGTGATATTATACTCTTAGTAGAAATAAAACGGTTAAAGTCTCTTTAGGTGAATTATTATTTTGTTCAAAAAAATGCTAATTTAATGTCAAGTCTCTATTTTCATAGTTTGCTTCCTTTTTATTCATTTTGATATTTTTAAGTGACACTTATTTATCTCTTGTGATATAACACTGCAAGAAAAATAAAGAGTATTACACTCTTCATCATATATATGTTATCAGTTGTTATACTCAACTAAGAATGTGAAATATTAAATTCATACCAAATGTGATAAGAATTTAGTATTTTACCAAGTATATATGAAAGAAATGAAAATAAACATCACTTATTATATTAATGTGATGATTCTGTTTATTTTTCTTATTTGTGTTTTTAAAAATATTTAGGAAGATTTTTGTGTTTTATGATAATATGAAATATTAGAAAAGGTGTTTAACTGAAAACAAGAGATGTTATGAAACTTTTGTTAGACTTGTGGTGAATTTTTCTATTTAATGGATACATTGTGCATGTTTCGATAGGTTTTATAGCGGAATTTAAAAATATTTATGGTTGAATCAGCAAACTAAAGAAGTTATGGTTGAAGAAAGCACACATCTTTATAAACAAACTGAGTAAGCTCAAAGACCTGTGATATCACCTCACTTGTGATATCACATGATATCACAAGTGATATAAACTATGATATCACACATGGTATCACCGGTAATATCACACGTGATATCATAGGTGATATTAACGGTGTTATCACACATGATATCACGTGTGATATCACAAGTGTTTGAGCTTCCTCAGTTTGTTTATAAATATATGTGTTATCTTCAACCATAGCTTATTTAGTTTGCTGATTCAACCATAGATATTTTCAAATCCCGCTATAAAACCTATCGAAACATGCACAATGTATCCATTAAATAGAAAAATCCACCACAAGTCTAACAAAAGTATCATAACATCTCTTGTTTTTAGTTGAACAACTTTTCTAATATTTCATAATATCATAAAACACAAAAATCTTCCGAACCATCACATTCTTAATTGAGTATCACAACTGATAACACATACATGATGAAAAATGTAATACTTTTCATCTTCCTTACAGTGTTATATCACACGAGATAAACAAGTGTCACTTACAAATATCAAAATGAAAAAGTCTGAAACGGAAAAAAACGTATAAAAGCATATGAAAACGGACAAAAACGTCTGAAACGGACAAAAACGTATAAAACAGACAAAAACGTATAAAAACGGATGAAAATGTATGAAAACGGACGAAAACGTATAAAAACGGATGAAAACGTCTGAAAAAAGACGAAAACGTTTAAAAATGGATGAAAACGTAAAAAAACGGATGACAACGTATGAAAACGGACAAAAATGTATAAAACGGACGAAAATACATGAAAACGTAAAAATACAGACGAAAACGTCTAAAAACGGACGAAAATACATGAAAAGCTAAAAAAAAAGACAAAAATGTATGAAAATGGCCGAAAACATAAGAAAACGGACGAAAATGTAAGAAAACATACGAAAACGTATGAAAGCATAAAAACACGTCTGAAAACGTATGTAAAATGGACGAAAACGAAAGAAAATGGACAAAAACAAAAACGTATGAAAACGAACGAAAACGTAAGAAAATGGACAAAAACGTATGAGAACAAACGAAAAGGTAAGAAAACAGACGAAAACGTATGAAAACGGACGTAATCGGGCGAAAACGTAAGAAAACAGATGAAAACGTATGAAAACAGACGAAAACGTATAAAAACGGATGAAAACGTCTGAAAACAGACGAAAATGTCTAAAAATGGACGAAAACGGACAAAAACGTCTAAAAACAGACGAAAACGTATATAAACGTATGAAAACATACGAAAACGGATGTAAACGTACGAAAACGGATGAAATCAGACGAAAACGTAAAAAAAATGACGAAAATATATGAACACGGACGAAAACGTATAAAAACGAACTAAAACGTATGAATACAGATGAAAACGTATGAAAGCGAGAAAAAAAAACTTGAATAAAAAAAACATGAATTAAAAAAAAAAAAAAAAAAAAAAAAAAAAAAAAAAAAAAAAAAAAAAAGATGATTTAAAATAAAAACGTGAATTCCAGAAAAAAAAAAATGTTAATAAATAAGAAAAACAAAAAAAAAGGAGAAAAAAAAATTGACTTAGGTTTCAGTATTAAATCTTAGGTTTATCCCCACCATTAGATTAAACTAGATGGATGGTGAGGATTTGTCCCTTGGTAAGCACCAAAATAAGAGTAAGTATTTGAAAATTCTTCATGAATATTGATGATTCGTTACTTAAAAAACCGATTAATTATGGCAGATAAAGTTTGATACGGCCCGGTTAGGGGTTGTATCGGGATAAGGCAACACTTCAAGCGTGTGCGAGCTTCTTAAGAAATAGAAGAGAAGAACTAGATAATTATTGATCTTAAACTTGATTGATTCATTCATAATAATGATTCGGTATATATAACCGAATAACCCTAGCTTGTAAAACAAGCCAAACATAAAGACATATCTAAACAATGACACTTTCCTAATACGACACAAAGACATATCCTAAATAAATATAATATGACATAAAGCCCGGGGCGTATCATTCCCCACTCCTTCGAAATCACCTTGTCCTCAAGGTGTGGTCTTGAAAAATTTCTCTTGATTCCGGGATCCCATATCCTAATCCTAATCCTAGTCCTATCTTCCACTCCCATAGTTCTCCTGCCTTCCGCTACCTCAACCAATACCTTTTTCCTCTTCCGCCTTCCACTACCTTGGACATAACACAACACCATTCTTTCGCCTTCCGCTACCCATGCCGTAACACTCCCCACTCCTTCAAAAATCACCTTGCCCTCAAGGTGATACGAAGAATATGCCGATTGAGAGTCCGATATGCATTTCCACACAATCTCTTTCATACTTTTCTTATGTTCTGAAAATTCTTCAAACTTGTTATGAACTTCATGACTCCCATCAATATCAAAAACACCATCTATCGCGTTATTAACCACATCAACACCAATATATTCATCAGCATCTAACGACCTTTTAATCTCAGGTGAAGCGAATTCACTTTGTAACGATGGAATGGTATCTAATTTCTTTTCAATTATAGGCTCTTTCTCCTTCTCCTCCATTGCCTCAAAACGAGCCTCGACTATGTGTGCTAAGGAAAAGGCTTCTCCTAAAGTTCTAGGCCTTGCCCTCAACAGTTCTACTTGTAACGTCAGTTTAAGTCCGGAGATATAAAACGATGTAAGTAAAGAATCAGAGATCCCTGTTACTCGATTTGCAAGTACCACAAACTCACTCTCATATTCGGTCACCGTACCCATTTGCAAAAGCTTAGAGAGTGCGTATTTCGCGTCTTGATCGCTGCCGCCTGATGCCATGAATAATACTCAAGCGACTAATAACCTAAAAAAATTTTTTTTTTTGATGAATAGTACCCGCGATGAACAGTAACGGGTGAACAGTACACAATGAACAGTGCGCTGTGAATAGTCTTTTCGGCGATGAACAGTATTTTTTTTTTTTTTTTTTTTTTTTTTTTTTTTTTTTAAATAATTTATTGGAACCCTAATCGTAAGCCCTCTCAGCGAGAGCTCTCAATGAAAGCACCAATTGATACGGCCCGGTTAGGGGTTGTATCGGGATAAGGCAACACTTCAAGCGTGTGCGAGCTCCTTAAGAAATAGAAGAGAAGAACTAGATAATTATTGATCTTAAACTTGATTGATTCATTCATAATAATTATTCGGTATATATAACCGAATAACCCTAGCTTGTAAAACAAGCCAAACATAAAGACATATCTAAACAATGACACTTTCCTAATACGACACAAAGACATATCCTAAATAAATATAATATGACATAAAGCCCGGGGCGTATCAAAGTTCTAACATAGCATTTGGAATGGGCCGATCATCTTGGGCTTGGCTAGGCTTTCGAAGTGATGACCCAAAAGGGTGGAATGATCTAGCCGAGTCCACATGATTTAAAGTTTTTTTTTTTTTTTTTTTTTTTTTTTTTTTTTTTTTTTTAACGAGTTTGTAAAGCTTTTGTGAATTTATTAAAAGTTTGACCAATTTTTTCTACATGCCCTTTTTTAACTAGATTTTTCAACTCATATATGTAACCCAGGAAGTTCACGAGTGTATAGTCTAGTAAAAGAATACATCGAAAGGTCCATGTTACAGTCTTTTTTTCGTTGGTTTTTGTGAGCTTTCATCTTCGTTTACAAAAGCACATTATATTTAGTAATTTTCCAACTGAGATTTTTGGTGTTGTCAACTTATCGAAATCATTTTAACGTCTTGCTCTAGTTTAATCCCTTCAAATGACATTTGAAACAACTTGGTGGCTTTTGGAGTATTTACTACACACTTATTTAACCCCTTTTGAATTATTATTACTTTAACAAGTATTGTGTAAAGATGGTACGTAAGAGCACTCGCAACGCCTAACGCCCGACCGGCGTTATTCCGACGTTATTGCGCGTTAACCGGCGTTAGCCGTTGCGTAACCGGCGTTAACATGGCTATGTTACCCCCCAACGGGCGTTAACCGAGTTTAAAAAAAAAAAAGTTCAAATTATCCCCCTAACGGCTAGTTACCGTTGGGGTTTAAAAAAAATTCATTTTACCCCCCTAACGGCTAGTTTTGTTTTTAAAAAAAAATCAAAAACATTTTCTTACCACTATAAATACCCAACTAAAACAACATTTTTTTTCACACTTCCACTACTCAATCCTCTCAATCTTATACTTCCAATTACTAAAAAAAAATGTCGGGAGGCAATAACGATGATACATTCTTGAATCTTCTCGGTGGTGGGGGGAATACCTCAAACCCGGGTTCATCTTCAAACCCGAACGCGGGTTCATCTTCAATCCCCAACGTCTCTTTTCCCAACCCACTAGGCTTGTCGAGCCAAGAAATGTACCTACAACATCAACAATATCTGTATTGGCAACAAAGTCAACAAAGCACCTTAAACACCAACTTTCAAAATCTACAATTCTCACAACACTCACAACATTCACAAACTGAAACATATGATGTTCCTGAAACACCCACGTCTCCTTCAAAAAAGTCCAAAGGTCGTGTTAAATGAAACTCCAAAAAATCCAAAGACCCCGAGCCCGAACCAATCGATGATGATGAAGAAGAATTCGCTACTGGGCGTTGGCAACCAGCAGAGGAAGAATTACTTGTCAGGTGTTATGTAGCTGTTACGGAGAATCCGATAGTCGGGCGTGCACAACCCAAAGATACGTTTTGGTATCGGGTCACAAATGAGTTCAATAGACTCATTTTTCAACGACGCAACAAGGATATGATGTCAAGCAAGGGGAAAACGTTGAACCACTGTTGCACAAAGTTCAACAGTTTTTTTAAACGTGCGCAACGGGAACAGAGAAGCGGAGAAAGTGAGATGGATGTCATGAAACGGGCGAAGCAAATGTATCGTGAGGAGCAAAAATCAGCACCGTTTGCTCTCGATGATGCTTGGGAGGTTTTGCGTAAGCATAAGAAATGGGACACGCCGGATCCGGTTGATTTAACCGGTGATGTCCCAAGCCAAACAAACGAGGCTTTGTTTGGTCATGATGAACAACCACGCCCCATGGGAAAAAACGTGCTTCCAAGAAAGCAAGATCCGAGAGCACGACAAGTACTGGGGGAGCGAGCACCGGAGGAACGAGCTCGTCAAGTCATTTCACCGAAACTATGGCAAACGAGTATCGTATCAAACGTGAAACCGCCCAAGCGGCGTATCGGGCGCAACAAGTCAAAGATGAAACAATAACAAGGTCGGAAGAGATAAAGTTTTTGATGGTTGACAGTGAAGGCAAAGATCCAAATGTCGTGGCTTGGATCAATGACGAAAAAGACCGAATCATCAAAAAATATAACTTGCAACCTCGTCAGTAGATTGTATTCTCGTCATTTCCTTTATGTTGTAACGTTTAATTTTCAGTGTCTTTTTTTATTTCGTTATAACTTTTTTTTTTAATTTCGTATTGTAATATGTTTTCAAATTAATGATATGTTTTTTAATAAATGAAGTGTTTGTTTTAGTTTAGGGGTTGAAATTGAAAATATCAAATGGTAAAGTTTAACTTGGGATGTTATGATTGTGGGTGTTTTTTGAGTGAGTTAAGGTGAAATGTTAAAGCTGATGTGACGCTGACGTGACACGGTGTTAAAGTTTAACTTGTGTTATAATTGCTAGTGCTCTAATAAATTTCTTAGTAGTGATCAAGAAGATGTCAACATTTCATCTCTAATTCAAGTGATGGAGTAGATTAACACGTAATATGTACATTTGAACGTTTTTGCCTTAAATGGATTTATATCTTGTTGAGATTTATGATCTGGTTACTTGTGTTTAATCTGATTTGTGATATCTGTATTGTTTTATGTTTTGTATTTGTTTAGTTATAATTGATGAAGAGTGATCAAGGGTTGATATTGAAGCTTTGGTTCTAGAGGGACTACAAGTGCTAAAGAGTTTGGCTTGGATATTACTTTGGGTGGTTAAGACAAAAGTGAAAGTTGAATGGCTAATATGTATTTTGTGAGGCAATATAAGCTGGAGATATATTCAGTCTTTAATATCTCTGCTATAATCTCTCTCTCACTAAAATTTACGATACTCTCTCTAAAACAAAGAAACCCTAGTTTGTATTTTGATTTCCTTGATCAAAATACTTTGTTACTTGTTGTTATTGATTCATTGTTATTTGATTGAGATCAAATACTGATTGTTGGTCATTTCTATTTGAGAATAGAAGATTTGGGTTGTAATTGTGTTTCTGAAGTAATAAAAGTGTTTTGTTAATCATAGAGATCTGTTTTTCTTCATGGTATCAGAGCCAGGTTCTCTGTAAATCAGTTTTTTTTAAAATTAGGGTTTTGATAAAATTGGGTTTTTTACAAATTGATTGGTTCTTGGTCAATTAACTTGTGTTAATTGATAGATCTTGTGGTGGATTTGGTTAAGATTGAAGGTTTTTGGAAAACCCCTAATTTCTGAAAAATTAGGGTTTGGTTTATTTTGGGGCTTTTGTGATTGAAGGCTTCTGGTGTCGATTAAGTGTGGTTAATCGATAAGATCTGGTATTTGGTAAAGATTGGAAGTGGTACTGGTGACTTTCCCTATTTTTGAAAAATTAGGGTTTGTTGGTTCTTGGATCTTGGTTCTGGATTCTTGCTTTATATCTGCTATATCTCTAGACTAAGTGAATCTAGAGTATAGTAGGTCTGTTATTCCGCTGCTGGTTATTATTGCGTGCTCTGTAAAACCTCTCACGCTCTCTCTTTAATTTTTGTTCTTATTTTTCTGTCTAGATTGCCGGAGGATAGGTTTTGGGATTATTGGAAGTTGTGATTGGTTGTGGTTGTGGTAGTTTTTTATTCTGTTCTTGTATGCTTGTGTGCGCCCTTGACCTACCACTTTAGTGGCAAGGAAAGCCTGGGAACTACTTTCTTTACCTTTCTTGTGTGATTGTTATCTGTTCTTGAATCATGTCTGTTCATAATTCTGTTCATGGTTATACTGATGATGAGTATGAACCTGATAACCCTGTCACTTTAATAAGTAAATTGGATTTGAGTCATCCTTTACATTTACACCCTAATGATTCAGCTTCTTTGACTGTGGTTTCAATAAAACTAAAAGGAACTGAGAATTATAATGTCTGGTCTTGTTAGGAATTAGAAATTCCAGGTATTAAAGAGTCGGTCACCTCAAGTATATGTAATCGTTAGAAAGCTCGTAGTCGTAGATATTTCAAGCTAAGTAGTATTTAGTTAAGTAATACCGTGGAGGACGGACGGGTCTTTACCCACTGTATGCCTGATCCACAGCCCGTTGTGTGGCGTTTCATGTAAGACTATAAATACTCTCTACCTCCCAAGGTAGAGAGTTGGAGCTCATAATAATATCTTTCACTTTCTCTCACTAAGTTCCCTAAACCTCTAACTTTCTCTCTCTAGAATTCCATTTATACGCCAACTTGGTGTTTTGGTTTGATGTGTAAGTGAAAACTAATATCCTTCAATTGGTATCAAGAGCCATGGTTAGATCATATCTTGCACATCTTTGGATTTCTAGTGGTTTTTAGGTGGTTTTTGAGGTTGAAAAAGTTTAGTGGTTTGTGCATCATTTGGTTTATTTCTTGTGTTAAAGCTTGGATTTTGGTAGTACTTTTACGTTTAGAATCATCACAAGTGTTTAGGTTTTCATTTGGTATGCTTGAATCATCTTGGTTGGGTTGTTTTTGGATTGAAAAGTGATGTTTGTGAAGTTTTTCTTGCTAGCGACTTGACCTACGGATTATATTTCCTTGTAGCGACTTGCTTTACATTTTTGTAGCGAGTTGAAGTTTTTGGAGCTAGCGACTTAGGCTTAGAGACTTACAGTACAAGTAGTGGATTCTCCACTACGGGTAGCGACTTGGTGTTAGCGACTTGGTGAGTAGCGAGTTGCTATTTAGCGACTTGGTTCTTTAGCGACTTGAATCTTAGCGAATTGCTGCCAAAATTCTGCTAGCGACTTGAGGCTTAGCGAGTTACTATTTAGCGACTTGCCTTTGTTTAGCGACTTGGGACTTTAGCGACTTGGTGGTATAGCGAATTAGGTGTTAGCGACTTGGTGCATTATCTTCTAGCGACTTGGGTGATTTTTACGGTTTTCTCTTGATTTAGTAAAATCCCGTGAAAGAATCCATTTCCCGGTTTAATCATAGAGTTATAAAATCCCGTATAATCTGTTAACATGTCTACCAACGTTCCTACTATCATCTCCACTGTTGCCGAGGATGTTCAAGCAGCTGGTTCAGATACTCGTCCACCCATGCTTGACAGAACAGACTACGATTCTTGGGCTCAACGAATCAGATTGTACTGTCTTGGAAAGGAAAATGGTGTCAACATTCTCAAATCCATTGATGAAGGACCGTATCGAGTTGAGACGACTAGAGATGTACTTGATACTACTGAAGATGGAACTCTGATTTACGGAATGGACAGACCAAAGATGTATGATGAGCTTGATGATAAGGAGAAAAAGAGATTCGATGCTGATATCAGGGCTTCTAACATTGTTCTTCAAGGTCTTCCTAAAGACATCTACAAGCTGATCAATCACAACACCGAAGCAAAGACAGTATGGGATAATGTCAAGATGCTTCTCTCAGGTTCTGAATTAACTATGGAAGACAGAGAATCACAACTCTATGACGAATTTGAACACTTCAAGATGAAACCAGATGAGAGTGTCTATGAGTACTATGTGAGATTTCATAAGTTGGTGAATGATATGAGGAACATCAGAATGACAATGCCTAACATTCAGCTGAACTCAAAATTTGTGAACAACATGAATCCCGAATGGCACAAGTTTGTCACCTCTGTGAAGCTCACTAAAGGATTGAAGAATACAAACTATGAGCAACTCTATGCCTTCCTCCTTCAGAATGAGAGACATGCTATGTTTGAAAAAATGATTCTTAATCAGTTCAAAACCAACCAGGGAGAGACAAGCTCGTCTAATGATTCAACTGCCTTCTACTCAAACATCGGAATCACAACCAAAGCCTCACAAGTCATACCCATGGGTAATGGTAATCACAAACTCATTCCTGATCCTATGTTCAAACAAGCTGATGCTGATGCACACGTGGGTAACATCATTAATCAACTAGCTCTTCTGATTAGTCAAAACATGAATTCTCTCCCACAAACCAACAAAAACCTCAGAACAACATCTAACCCACACAATCAAGCTACTGTTAAAGATGGGAGGATCGTGGTGCAACCAGTTCAGGAAAGACAGTATGATCAGGGAAGAGGTGGAGCTGGTAGAGGTTATGTTGGTAATCAGAATCGAGGAAGGAATGGTAATCAAGGTCAAGCTAAGCCGATCAAATGTTATAACTGTGGTGGTGAGGGACACATTGCAAGGAACTGCACATCTCCAAAGCGTCCATAGAATGCTGATTACTTCAGAGATAAGATGCTGCTTGTACAAGCTCAGGATAATGGTGCTGCTTTGGATGAAGAGGAATTGTTGTTTCTAGCTGAGGGTAAAGCCAAGACCTATGATGCAGATGTGGATGAGCAGCCTATTCAGGAGATAGGTCACAATCATCAGAATGCCTTTCAAGTCGCTGATTGTGATGCATACGACTCTGATGTGGATGATGGACCTACTGCACACACAATATTTATGGCTAGCATTTCTCCAATGGTTTCTCCCAATGTCTCTTCTTCACCACAAGCTGGCCCATCCAAAGACAAACTCATCTCAGAGGTATTAAAATTATACGATGATGCTGATGTGCAAAAGATGCATGACAAAGTACAATCAACTGAAACTATTGAATCAAATATTGAAAATATGGGTAATATCAATGTTGTCCCATATGATCAATATGTGAAACAAAGTGAAAGTGAAGTTGTACCAAGTGATGCATCTTCTGCAGTCAACAATGTCTATGTTTTTTATGAATACACTGCATGTGCCCCTGATGATTCTGAAATTTCTGAACTAAATGCCTATAAAGAATGCGTTGCTATTTATGAACAACGTGCAAAATTTGAGTTGACCGCACGTGAGCAGGAAATGGATAACCAAGTGCGTACAATCATTAGAAAAAGTAATTTTAGAGAAGAAGTATTAAAACAAGAATTAAATTCCTTGCAAGAAAAGCTTTCTAAAACTGCTAAGCAAAAACAAGAACTTCAAGAAAATGTGAAAATGCTTAAGCAAGAATTTAATGCAAAGGAATCAAAACTCTTGAGAGATTTTTCTAATCTGAAAACTTTGAAAAACAAACTTGAAAACAAGTTGTACATACAAGGGAACACCATTCAGACTGCTCACATGATCACTAAGCATAGAGTTCTAAGCGATAAGCATAGTGTTCCCATTATAGATAAACCCAACCCTGAGTACGGGAAGATAGCAAAAGCAGCTCAAAGTGTGATCTATGATGGCAATGAGATTTTTAAACCTAGACAAAAACCTAGTTGCTCTGAGTGCACAAAGGAAGATAAGAAATTAGATGAAATCACTATGGAGAAGATGAATAAGAAACTAAATGATCCTAAAAGCAAAGAGAAGAAAGTAATTATCACTCCCCATGACTACAAAAAGGAGAATTGGATCTCCCTGAACATGTTTAAGCCTCAAACATTGTTGACTCCCGAACAAGTGTTCTGGAAAATGGACTTAGATAAGCAGAAAGCAGAAAATATTGTTGAAACAAATCCTCCCCTTAAGAAAATGCCTAAAGCAACTGTGTATCCTCCCAATACGCCAATGCATCTAGTTCCTAGAACGATTGCTACTAAAAGCAAGATCTTAATCAGTCAATACGTTATTTTTCAACTATTTGTTGATTTTGAGAAAACTTGTAAGAAAAGGATCACACCCACTGGGATTACTGAAAGGGAAAGGGGTTTTGAACAAACAAAAAAATGCTATTTAACTGAGGTCATGCCTTTCTTTAAACTTCTAAAAGATCACAAAAAGGGGATACATACTGATATTAAGGGAATGGAAAAAGAATTTGATGCAATGATAGTTGAAGTTAGTGACTATGAGCGAGCACTAAAATATAATGAGATTGAGAGGAAGAACTTGCATACACTAAATGAGAACCTGATTTCTGAATGTATTGCTCAAGATGTGTTTTTCACTGCTACAAATTGGTCTATTAATGCATCTCAATTTCATGAATTATCTGTTGCCCTGAAAGTCTACCATGATCGTGTCATTGAGCTTGAAAAAACTAATTCTAAACTAAACGAGAAAATTGAACTGGATGATCACGACAATTCGGTTAAACATTTTTCTAAACTAGAAGTTGAGCATTTTAATTTACAACTAAAATATCAACATCTTAAAGAAAATGTCAAAACTTCAAATATCAAGACATCCTCAGATGCTCTAGAGTTTGATGCAGTTTTTCAAATTAACAAACGTGATGAACAGATTCAAGCTCATTGCAACACGGTCAGAAAGTTGAAAGCCCAAATCTCTCAATTAAAGGGTCAAACGAACAATATGACAGGCTCCCAAATGCCTCCTCCTTTAGATTCTCAGAATTCTCAAACGTTTCATCTTCAAAACCTAGTAAATGCATTACAAAAGGAAAACGAAAGTTTTCTAGAAGAAAATGAAAAGGTTAAACGTCATTTCAATGAGTTATTTGAATCAATAAAGGTCACTCGTAACAAAAATAATGAACAAATAGCTTCATTGCAAAAGGAAATTGAGAATCTGAAGAGTCAGGTAAAAGGGAAAATGCCAATGACCAATGGGGAGAATGGTGTATCAATGGTTCACTCTTGTAATAAATATGCTTTGTCTGTGAAATATGTCCCTCCTCATCTCAGGAACAACAAACTTGCTGTTCAAACATACTTCTCATCCCTTAAGGATTGCCTAGAATGTCTGCGTGAGATTGTTGAAGAGGATAAGTTAGAGAAACCTCATGATAATGAAATTGGACATGCATGCTTATATGCCAAACGATCTCAAGAAATCCTAGAATGCTTGATCACAATATGCCCAAAATCCTTAGGTGAGAGAGTTAATCCGTTGATTCCATGCTCGATGCCTAATGCCAAGTATGATACTCATTCAATGCCCAATGTTTTGAATGTGAATCTTAGTGTGCCTTTAAGTAGTTCAGATTCCAGATCTGTCAATGCTATGAAAGAGAACTCAAGTGTGCCTTCTAGGACTACAAATCCCAGCACTTCTAGTTTTAAGAAAGTGAACCTTAGTGTGCCTGCATGTAGTTCAGATCCCAGCACATCTAAACAGGTGATGCAAAGAATAGTAAAACCAACTAATGTTCCCATTCCCTCTACAGGAGTAATCAGTGACATTAAAGGGAGCAGGTCAAAGTCTCAAGACAATACAAGGAATTATAGGACCTCGCAAGCTAAGAATGTGCACTGGAAAAGAGTAGAAGAAAAATCTAGGAACTTTAAGTTTGAACCGAATAAAACGAATCGTGTTGATTCTAGTATTAGCCATAGGCGTACTGTAATTAATTCGAATTCTGATACTATTTGCAAACCTTGTATTGATGTCTGCTTGAATTATGTTTCTAATCATGAATGTGGTGTTAATGTTTTGCCTCATGATGTTAATTGTCCAGTTAATATTGTTAATGCTAAAATTCATGCTAAGAAGGCTAAAAGGCAAAAACGAAAGAAAGTTAGAAAACAGTGGAAACCCACAGGAAGAACATTTAGTAAGATAGGCTATTATTGGATACCCGTTGGTCATAAGACTAATAAGACAATGCCCACTAGAAAATGGATGCCTACTGGTAGAACTATTCCCTTAAGAAGTGAGCACACTGTGAACAGGGCTAATACAGACACTAGTACTGCATCTATTCACAATGATTCCATTGCCTTATTTTCTGATATGAATGCTTCTATTTCTGATGTGGGTGTTCCAACCATTGTTACTAACCAAATGGAACCCATTCTTGCATGGGGATCCCAATTATCCAGTTATCCATTCTTGTCTGTGTTCAACTGCAGATCGTTCAAATCGTTCTGTGGTACCTGGACTCAGGCTGTTCCAAGCATATGACTGGCGACCGGTCACGGCTCATGAACTTCGTGAGAAAATTCATCGGGACAGTTAGATTCGGGAATGATCATTTCGGTGCTATTATGGGTTATGGAGACTATGTTGTTGGCAAAAGTGTTATCTCCAGGGTTTACTATGTAGAAGGTCTTGGTCACAACTTGTTCTCTGTTGGTCAATTCTGCGATTCTGATCTAGAAGTAGCCTTCAGAAAACATACCTGCTTCGTTAGAGAACTTGATGGTAAGGAACTCTTAAGAGGTTCACGTGGTTCAAATCTATACACCATCTCTATCGAAGATATGATGAAGTCTTCTCCAATTTGCTTGCTGTCAAAGGCTTCTAAAACAAAGTCATGGTTATGGCATCGTCGTCTCAATCACCTGAACTTCGGAACCATCAATGATCTCACCAGAAAGGACTTAGTTGTAGGTTTACCTAGACTCAAGTACGAAAAGGATCATCTTTGTTCAGCATGTCAATTGGGAAAAAGCAAGAAGTATGCCCATAAACCCAAACCTACTAACTCTGTCACAGAAGTTCTTCATATGATTCATATGGATTTATGTGGACCAATGAGGGTGCAGAATATCTTTGGGAAGAAATATGTGTTAGTTGTGGTTGATGATTACTCTAGATTCACCTGGGTCAAGTTCTTAAGGACAAAGGATGAAACTCCTGATATCATCATCAAACTCATCAAATAGCTGCAGGTTCGACTTAACAAAACCGTCAGAATTATCAGAACAGACAATGGAACTGAGTTTGTCAACAAACAACTTAGTGAATTTTATGAAAGCGTTGGAATCAGCCATCAAAGAAGTGTTCCACGAACTCCTCAACAGAACGGTGTAGTAGAAAGACGAAATCGAACTCTTGTAGAAGCCGCTAGAACAATGTTGATTTACTCAAAGGTTCCAATGTTTCTCTGGGCTGAAGCTATTGCCACTGCATGCTACACACAAAATCGTTCCCTGATTCACACTGTTCATGGAAAAACTCCATATGAACTTGTCCACAACAGAAAAACCTAATCTCTCTTTCCTTCGTGTGTTTGGTGCATTGTGTTATCCAACTAATGAGGGTCAAGACTTAGGCAAACTTAGAGCTAAAGCAGACATTGGGGTATTTTTAGGGTATGCACCAAACAAAAAAGGATACCGAATCTACAACAAAAGAACCCGAAATATCATGGAAACAATTCATGTTACGTTTGATGAGCTGACCGGTCAAATGGCTCCTGGACACTCCAGTTCAGGACCCGCACTTCAAAACAGTCCCATTGGTTCATCCCTTGTTCCAAACTCTTCTAAAGAAACCCCATATGTACCTCCATCTGAAGATGATTTAAAGAAATTGTTTGATCCTATGTTTGATGAACTTTATGATCCAAGTACTAATGAGGTGTCGATTCCTACCACAAAGGCTGCTCATATTCCTGTGAATGAAGTCAATCCCTCAGTCTCAATATCCTTAAGTCAAGAAGCGCCTGCTGCTGATCCTTCAGTCTCATCAACAAATCATCATTCTTCAAATGTACATCATGGAAATGTTTCTGGCATCAATGATGAAGTTAATCCCTTTGCTACTCCTGAAGATGCTCCATTTGAAAACATATTTGCTCCTGAATCATCATCAGAACCATCTTCTTCAGGAGACATCGACTCTGCTACTTCAGTCCCTCAACAACTACCACATGAACACCTCAGAAAATGGACTCACGATCATCCATTAGACAACATCATAGGAAATCCTTCTTGTAAAACCCTAAAAATATAAAACGTATTGAGAGACTAAAATACCCTTGGAATCAAAATTTATTAAATACGTAAAATACATTGATGTTCATTTAACAAAATTAAAACCTAACTTACGAATATTTAAAAACTAACGTGAGTATATTTATGTAATCGACATTTGTACGACAAAGATAAACGTCACGTGCATAAATCGTTGGGCCTCGTTTGTTTTCTTGTGAATCCGATTGTTAGCCCAAGACGTGGTCTCGTTTGCGTGGGTTGGATTTGAGCCGAGAGACCAAATTGAGCCAACTTGGGCCATGGTTTTTGTTCGGTTGGGCTATTGAGCCGAAGCCCACACACCAAGCCCTAAACCGATCGGTACTACTATATAATCAAACACATAACACAAAATTTGGAACCCTAGTTTTATTAAGTCACGGCTCATTCTCTTTTCCTCCCTTCTCCATCCGATCGGCTGCAAACTTTGGTGTCGTGGTGTTGGTTTTGACGCAAGCTAAGGTATAACAAACTCTTCCTTCGTCTCGCTTATGTTACATGCAAACGTAAAACTATATAAAATCTGTTTTGGCGTATCATTTTTATCGATCCATATTATTTAACCATAATCGAACATTTATCATGTCGTTAAACCAA
Organism: Chrysanthemum seticuspe; assembly: GCA_019973895.1. NCBI lineage: Eukaryota > Viridiplantae > Streptophyta > Magnoliopsida > Asterales > Asteraceae > Chrysanthemum > Chrysanthemum seticuspe. The sequence continues at coordinate 318,412,070 of BPTQ01000008.1, forward strand.
GAAACAAAGCCTAGGAACCCTAGGAAAATTATAAATGGGGCGTATGGGATTTTTGTAAAAACTAGGGTTTCGTTTGGTTAATTAATGTGTCGCATGGGTTGTTTAAAGGGTGTATATAATTTTTGTAAGACAGAAAATATGGAAGGGTACACTTGATATGATGATATTAAATCAGATTGTGTGGCTTACATGGGTCATGGGTGCGTTTGGGTAGGTTAAACATGTGCTTATATTGGTTTTGATAAACCCTAAAACTGGACAGCATCATATGTCGAACTTGTGTGCGTCATAGATCGAATTTTACAAGTGCAATAATCTGGGTTTTTGTTGGAAAAGTTTATTTTATGTCTTAGTTAAGTTTTCCAAGTGGTTTGGTCGGATTTGGAGTTGTCTAAGTCATATTTTTGAATTTTACAAAATCAAGTGTCAAAGTTGAGAAAACGGGTCTGAAATTTAGTTGTATTGTTTGATTTTTCATTTTCAAACCATAAGGAATTGGGAGCTCTCCTTTTACAGGAGTGATATTTATGACATAAATGAATTTCTGGGAGTTCTGGGGATTTTTCCAAGGTGTCTAAACAGGTCCAATAAGCGTAAACTTTTAAGGTGTATTTTCTGATCACTTTCTGGATAGGTCTGGACTTGTGATTTTCCATAGGCTATTTGGCATAGATATAGAACCCACCAATTTTTGTAGAGTCTCTTAACTCATATGGGAACCTCTGGAATTTTGCTTGATTTCATTTGAGCTAAGTAAGTATTTTATAAAAATCGCTAAAGTCTGGTCCGAATATGAGTTTAAGAAACTGAAAGATAAAATATGATATCAATAGGTAACACACTTACAAATGCATAAGAAGCTTATAAAATGAAAATATACTTATAACTCTAAGAATGTTAATGCGATGAATCCGTTATAACCTTAATGATGCTAATAAGTATTAAATAAATCATAATCCGTGTAGATTCGTTGAAGGAGACGCGACGTTATATCTTCGTGATTTACTCGTTCGTTTGCTTTTCTCTCATTTGCTTTAAGGTACAGATATTCTGACCTTTTCAGTAAAGGTTCCTTATGATGTTCTTTTCGTTAGCTTTCCTATTTTACTTATTAGGGTTTCCGATGCCATTGCTATGAACCCTTTCCTGATTGTTTGACCTGTTGCTTATCTGAACTTATGTTTTATTGAACCATGCGATATCTGATTTGAACTTTATGTTAGGAAGACTTTGATATGCATATTTGTTGAACCTTGTTATATTTGAATATGAACCTTATGATATGAGTTATCTGATATGTTATTTGCTGAACCTTGTGTTTGATTAAGACCTGTGTCATAATTGAAATTTTGTTTGACCTAAGTTAGTTTGACACCCGAGCCAAATAATAACTAGTCATGGGGGTTCCATGTCCGTGTCAGTGATGCACTTCTGACATGACTCTAGGGCAGTAGAGTGAAGTTCTGCCACGTCCCTTATCTGTTATTTGTTATGAGCTCAAGTTATATTATATTATCAATATATGTTTGTGGGGCGTATGGATGCATCCTAGATCTGATCTGTTATCTGATATGATTTATCTAGGTGAATGATGTCATGTGCAATACGCGTCTTCATAAAACTCTGGGAGCTAGCTACTCCGACTTATTTTGAGATTGTTTCTATATAGTTATGATGTTTTTGATATGATATGTTCTGGGCTCGTGGTAGTTAACTAAATCGTTATCTGGTATTTCTATGTTAAGTATTCTGATTTTGATTCGGTATGTTCAAGTGTTAATAATTATGTGCTCGGATTATTATATGTTATTCTATGTGGTTATGCTTGTGTATGTTTATGTGACTACCGTTTACTATGCTAGGTTATGATTAATATGTTTAAATAGGATTCGCATGCTGTCATCTGATGTCATGTTAGTTTATCGTTATGTGAATTCGTTGATCTGTGAGATGAATGTGCTAGTGTGAAAGTGAGTATTCTATAAGTTTAGTATGTATAATTTGTTTAGTTAATTTTGTGAACCTTGCTTATACGTTAGTGTTTTATCTGCATATGTGACCTGCCATGTTTAAACTCTGCTGATGTTAAGATTTGATCTGAGAACTGGTTTAGCTTATGATATTTGTTCTGATAATTGCTAATGGCTATGATATGTCTTTTGCTTATTTAGTTATAGTGGTCTACTGTGTTTTCTATCTGTATGTGTGACTGCCATGTTTTGACTGTTGTTAGTACTTCCGCTGTTATGATACTTGTTATGTTTTCATCTAAGACTTTTAATCTGTGCCATTGCCATGCTCACCTATTAATTAATTGCTTCCGCTTTCCTGTAGATATCTGTTTGGCTTGCATGTCTTTTGACTTCCTGCTTTGATTGTATGACATATATGTTGTATGAATGCCATGATTATTTTCTAGAAAGTGTTTCTGTTAGCCTTTAGACATTCCGTTTGGCTTATATGCACTCGAATTTCCTGATTTATTAAATGCCTGGTTATGTTGATGTGTTTGCGTTTGTATCATCGATGTGCTATGTGTTTGTTCTTATTTGTTATTTGTTCTTCCGGATTTCTGTGTAATAGTGTTTCCTCAGAATCCTCCATGATTCATTGAATCTCATTCCGTTACGACTTTGTTATTCGTTTCTTTGTTTCAATTTTGTATTTCTGTTTTTGTTTAGTTTTTGTTCTGTTATATCTGTTCACTGGGCTTTGTAAGCTCAGCCGCATTTTCTTTTCCTGCGGCAGGTTTTAAGCATTCAAGATGAGCTTTTGGGATAGCTGATCTGGGTTGAGAGTAGAGACGAGAGCAAGATTTGACCATAGAGATCTTAGATTTATTTTGAATATTAAGTTATTTATTTTCTCTTTTGTATGTTTTGTAAAAGCTTCCGCTTTTGTATAGTATTTAAAGTTCTGATATGAAACCGTATTGTGATATCTTTACCCTTGTCGGGTTGGGGTGTTACACTTCTCTTCCGGTATCCACTCGTAAACAGCTTGCTACTGATGCCTTATGGTGCTTCTTTAACATCGAACCTAAAGATGTTAAAACTGCTATGAATGAAGACAGCTGGTTCAATGCAATGCAAGATGAAATTCATGAGTTTGATCGATTAGATGTATGGGAATTAGTACCAGCTCCAGATTGTGCTATGATCATTGCTCTTAAGTGGATCTTCAAAGTGAAGCTTGATGAGCATGGTGATGTTTTGAAAAATAAGGCTAGGTTAGTAGCTAAAGGTTATCGTCAAGAAGAAGGTATTGACTTTGAAGAATCTTTTGCTCCAGTTGCTCGAATCGAGGCAATCAGAATCTTTTTGGCTAATGCTGCTAGTAAGAACATGGTAGTCTATCAGATGGATGTGAAGACGGCATTTCTGAACGGAGACCTTAAAGAAGTCGTCTACGTCAGCCAACCTGAAGGATTTGTAAATCAAGAGCATCCTACTCACGTTTATCGTTTGAAGAAGGCTCTTTACGGTTTAAAGCAAGCTCCAAGGGCATGGTATGATACGCTGTCAAAGTTTCTTCTATCAACCGGATTTAGCAAAGGAGCAGTTGATCCAACATTGTTTACCAGGAAGTCAGGCAAACATTTAGTTCATGTTCAAATTTATGTTGATGATATTATTTTTGCCTCGACAGACCCAATGGAATGTGATCGTTTTTCAAATGAAATGAGTTCAAAATTTCAAATGTCAATGATGGGACAAATGTCATTTTTCTTGGGATTACAAATTTCGCAAAGTCCCGGAGGCAATTTCATAAATCAATCTAAATATGCAACTGAGATCTTAAAGAAATTTGGATTTGATTCAAGTGACCCTGTTGACACTCCCATGATTGATCGAACCAAACTAGATGAGGACCACTCAGGGATCATGATTGACCAAACAAAATATCGTAGTATGATTGGATCCCTGATGTACCTCACAGCTAGTAGACCAGACATCTTGTTCGCTGTTTGCATGTGTGCTAGATACCAGGCTAAGCCTACTAAAAGGCACCTTGAAGCAGTTAAACGGGTCTTTCGGTATCTCCAAGGAACCATCAATATGGGTCTTTGGTACCCGAAGGACACCGGCATGTCACTAACAGCCTATGCAGATGCTGATCATGCAGGGTGTCAAGATACTCGTCGAAGTACATCTGGAGGTGCTCAGTTTTTGGGTGATAAGCTTGTGAGCTGGTCTTCAAAGAAGCAAATGAGTACTTCTATTTCCTCTACGGAGGCTGAATACATAGCCATGTCATCTTGTTGTGCTCAAATCTTATGGATGAGATCTCAATTATCTGACTATGGCTTTGAATTTAACAAAATCCCTCTGTATTGTGATAATAAAAGTGCTATTGCTCTCTCATGCAACAACGTTCAACACTCAAGAGCAAAGCATATCGACATTCGACATCATTTCATCAGGGAACAAGTGGAAAAAGGTGTGGTGGAACTCTATTTTGTGAGGTCTGAATATCAGTTAGCAGACATCTTCACCAAAGCTCTTCCAAGAGAACGTTTTGATTCCACGTCTTGGCTTGAAAAGCCTTCAACCAGAAACACTCAAACGTCTTCAGGAGGAAGACGAGGAGTAAAGGTCTATCTTCATCTATCTCTTGTATATATCTATTCGAAAAACAAAATACAAAATTATAAAACCTTCAAAAATCAAATAGAAAAATATAAAACCTTCAAAATCCATAAAAATTTGAAAAATCTTGAAAAATTCCAAAAATATTGTCCTTTTGTCATGTTTTCCTCGATTCGATAATATCTACGGTCTTTGAGATGTCATTCAAAGAATGACACGGGACTTAAGATGTTGTTCGAATGTTAAAAAAATAATAATAATAATAATAATTATTATTATTTTTGGGAGAAAGAGAAACAATGGTTTATTGTCATTTCAGGCAGTAACCCGTTTTTCAAAGAAAGAACAGAGCCATACTTTATCATGTTTTCAAAATTCCGTGCTCTGATTCTATAAACCTTTATCTGATGAAAACTAACTATGTTGAAAAATAACTCGGACTCTATTTTTGATAATCATCGGGACTTATTTATCAAAATATCAATCTCTCAATCAACAACCTATGTCATTGATTGAGGGGGAGAATGATTTCAATTAAATTAAAAAGTTATTTGACATTAAATTGTTTTCAAAAGATATTCATGCATGTTTTACCAATGGAGTTTAAAGTCTTTAAATCCGATCCTTATCAGTTAAAACGCTTTCATAATCAAGTCACAATTCCCCTTAAAAGCTTTCAAAATCAATTTAAATCAATAAGAGATCACAAATCTCAAATGATTTGATAATTGTGATCGGGGGAGAATGTGTGATTTAAACTCGATTTAAACTGATAATTCGGTAAATGGTTTTATAAGGAAGTACATGCTATCCTTCCCACATGTGACAAACGATTTCAAATTTTCCATGCACATGTTGAGGGGGAGCATCTATCTTAAACCTATGATTTAAAACGTGATCTTTTATCTCAATGTGCAGGTTCCCTCTAGTATGTGCAAAACTCCTTTCAAACCTTGAGGCACATATTGAGGGGGAGCAAAATTATGAAAACCTCATCCTTCCCCAAAATGCTTTATCTACTTGTCTTGATTAGGGAAGTGATGTTGATATCTTTTAGAAAATGGTAATCAAAGAAGTTAATTCTTTCTCTTGCCTCCATGTGCAAAACGATTTCAAATATTTGATGCACATGTTGAGGGGGAGTTCTCGTTCTAAAAATATAAAAAACAATTCAGGTACAAAATGCTTTGATAATACATCTTAAGTATCTGGATTGATTTTCAAATGGTTTTCAATTGGTTCCAATGGCAGATGAACAATACCAAATAGACCGGCCAACTTTACTTTATGTACGGTGATATAAGGATGATAAGGTTAGGTATTGGTTCCCATGATCCGCCAGAACCGGAGGGATCTACCCAGGGACAATCCACTAGTTAGTGTAGAAGTCCTTAGGTATGATGATAAAAGGAGAAAAGTGAGATATGGGAAGAGTGCGGACTGAGGCAGAGCAAATACTGGAACAAAACCAACAAGGTTCTTGCAATGAAGTCTCGGTAAGCACTGAAGGGGTTGAAGAATTAAAAAGAATTGAATGAGAAAAGGGTGAAAACAAATAGCCCTCCATTTATTCAACCTTAGGGCAGAAACCGGGTTCAATTCATATGCTACTGATGGTAACATCGGTATTGAAGACAAGACGTCATGGACCCAGTGACGCACTGCACTTCAACTTTCCAAACCACTCAAGATCCTCTTAAAAGGACTTGTTTCATTCTCACGGGGAACCAACATTATCTATCGACTTTCTCTTAGAGATTGTTGATATTGAAGAAGGAGACCCTCTCCCTAGTCTCCGGCACAGGATCCAAATGTGCACATATTGAGTCTAGAGCCACGAGATCATCAATAAATCTCATTAGGACACTTTCAATGAAGACTCTCTGTTTCACACAATGTGGAAAGAGAGATTATATCTTGAGTCCTATGCATTATCCTTGTGGTTTTGCCAGAACATCCGAGTGATATGTGAACATATTCACATTGAAGATGGAAAACCTTCTGGAGCCAACATCAAATAAGCTCCTGGTAGGTGGCATGTGAGATCTATTATATAGATCAACCATGTGACAAATGAACAGAAACAATGGGGCGATTCAATCTCGTGAATCAATCCTGGTTCAGGTTATGGATTGACGGATACCTTTGAAAAACCGGTCTTTGTGCTTAATAACTCTTTTCTTTAGCACATCGACCGTGTACTAATTTTTCAAATCAAAAGGTGTTTTTATGATTGATAATTGATTTTCAATAAAACCTTCGTTGTATTGCAAAAACAATTTCTATTGAGCAATACACGATTGTTTTTCAAATCTCTTTTCATCAATCAGTGGACTTAAATTCGCTGGTTCACTCACTCCGTGTTGTCTTCTTTGAGACGTTCCGGTTTGAGAACAGCTAGAGTAGCTGCGAAACCCTGTCAAGGAAATTCTTCAGAATTATACCTGATCACAGGCAGTACATGTACTGATCAACGGGGAACCGTGGGCCGTGTACCTCAATTCAACTAAAGTGGTCAAAGACACTTTTGTACGCTTTATTGCTAACTGTTGTATGCAGGTACGCCCGACGTTTGCAGCTGATCAGAATGAAGCGGTCAATCCATAGCCGCATGCTCACACAATACATTCATCTCAAGAAATCATGATAAGTACATCAATGACTCTGATATTTTCACTCCATGCTTCTGCTACGCTGCTGCCAATATCATGAATCAACGAAAGCTTCCGTTACTCTGATGAGAAGATATCATGATCCAGAATGTGAGCATGTCGGTCCGAATGTCACAACATCACAAAATTCCAATACCACAATGGATGACTCAGAGATTTTTGATAGCTGATGATCTCAAAAGCTGGCTCAAAATTATTATCAAGTGGATCAGTAAAAGACCTCCACCTGGAGTAACCAAACATGCAATGTGAAGAATCAATGACTACGAGCTTAGGAGCAAAGTACTACATCAAGAATGCAAGAACAATTGTTAATGTAATATCTATTTGTATTCAATGTAATTTTAGTACATGATTGAGGTGACCTCCCTTAGGGGGAGATTGTTAGGAATTAGAAATTCCATGTATTAAAGAGTCGGTCACCTCAAGTATATGTAATCGTTAGAAAGCTTGTAGTCGTAGATATTTCAAGCTAAGTAGTATTTAGTTAAGTAATACCGTGGAGGACGGACGGGTCTTTACCCACTGTATGCCTGATCCACAGCCCGTTGTGTGGCGTTTTATGTAAGACTATAAATACTCTCTACCTCCCAAGGTAGAGAGTTGGAGCTCATAATAATATCTTTCACTTTCTCTCACTAAGTTCCCTAAACCTCTAACTTTCTCTCTCTAGAATTCCATTTATACGCCAACTTGGTGTTTTGGTTTGATGTGTAAGTGAAAACTAATATCCTTCAGGTCTTGTGCTATGATGTTAGCTTTAGAAGGAAAAAATAAAACTGGTTTTATTGATGGCACTTGTAGAAGGTCAAATGTTGATGAAGTTTTGGGAAGACAATGGGATAGGGTTAATGCTATTGTGTTAGGATGGATTCTAAACTCTATATCTGAAGAATTGTTTCTTGGTCAAATATTTTCCAAAAGTGCTTTTAGTGTCTGGAATGAGTTAAAAGATACCTTTGACAGGGTTGATGGTTCTGTTACTTTTAATTTGCATCATAAGATTCATTCTTTAACTTAGAATGGCACTACTATTTCTGAATATTTTAATAAGCTAAGTACTTTGTGGAAACAATTTGATGCTATGGTTCAGTTACCTAGATGCACTTGTCATGCTGCTGATGATTTTAAAAAGCATAACCAACTTATGAAACTTATGCAGTTCTTAATGGGTCTGGATGATACTTACATGCAAATAAGAAGTAATATACTTTCTAGAGATCCACTGCCTGATGTTAAGGGTGCTTATGCTATTATCAGTAGTGAAGAAAACCATAGAAATGTTGTATCTGGTAGTTCTAGTATGAATCATAATTCTGCTTTTGCTTCTAGAGTTGTGAATCCAGTTAATACTCTAACTAGTCAGAATGCTAGATCTATTAATCAGAATACTCAGGCTAATCCACCTAATGCAAATTTTAATAAAGTATCTGATAATAGAAGAAACACTGGTTCTGCTCTTGTATGTGATCACTGTGGTTTTAATGGACATACTCAGGACAAATATTTTAAATTGATTGGGTATCCTCCAAATTTTGGAAAAAAGGGTAACAATAACAGACCTCAGACTTCTGAAAAAAGATTTTCTAATAATAATTCTGTGGGGTCTAGTTCTTCTTCTGGTTTTACAGATGAACAACTTACTACTCTCATCTCTCTCATCAAAGACAACTCTGTTAAGGGCAATAGTGTGCAGGCCAATATGGCAGGTACTTATTTTAATACTAGTAAGGTTTTCAGTCAAAATTTTCACAAGTTCTTTTCCACAAATACAAATTTGAAATCCAAACTTAGTTCTGTTGGAAAAATTGTGGATTCTGGTGCTAATCAGCATATGACCCACTCTGACAAGAACTTGGTCAATGTTTTTGATATTTCTCATCTTCAAATAAAAGTTGGTCATCCAAATGGAACTGAAGCTTTGATTACTAAAATTGGAAATCTTAAACTAGCTGATTCTTTAATATTATATGATGTTCTGGTCATTCCAGAATATTGTGTTACCTTAATTTTTGTTCATAAATTGGCCAAAGATAATAAAATTGTGGTTGCCTTTGATGAGAATAAATGTTATTTCTTGAATCAGGATTTGAATCTGGGAAATGTTCTGGGGACTGGTAATCAGTGTGGTGGTTTATATTATTTCAATTCTGGAGGTACTTCTTTTAAAAATAATAATTCACTTTCTTACTATGACTGGCACTGCAGGCTTGGTCACCCTGCAGACCCTGTTCTAAGTGTTTTAAAAACAGATTTGAAGCTTGCTTCAAAGAAACAAAACTTATTTTGTGAAATTTGTCAAAGAGCTAAGCAAACTAGGGAACCTTTTCCTTTAAGTGATCATACTTCTACTGTTTTAGGTGAACTTGTTCATTTAGATTTATGGGGACCTTATAAGGTTGCCAGTAAGGAAGGTTACAAGTATTTTTTGACTATTGTGGATGATTACACTAGGGCTGTATGGGTGTACTTACTTAAAACTAAGGATGAAACTATCCATTATATCACTATCTTTTATAATATGATTGAAACTCAGTTTGATAGAAAAATTAAGAGTTTTAGAAGTGATAATGGTACTGAATTTGTTAATCATTCTTTCTCAAAGTTATGTGATGAAAAAGGTATTACCCATCAGACTTCTTGTGCATACACTCCACAGCAAAATGGTATTGCTGAAAGGAAACATAGGCATCTTTTGAATGTTGCTAGATCCCTTATGTTTCAGGGGGGAATTCCACTTAAGTTTTGGACTGAGTGTATTCTTACTGCTACTTTTCTTATTAACAGATTACCTTCTTCTGTGCTTAATGGAAAATCTCCTTTTGAGATGATATATAACAAAAAGCCTACTCTCTGCAATTTAAGAATGTTTGGTTGTTTGTGTTTTGCTACTATTGTTAATAGCAATGATAAACTTGGTAGTAGATCTGAGAAATGTGTTATGATGGGGTATTCTAATTCTAAAAAGGGATATAGATTATATAGTCTTGATAAGCATCAGTTCATTTTTTCTAGAGATGTTAAATTTTTTGAGTCTATCTTTCCTTTTAAAGACTCAACTGCTGATAAGAACAGTTCTAATTCTGAAAATGTTTTTCAAGACTTAAATCAGTTGAACTTTTTTGATAATGAAACTCCTGAACTACCCAATGATGAAGAGAGAGTAGACCCTAATCTGAATAGTGACATTGAGTCACAAAGTGAAGGTGGCTGCTCTCCTCCATCTGGTAGAGACCATGTTACTAATAATAGTGACAATAGTGTTTTTGCTGATGAGGATGAGGTGGTAACTACACTTGATGATAATAATATTTCTGAGGGTAATTTGAATCTAAATTCTCCAGTTCAGGCAGAAGTACCTTTGAGAAGGTCTTCTAGACCTTCTGTTTTTCCTAAAAATTATAATGATTTTGTGGTTGAATCAAAAGTTAAATATGGAATTGAAAAGTTTGTTAACTATTCAAAACTTAATACCAGGAATTATTGTTTTGCTGTTCAATTGAACAAAAGTCATGAACCAAGAAATTATTTTGAGGCTGTTAAATCTATCTATTGGACTGATGCTATGAATAATGAGATTGAGGCTTTATATAGAAATGATACTTTTGAAGTTACTGTTTTACCTCCTGGTAGAAAAGCTATAGGAAGTAAATGGGTATTCAAAATTAAGTATAAGTCTGATGGTGAAATAGATAGATATAAAGCTAGAGTTGTTGCTAAAGGATATAATCAAAAGGAAGATATTGACTATGAAAAAACTTTCTCACCTGTTGTTAAAATGGTTATAGTTAGATGCTTGCTTAACATTGCTGTACAATATAACTGGCCTATTTTTCAACTTGATGTGAATAATGCTTTCTTATATGGTGATCTTGAGGAAACTGTTTATATGTAGTTACCTGAGGGATTCTTTCCTGAAGGAGACAATAGAGTTTGTAGACTTAAAAAGTCTTTATATGGTTTAAAACAAGCTCCTAGACAATGGAATGCTAAACTAACATCTGCTCTTATTGAAAATGGTTTTGTTCAAAGTAAAAGTGATTATTCTTTATATACTAAATCTAAAGAAGATGTTTTTATTGCATTGCTTGTCTATGTTGATGATATTATTGTTACTGGTAATAATATTGATGAAATTAACAGTTTCAAAACTTTCCTTAAAACTAAGTTTATGATTAAGGATCTAGGAAAGTTGCAATATTTTCTTGGTATTGAAGTTGCTGATACTGATAAAGGAATTTGTTTAAATTAAAGGAAGTACTGTTTAGATTTGTTAAGTGAGTATGGTATGCTTGGTTGTAAACCTTCTAAAATTCCTTTACAGTCTAAATTGGTTATATCTAATGAAGCTACTGATAATGATCCTTTACTTGATAATATTACTGATTATCAGAAGCTTATGGGAAAACTTATTTACTTGACTAATACTATACCTGATATTTCATATGCTGTTCATTGTCTAAGTCAGTTCATGCATTCTCCTCTTAAGTCTCATCTCAGAATAGCTTTAAAGATACTCAAGTATCTTAAGGGAGCTCCAAGTTTGGGTATTCATATTACTAAAAATGCTGGTATGTCTCTTCTTGCATATTCTGATGCTGATTGGGCTAAATGTAATGTAACAAGGAGATCTGTTACTGGATATTTTGTTTTTCTAAATGGGTCTCTTGTATCTTGGAAAAGTAAGAAACAACCTACTCTCTCTAAAAGTTCTACTGAAGCAGAGTACAGAGCTCTTGCTTCAGTTACCAGTGAAGTGATCTGGGTTCTAAAAATTTTAAAAGATCTTAAAATTTCAAGTCTTTTGCCTGTTCCTCTTCACTGTGACAGTAAATCTGCTATAAAAATAGCAGCCAACCCTGTTTTTCATGAAAGGACAAAACATCTTGAAATAGACTTACATTTTGTTAGAGAAAAATTTTTAAATGGTGTGGTGAAAACTGTGAAAGTGGATTCTGCAAATCAAATTGCATATATTCTTACTAAGGGGTTGGATACATTACAACATGATTTTTTAGTTAAAAAACTTGGGATGTTTGATATATATCACTTATCAGATTAAGGGGGGATGTTGAGATTTATGATCTGGATACTTGTGTTTAATCTGATTTGTGATATCTGTATTGTTTTATGTTTTGTATTTGTTTAGTTATAATTGATGAAGAGTGATCAAGGGTTGATATTGAAGCTTTGGTTCTAGAGGGACTGCAAGTGCTAAAGAGTTTGGCTTGGATATTACTTTGGGTGGTTAAGACAAAAGTGAAAGTTGAAGGGCTAATATGTATTTTGTGAGGCTATATAAGCTGGAGATATATTCAGTCTTTAATATCTCTGCTATAATCTCTCTCTCACTAAAATTTACGATACTCTCTCTAAAACAAAGAAACCCTAGTTTGTATTTTGATTTCCTTGATCAAAATACTTTGTTACTTGTTGTTATTGATTCATTGTTATTTGATTGAGATCAAATACTGATTGTTGGTTATTTCTATTTGAGAATAGAAGATTTGGGTTGTAATTGTGTTTCTGAAGTAATAAAAGTGTTTTGTTAATCATAGAGATCTGTTTTTCTTCATATCTCTATTTTGGGATCCCAGTAGGTGAGCTCTTTTACACTTTTTATAGTTTAATAAAGTAGTTTGATGAGTTTTATATGCATTATACCTATAAACACCAGTAGAGTAGTTTGATGAGTTTTATTTGCATTATACCTATAAACGGAGTACATGTTCTTCTTAATGGAAGAACGAGGTAGGCGACGGCCCGCCCCGTTGCGGCGGGGCGTCGTTTCACGTCGTTGATAGTTGAACAAATACACATGAAAGTTTATTATTACTACATCAAATATGTAAAGTTAAAGTCGGACACACTTGTTATGAAAATACATTCCTGAAGCTAGCTTTTCATTTTCTAAAGACCGAGTTTCTTCTGGATGCACAACTGCTAACACGAAACCTGCAAAATAATGAGACTGAATTGGTTATAACTCAACTGTCTTTTTCTTTTCTATTTCTTCGGTCGATCATTTTTAGCCGCTTTTATGCTTTTTCAGAACGACTACTATTTATTAATGGAAGTTTTGTTGTGGCATATATGTTCTCATGAGCACAAAGACCATATATATTTATCTAAGAAAGATCTCCAATGTTTGTATCAGCCAACAATGCACTACTACTGCAAAATATTACATTATAAAATGCTATGCTAAGTTTAGCCGCAAGTGATCTCTTTATCATCATCTATCATTATTGTCATATCAAATTTCTTCTCAATTATCATTGTTTCAAAATCTATGATGCACATAGCATACACATGTAGATACACCCATTTCATGCGTTTCACTAAGTCTAGGTTTCTGACAATCTTTAGGCCTAATTCAATGAAGCCCTCCTAGCTGCCTACCAAGTAATCAAATATGTATGCTTTATATGAAGATGTTCGCTTTTACGCCATTACCCCGAGTTAGTGGAAATTTGGTTGTGGAATAGTTGATGTATTTTAAATATCTAAAACTCGTAACAATTTTTTTTTTTTTTTTTTTTTTTTTTTTTTTTTTGCATATTCATTCGGCGTACCTGTATGTGTAACAGCATGCTGCAATATTCAGTAGGTTCAGGTTGTCACCCATTCCTAGTATATCCTGGCCTCAATTATCTTGCTGCAAGGCGTAGGTTTTAGGTCATGAATACTGATAGTTTTTCCTTGCCACACTATCATTTTCCAAGTGTCTTTAGATATCAGATTTGAGCTTCCGGTTGCTTCAATTTTACTGTAAATTACTGAATTAGTTATACACAAACGTACAACAATAAAGTTATTAGTAACAGTACATATATTCTTATGCAAGTTGTTAGATATTGGATACTAAAGTTATCAGCAGAAGCAATTTTCCTTTTTTAAACTGAAAATAATGGTTCGGTCACGAAGCTCCTTTTCGACCTACTCCACTCCTCAAGTACCCAACTCGAGAGTTACTTCACTAGATCAACAAACTCCCTTCTCGGTGGAGAAAACCTTCCACAGCGTTGCTCACACTTTATCCGGTACAAAGCTAAATACTGAATTCTAACACCGGTAGAACCAACCCATTGTCGCTTACACTTTTTCCGGTACAAAGCTAAATATCGAGTCCTTCTTTGGGTACAACCAAACCCGTTATGTTTTGTGTCCCAACATCATAAAACTTTTGTTTTATGGCATAAACACATAAATCATCTAATCTAGTTTGATGATACAAGGTGATGATACAAATGTATAACAAATAACCAATACACAAATGTCTAGTGGATATTAATGCCTAATATAAATGAACTTATTATTACAAGAAGCCTTCAAATGGATGAAAATGATCAGATCACCAATCTTGTAGATCTTCATATTTATATGCTTGTGGTGGATGTGGATGGAAAGATCTTTAAGCTTGGTTTAGTGGATCATCATGAAAATATATTTACAAAAAAATGAATGTTAGAAGCGTTATGATCAAGGGTGTTTCATGTGTCTAACTACTGATCTAAATGAATGAAAGAGATAGAGAGAATATGTGTTAAAGTGGTAAGGAAAACAATAAGGAATGGCCTTGCATATATAGGCAAAAAGGTCTCTGACTAGCTGGATCTCTCCCAAAAGGGATACGGGCAATTGTATCCAAGGGATCCGTCACTCTGGGTTAACCAGTCCGGATTTTGGGTTACAATTTCGGGTTTTGGGTCATGGGTAATGGACTTTTGGTCATGGGTACCCAACATGATGTCATGCATGACGTAATGTACATTTTGGGTCATGGGTAATGGACTTTGGGTTATGGGTCATGGATTTTGGGTCATAGGTACCTAACATGATGTCATGCATGATGTAATGCACTTGAGCCATGGGTTTTGGGTCATGGGTATAGGGTCATGGGTCATTGGTACCCAATTCATTTTTACTTTGATTTTCATATAAATGAAAGTATACTTGTAAAATAAATTGTGTAAGTATACATTGTGTAAAAAAATAATGTCTAGTTGTATAAAATATATTTTAACAAGTATGTAAGTAAACTTTATTGCTATAAGAAATATGAAGTCTGCTTACTTTGTTTAAGTAAAATATATATTTGAATGCAAACTTTAGTGTCAAAATAAAATTAATGTATTTGTATAAAATACTTGTAAATTTAAAATGTAAAATGAGGTTCGAAAGAGAATGATTAACCTTTTAAATACTTAATGACTCTAACAAGTATTTTAAATATTTTAAATGGTTTCTTAGGGGTTTGATCATAATGCAACATAACAAACATGTAAGCACATGTGTTGTAGCATAGGAGGACTCGAGATGTCACGAGGTGTTAAATGTAAGCACTTGTATATTTTACGATATGTATTACAAGTTATATATTTGTCATCAATCAAAATAAACGAGACTGAATAGATTAAATATCGTAATATTGGAACTAACAGAGTGTATAATTGTAGGATGGAACTCCAATATTGTTAAGAGTAGAGTTCATCATATAGCCAAACATTCCAGTTTATGCTAAATAGAGACAATATGTGGTCAATTTAAAAGTTTTTGTACTATAGCATATGCTGCATATGATGAGAGGGATAGAAGGAGATTATGGCATGATCTCAATATGCGTAAATAGATAACTAATGGATTTCCTTGGTTTCCGTATGGGGACTTTAATGTAACCCTGCATGCTGCTGAATACACTGTTGGTGGATCCTCTATGACTGCTAATATGTATGAGTTTAATGATTGCATCAATCAAATTGAGGTGGAAGACATTAGAAGTTCTGGTCTCTTTTATACTTGGACTAAGAATCTGCACAAAGTCAAAAAAAAAATGAGATCAATCTGGTGTGTTGAAGAAACTGGATAGGATTATGGCTAATGAAGATTTTTTCAAGTAGTTCCCTCAAAGGATATGTTGTATCCATGCCTTATTTGATCTCTGACCACACTCTAGTGGTGTTGACTATTCCTAATGGAATGGGGCAAAAGAAGAAATCCTTTAAGTTTGCAAATTATATTGCTGAGAAAGTGGAATTTGTAGCCTAATAGAGAAAGATTGGAAGAAGGAAGTAGTTGGTCACATTATGTTTCAAGTTAGCCAGAAATTAAAGCCTTTCAAGTATCCTTTAAAAAAACTCAACTGGAGTAATGGTAATCTGTTTGAGAAGGTTATAGAGCTAAAAAAGAAACTGAAAGAAGTTCAAACATTGATTGATGTGGACCCTCATGATAAGAACCTTAGAGTATTGGAAGCTGATATTCTAAAAGAATATATTGTTGCTTGTCAAGATGAGGAAAAGATGTTATTGCAGAAGAGTAAAATTCAATTGTTTTAGTGCTCGGGATAGAAATAATGTTTTTTTTTTGTTCCATAAAGCTGTAAGGAGCAGACAGCAAAGAAAAATAATTGATGTTATTTGTGATGAAAATACAGAGTTTTGAGGGGGATGATGTAGCTACTCAGTTTGTGAAGCATTTTAGCAGTTCTTGGTAAAAAGGATGTTGTGGAAAATATTGTTGATAATGAAAGTATTATTCAGAAAAAATATCAGTACTGAAGAAGCTAATATATATGATGATTAAAGAGGTTACTGACAAAGAAATTAAGGATGCAATGTTTGAAATTGGTGATAATAAGGCACCTGGTCCCGATGGTTACTCAGCAATGTTCTATAAGAAAGCTTGGAATTTTATGGGTTAAGATGTTTTCAAAGCTATAAAAGTGTTTTTTTTTGACAAAAAATATCCTTAAGAAGATTAATGCAACAATCATAACTCTAGTTCCAAAGCTTGAAACACAAAGGAAAGTATCTGATGTAAGACCCATAACATGATGTAATGTGTTGTAAACGTGCATTAGTGAAGTGATTACCTACGATAACTAAAAGGATTTGGGGAAGTTGGTTAGCCCGAATAAGTAGGTTATAGTGACAACCTAAAATTCATCACTAATAGTGAAAAATTCGTCAGTGGAAAATTTGTCACTAAACCGGTTTAGTCACGAAAATCAAAGTCAGTCACTTGTCTTCACTATAGCTCTGTCACAAATTAAATAGTGACGAAATTGAAATTTGACACTAAAAAGTGACGAGGCTACAACAGTCACTTAGAGTGTGTGACACCCCTCTTTTTCAATTAATTTCGACACTAAACAGGTTAAAGTCATCACTGTTTGACAAGATTAGTGACGAAAGAAAAGTGCCATTTTTTGGGTGAAACTAACAGGACCTTAACGTCTATTAGTGTAGTCACGATGAAAGTTGTCACTATTATTGATGTTCAGTGACCAGAAAAGTGGTCACTGAAAAAAAATTACAAAAAAAAAACAAAAACAAATTTTGCTACAGTTGTTTTTTCCTGCAGATTTAAACTGCACTTAAATAATAATAATAAAAATCCATAATACAAATTACCTCCGAATAACATGAGAGTTTTAGATTCATCCTTATAATAAGTAAAACCCTATTACATCAAAAAAGGAATTGATGCCCCCACCCATGTCCCTTTTCATAATGCTCAAACTACATATACCAAAGGGTTGTAACTCATTTTTCATCACTTTAGTCTCTAAAATTCAAGACCCACTTCACATAAGTGACTTTAGACCTATTAGCCTCATTGGTTGCCAATACAAAATCATTATCAAAATCCTCGCTAATATACTTCAACGTATGGTTCACTCAGTGGTTAGTGAAGTTCAAACGGCTTATATAAAGGATAGACAAATTGTCAATGGCCCTTTGATGGTGAATGAAATTATCTCATGTGTACCGTTAAAGTGGACGGTACCATGAAATTTAACGGTACCGTGGTATTTAACGGTACCGTCCTAGGTGACAGCTCAATTTTTTTTGTCTTATAAATAGTGGACCATTTTACACTTCAAACAAGATTTTTTTACAGTTTTCTGAGATCAAAACCTATTCCATTTAGTTAATTTTCTTTGATCATTTAGCTTCTTTCTAGTATGTTTTCGAGTGATTAAATCTTCAATTCAAGTGATCACTCTCATTCCTCTATTAGTCCAAGAGAAGAACACACCATATCGTGAAAATACAAAGTGTTGTAGTGCACTCGTAACACTTGTTATATACTTGTTGTATATTGTCGTACACCAAGTTCTTGTCATTATACTTAATTAGTTTGTGTAGATTGGGTAGATCTTGAAGATCGGGTTAATCTTGTGTAGATTGTGTATAGATCGTGTGAAGATCGGGTAGATCTTGTTGCTTTTGTAGTTTGTGTTGATCGCGTGTAGATCGGGTAGATCGAGGTTAGTATTTTAGTCCTTAAAATACACGTGTGTGAGATTGGTTTTAGCTAGATTAGAACTCGACGTTTAGCTTAGCATCGGAAATTGTGATAAGCGACGTTGCACGATTTTCTCCGCTTGAAGAGAGCTTGTTGACATAGTGCAGTGAACCTCGAGTTGGGTACTCGGGGAGCGGAGTAGGGCGAAGAGTAGCTTCATTACCTAACCAATTTATATCTTAGTGTGTTGGTTTGATCTTTCCATCTCTTTACTTTGATCTTATATTTTATATTTCTTAGTTATCCTTGCTAGTTATTTTTAGTTTAATTATATTAAGTTCATATTATTGTTGTTTGATCTCGCATAAACTCGAATCTAGTTTTTTTGAAAAGAACATATTTTAAGGATAAAAACGGTAAGGATATTTAACCTCCCTTTCTAGTTTTTCACATAATTAAATTAAAGGTAAAATTGCAATTTATAATGAAATATGAAAAACCATCATTTTGAAGCTTATAAAAACCTCTTATTTATTCTTAATGGTAAATTTATTATGAAAGAGCCAAAAAAGGCAACAAGAAACAACTACTAAACAAGCCCAAAGTAAAACAGAGCTTAAAGGATACATCCCTAAAAGCTTACTTTTGCTGAAAATGCACAATGGCCATGGACATACCCATGCTCAATCATAAAGTTTAGTCAAACACTTGTTGAAACTTATCTAACATATATAAGTTAATAAGCTTATAAGCCAATCATATTAAACTTAGACTAACATCCCTGAAAACAAAAAATATTCCAATTAAACTTTTTTACCCATTTTATAAAGTTAAGAAAAAAAATTCAGTCTCACAAAAGATTGATAAAACTTATCCATGGGCTTTTAAATTTATTGAAAAACACCCCAAGAATGCCAACGTATGTACTAAACATAATACAATAATAACTCAAGCTAAACGAAAGTAAATGAAATTATTTTCCTAAGATGAACATAAACACATTAGTGACGGAGCCGGTAGGGGGGGCTGGAGGGTGCTCGGCCCCCCCTAACCGGCTCAACTGCCTTAGATATATATGAGAGAAACAACCTTGGATTAGTTTCATTTTGATGAAAAAGCAAAGAGGGAAATATAGTTAAGCTCCGGCCATAAGATAGACGAAGAAGATGAAGGTTTAGGTGAGAGAAAAACAAAAAGTGACAAAATTTTGTATTGATAACTGGAATAATATGTAGTGTACAACTGGAGTATATTATTAAGGTCAAGAGTAAAAATCTTCTAATAATACTTTTTTTTTCACCTACACTGAAGCATACACTATATTTTGTTTTGTGGTGTATTATATAAATCAACTTACATTTAAAAAAATATAAGTGAACTTTTGTTAAACTATAAGAAATTTGTTTCTCGACATAAATTTAAAATCTTCTTAGTTTGTTTAATATGTTTTGTTACAAAAAAGCCGCTGAGTCAATAACATTTTTATTATCTCTATTATAGTTGTAACTATAGCATTTAAATCGATACAATCTTACACCTTTTTTTCTAACTATATGCCCAACTGGATAAAACTGTTTACCAATTGACTTGTTCACTGGTCGATTTTATCGCATTGGATAAGTTGAAGAACCTTCGGATAAGTAATTGTCAGTTACCACGGAAAAAATATCATTGGACCCGTATATCGAACGATTCAAGCTTCAATCTAATTTTTAAAAGAAATAATTGTATGTTTTTACAAAGAAAAAAAAAAGCCCCCCCTTAACAAAAATTCGTGGCTCCGCATAAATACCACTTTACCCATGATACCTTCTACAAAAGCAGAACACGAGCCTTAGATATGTGTAGATATGACAACCTACATGTTTAGGTGTATTAAAACTTATCCATATAACTTTACTCTCAAGATCGACATGCATGGAAAATGCTACGTAATTGCAATGTGTAGTGTGTACAATCCATATGCCATCTTCTATATTCCGGCATCTTGCTTTTTAAATTTCCCCATGCTTTCTCATTTATTGCCCACGAACCACTACCTTACAATACATCTATAAATATCACAACTAATATCGACCATCCATCACAATCTTCTTGCAAAAAACGTTGATAACCATTAACCAGCAATGTCATCAAATAACGAAGCCAACTTTCATGATTTCTTACCCATAATGGCGGATAAACTAGGTGGTGAACGACTAATGGATGAGTTATGTAACGGGTTCCGAATGCTAATGGACCCTATCAAACGTGTTGTCACGTTTGATAGCTTAAAGAAAAACTCGGCCGTATTGGGTATTGGAGACTTGACTAATGATGATGTGTTGAGTATGTTGAAAGAAGGCGATTTAGACGGTGATGGTGTTTTGAATCAGATGGAGTTTTGTGTTCTTATGTTTAGATTAAGTCCTGATTTGATGAAACAATCTTGGTTTTTGTTAGAAGAAGCTTTAAGAACAATAGTTGAATTTGAATCTAATTAATATATATGTAATAACTTTGTTTGGTATTGTATGGAAAGAATAGTTTGTTTGTAATAAAAATTTTAAGCTAATGTTTTAACGTCTGTTCACTGAGTTTAAATTCATTTTGGGTACGTTTCATTTGAGGAATCACTCACACAAGCTATTAACCTTGCTTAAATTTCGTTACAAATATGTTCAAGATTGGTTTTATATAGTACGACTCCGTAATACCTAAAAGAAACACAAAAAAATAAACGTTTAACATGCTTAGATTCGGGATTTAATGGATTTGGATCAAAACGAATAATTTCTTGATACATGTCGACGTGACAACACGTTTGATAGGGTCCATTAGCATTTAGTAATTTCGGTATCATAAGGTCTAAAGGCGTTTGGAAGATTCTAAAGTTGAGTCGTGTCGTCTAAAATCGAGTGACTGAAATGGATTTTGCATACAGGATTGGCACAAGGTTTATTGATCAATATTATAGTGATCAGTAGTGAATTTTCATTTTTTGGTGTTATTGTAAAAAAATTCGATAATTCGTAATTTTGTTTATAATGAATAATTAGTCGGCTTAAAAAAATGATAAATTAAAATATAATAGTAAATTAGTAACTTGTTAAAGCTGGTGTTGTGACATGTTATGAGTAAGAGTGTCAATAGTGTCGGGTTGATCTGAACCGAGCCTGATATTGCTTATAAGGTCGGGTTTAATTTAGTTGAAAAAGCTTATTAGGTTATTTGGCCCGAACCTGATAACCAGATATTGTTACTGGGTCGGGTTTAAGCTGTATTATTTTTCTTGTTGGGTTATCGGGTCAACCTGATATCGTGAAAACACTTCTTTCACATGTAATTTTAGGCTATTTTTTATTAGTTGATACGAGTAGACAGTAGTTCATTAAGCGATCATTATTTGTTTTATTATTTGTTTTAATCTATTGGTTAGTTCAGAATCATTGACAGAACTAAAAATAGGTAAGGCAAGTAAAGTTCTATTATACTATTATAGCATTTGGAATGGGCCGATCATCTTGGGCTTAGTTAGGCTTGCGAAGTGATAATACCCAAAAGGGCGAAAGTTATGATTTGGTCAAGTCCACATGATTTATGTTTTTTCTTTTTTCTTTCACGAGTCTATCAAGCTTTTGTGAATTTATGAAAAACTGGTAAGTTTGACTAAATTTTTCTAGTTTTCTACATGCCCTTTTTTAACCAGATTTTTTCAGCTCATAAACTTCTACATGTAACCCACGAAATTCGCGAGTGTATATTCTAGTAATAAGTGTATATCGAAAGGTCCAAGTTACAGAGTCTTATTTTCTGTCAGTTTTTGTGAGCTTTCATCTTCGATTACAAAAATACGTGATATTGAGCAATTTTTTAACTGAGATTTTTGGTGTTGGCAAAGTGTCGAAATCATTTAGCGTCTCGCTCTAGTGTAATCTCTTCAAATGACATTTGAAACAACTTGGAGGCTTTTGGAGTTTTCATTACAGACACTTATTTAACCGCTTTTGTTGCATTGCGTATTTGCGTTTGTCAGTATTACCTTAACAAGTATTGTGTACAGATAGCATCTAATAAATTTCTTAGTGATCAAGATGTCAACATTTCATCTAATTCAATTGACGGAGTAAATTAACACGAAATATGTACCATTGAACGTTTTTGCTTTAAATGGATTTATACTAATATACTAATATACTGGAGTATTGTTTAATTTAGATTGCAAGAATGTGCCGGGTCATATACTAATATACTGATCTTTTATATAATAAAATAATTACATTATTTCGGAACAATTTTGTCAAAACAATCTTATTAGTATATAATACAAAGAGAAAAATATTTTGTTTATGAGGTATCACCTGTCCTACCATTTAAAGATGATGATCCAAATTTTTATTGTTTCTTTTCATCGAAACCACATGTTATTAACTTTCGTTTACAGGTTCGAAATCATTTTCACATACATTATAGTTTGCCAAAAAACGAATATGTAAATTACATATACGAGATTGTATGATCAGCAAACGATCAAATTGGTTGAATTTGCGAGTTTACATTATCATAAACCACTCGATGATTAATTACAATATGTATGTATGAATGTATATACGTATGATACACATCCACATACATTCTTGTTATTTTGTTGTCATGAGTGTGTCATATGTGCGTGTGTTTGACAGAAGAAGTATGATTCTGTACGTGGTCAATATATTCCCATTCAAAGAAAAACAAAAATGATTCCATTTTTGCTTTTGCGATTGATGCATTAACATTGAATACTATCATTTTGACCTTTCTCTAGTTTCGAAAATAAATATCTTTGCTTGAATAAAGTTGCAACCCACATTTTCGATTTTGTTTGTTTTCTTAAATACGTATATTCTTATTAGTTTATTACTTTATGATTTGTATCATAACGATTTTCTTCTAGGGCTGAGCAACGGGTTAAACTTGATCAGAACTGATAAAACCCGACTCGACTCAAAAACTGAATAAGGTTAAAACGTAAACCGAGAACCGAACTGAGTAAAAGTTATCAAAATCAAACCGAATAAGGTCAGTTCGGGTCAGTTTGTTGTTTCAAACCAAATAAGTGTGTTTTGACCCGAACTGAGTAAAACCGAAATAGTTATACAAAACCGTAAACTGAAGAATAAAATCGGTTCGGTTCGGCCCGATTCGGTTCAGTTTGCAGTGAGAGAATAATATCACTGAAGCAAATCCATGGTGTCTACATTAAAACTATGTTGTCATACCAATTGAACAACATATATGTCATGCCAATTGAACAACATATATATGTTATGATAACATATACGTTGTTCAATTAACATGATACCATGCTTTTAATGTAGACACAACATGGACTTGCTTTAGTGGTATCATTCTCTTACTACAAACACTCAATTAACTAGTTAAAGGAGGGTCTTTTTAAAGAATGGTCTGGATTCGATCTCAACTGTTAACTAATTAAGTTACTGAAACATGTGAGGAATGGTCAGGTTAGCATCGCAGTTAAGGGTGCATAAAATCAGGTTACTCTCAGCGGTTTACACCTTTTGGATAGTTTTAATGTGGATATTATGCTCGAGTTACGTGGATAAATTGAGGCAAAGCAAAAGTCGAAACTTGTTGCCAAGTGATATTTGGGGCCCCAATTTGTCCAAGCATGCAAAGCAAAGATATAAGCTTTTATTATATGATGTTACAAAGAAAATCCCTTTCACACTATCCTAGAGAAATAACGAACTTTATAGTTCTTATATGATGATAGGTTAAACTTTTATTGTTGATCGATTGATGAATTAGAGCGTTTGCAACGTTAACGCTCAAATGAGCGTTATTGTATAACTTGTGGGTGTTAATGCCCGTTACCCACACCATCATCCAAGTTAAAGTTGTGTTAAAGGTTGGGTGTTAACCCAAATATAGTGCGTTTTTTTTTTTTTTAAATGAATGGTTGTTTTTATAATTTGTTGGTGAGTTAAGGTTTAACCTTGTGAATGTTACGATTGCGGGTGCTTTTTTCGTGAGTTAAGGTGAAATGTTAAAGTTGATGTGGCGCAGACTTGGCAGGATGTTAAACCATAACTCAAGTTATGGATGCAAATGCTCTTACAGGCATGCATGTGTTGAACGTTGTTATTTTTTTTGTTATTATTATTTTTTCTTTTTAGAAATGCAGCTTATGTTAAAATAATAAAAATGTTTACAAAGGAAAGTGATTGTCACACTTTAAAATTTTATTAAAATACTCACTATACAAGCAGCTAAAACAAATTATACTTAAAATACAACCGCCTTCTGCATTTAGGGGGTTTGGGAAAAATAACGTTTTCACATAATCACGTTTGCAAAACCACGGTTGCAAAAAGTAGGCCCCTACCTCCAACTACAAAATTGCGTTTTCAGTAGCAAAATCATGTTTTCAAAAATATTTAGCAAACACTCAAAATTGATTATTTGCGTTTTTCAATCGCAATAATTAGATAATCCACCTCCAAACGCAATCCCAAACACCCCCTTAGTGTAGTGTCCAAATAAATTTTAAAAGTGCGACAATCACTTCCTATTTTTTTCAAATAAAAAGGTACCAAATTTTTTTTTTGAATTTTTTTTCTATGACTTCTTTTTTCGAAATTTGAAAAAAAAAAATTAAATTCTTAAGAATTTTATTTTTTTTAATTCAATTTCTTTTTTTCTTTTTTTTTTCAAATTTCAAAAAAGAATTCATAGAAAACAAATTATTTCTACTGAAATAAAAATTGAAAAAAAAATATCGAAAAGAATTTTATTTTTTAAATATTTTAAGAAACTTTTTTTTTTATGATTATTTTTAAATTTTTTTTTCGAAAAAAAATTTAGAAAAAAAATTTTCAAAAAAAAGTTATTAGAAAAAAAAATTCAAAAACAAATTTTTGAAAAAAAAATCGAAAATAATTTTATTATTTTAATACTTTAAGAAAACAATTTTTCGATAACTATTTTTTTTTTTTTTAAATTGTTAAAAAAAAATTTGGATGTTAGCATGAAATTGTTACATAAATTCGAGGACCAAACATGTAAAAAAAATTTCAATTTTTTTTGGATATTGCATGAAATGATTATACAAATTTGAGGAACAAACATGTAATTTACTAACGAAGTGAGTTAATGAACGTTTATAAAAAACCCAAATCCATCAAAAAAATTTGTTGAAAACTTTTTTATGCAAAATATAAATATATATATATATATATATATATATATATATATATATATATATAGGGAAGGGATCCGGTAAGAAGAAAAACTAAAATAAGAATAATAAGAAGAATTTCTAGCCACATATTTCAAATAAGGGAGAGATTTTCAAGGGGAGATGCATCCATTTTAATAGGTGCATCTGAAATGTGTGGTTGTGGTTTCTTCTTATCCTTCTCATTTTAATTTTTCTTCTTATTTGATCCTAACTCTATATATATATATATATATATATATATATATATATATATATATATATATATATATATATATATATATATATATATATATATATATATATATCTTAATTGAAAATGAAACATAAGTTTAATATTTTTTTATGCTATTTGCCTTTAAAAAATGGTTGTACTATTAGAACCCCCTATGATGTCACATCATAGGGGAATATTCCATTTGTCTCCCACTTTTTTCAGTACAACACAGTTTTTTGTCAGTTTCTGTTTCGTTTTTCTGACAGTTTTAAGCGTTTGACTTATTAAACTTTATATTTACTGTTCCGCATTTTCAGGTTTATAGCTTTTTGATATAAACAAAATTATAAAAATAAAAAAATAATAAAAAAAAATAAAAAAAAAAACAAAAAAAATAAGGGGGTCAATCTAAAAATATAGCCACCGTCCCAATAACCCCCACCCTTAAAAAAATGTACAAACTGAACATTGATTTGGATGAAGTTTCCAATTCGTTTACTTTTCTAGACACTCAGGGGCGGAGCCAGGATTTAAAATTGCGGGGTGCCGACTTTTTCTGATAAAGTAGCGATAGATTTTATATGCAAATAAATTACCATGTTACATAGTGTGTGGTTTTCAATATAAATTCTATATCCTATAGGCCTGCCACAACTGTGATTTTGATTATAGGGTTACAAACAACATTGTACATATAAATTGATTAAAATTTTCTCTTATGTTGTTCATGTTCTAACTTTGAACCTATATAAGAGTAAAAACTCTTGTGTAGTAATCAAATACTACTAATATCCTCCAATTCATACAAAAACATTTGGTCTTACAGATTACTAGTAAATATTTAAGCTAGTTACATTGTTCTAGCTTTAATGAATATGCTCAAAAGAAAAGATGAAGAATGAAGTTAACTGAAGACGTTTGAAACTATTGCCTAAACAATTAGCATTGAAACTTTTTCCTAAGCAGTTAGCATAGAAACTTAACTTGTTGTATTCTTTGCTTGTTTTGAGTTATGTTATTGCATTAGGCATGTGTAATTGAAATGAATATACCTGTGTAAATGAATATACCTAAAATTTAAACTATTTACTCTTTAGAAATATTTACAAAGCTATACTGGACTACTAGTTTTTAATACTTAAAAAAAATAAAACGAAAACATGGAAATATTATAGATTGATGTCGAATAATTGATTGTCTACGTTGAAGACCAAAGAAAATGGGAACAAAAAATATAACATTTATATATAATAAAGGATTCTTAATAGTATAGTTAAGTAGCACGTGGAAAATGGAAGTCTTAGATTTACAGGGATATTTTTAATTTGTGGCTGAGTAAAGGAGTAAGGGGAGGTCCATTGGCCAAATTGCACCATATACGGGTTTTAGCCCTCTTTACCATTAAAGAAGTTAGACAGGTTGGGGGAGGCCCAGCACCCACCAGTCCCCCTATCTCCTCCGCCCCTGTAGACACTGGCCTAAAAATTTGAAGAATAACATATTATTTATAGGTACCCTAATTCGTACTCCATTATTTTCTTGGAATAAACTTTTCAGTTCTTATGTTTGTCTGCTAACAAAGCCTGCGGGAAACTTTTGACGGCTAACTTTTCATATAATTTTCGTCATTCTCAAGAGACAAAAATTTAAACAAAAAAAATGCACTTTTGCTTTCTTGTATTACATATAGAAAAGGTCTTGTTCAAAATTTGAGATATTCTTAAATAAAGTGAATGTATAACCAGTGCCCTAAGGCATTGGTTAAAACTTGTCTTTTTGTGGTTTTTAATAATTATTTATGTGGGTCCCCGTCTAAATACGCATGTTTGTGTCAACTACAAGAACCATTTATGTAATTAAAAATCACAAAAAAAACAAATTTTAACCGATCTCCTTAGGGCATTGGTTAAACATTCCCTTAAATAAAAACAATAAAAAAAATTTATGACATGAAATTCAAGTGAGTTGGCCATCTAGTCTATGTTTGTTTCCATTAGACGAGTCATATATGGGCAAACACCCTTTATCTAGCATATCTGCATATAAAACTAGTTATAAAATATAATATATTTAGAAAATTAAACAACAGTTGTTTACTAGTCTTTCTATAAAAGTTGTCGTTTTAAAAAAAAAAAGTAAAACACATTTTTGTTTTTTGGCATAAACAAGTGAGATTGACTTAAAAGTAAAACACATTTTGTTTTAACTCGGATCGCGTGACGATCCTACGATCTTTCTTACTATCCTACCACATATGCGATCCTACCATGATTTTACACTGTTTTAGCTAATGAACACGTAAACTCGTACGATCCTACGGGTTTACACGCGATCTTGACCGTCTTAATTTTAGTTATTAATGTGTTATGGGTGAGGTGCTAAGAAACACACCAATAAATGTTATTAAAAGGAAGTTGCACATAGCTCTCTAATGCCTCGATTAGTTTGCATCAAAACAAACATTAAAAAATAATAATAATAATAATAATAAAAATAAAAAAATAAAAAACCCAAAATTTTCTGCACTCGATATTATCATATATACTATAGAGCAAGACATGCTCTATTCACATGCCATGTGTCAAGCATTAATTGCCAACTTTCGCAAGTTGGCAAAAATAATCCCTAAGGTTTACGTGTTGTTGCAAAGTAAGTCCAAGTTGGCAAAAATAGTCCCTAAGATTTAAGTGTCGCTGCAAAGTAAGTCCTTTATAGCAATTTAGCAAAAATAGTCCCTATCCAAATTCACGTCTACAAAAACAATCCCGCTGCATCGCGCGGGTTTCCACACTCGTTAAATCCAATTATTGAGACTCAGGATAAGTCAATAATTCATTATAATCTTCCACCAAGATCGATTCCAAAACCGCGAAGATTCTTGAGCTATATATAAGTCGTCGAGTATAATTATACTCAAATTTACTAAAAAAAAAGTCTTCGGCTTTTAAAATTACTTTTAATTCTGTGAGATCCGTAATTAAGTTTTTTTATCTTTCTTTTTTTGGACAATTGAACCATTAAATATGAACAGTGATGCATTAACCTCTTGAGCTAGTTGGCATTTAATATGTTGATTTTTATGAATATTAATGATGTATTGAGAGTTTGAGACGTATACAAAATATGTACATGCATCGGCAAATTTACAAACAAATGCATATGATGAGCCTCAATTTGCATCAGCATGATGTATTCTTTGAATTTGCTCGAACCATAACTCGTCAGCCGGCAAATATTGTTTTAGTCTTTTAGAAATTTGTTCTATACATAGGTTAGAACATAGAAGTAGTTGAGTGTATTACTCAAACATCTAAACTAGCTAGTAATAGTAATGTAGTATATTATAAGTGATGACAAAGAACATACATATGAATGATGTAAGTCATAAAACATTGGTTCGACATTTTGTTACTTTTAACATCTCTTGAAAACTATATATAGAGAAAACCAATATTTTAAAAACTTAAAAATTTAAACTAACGCTTAATTATTAATATACCATTGATTAAAAATGATAACAATAAATTGAACTTTTAAGTGTTACATCAAATGTAACACACCACACCTCATAATAAAATTTCTTGCGATAACTATAAATTGAACTCTTAAGTGTTACATCAAATGTAACACACCATTGCTATGTCTTCGGATATTCGTATACTATTATTATGATGAGCGTGGAGAAAAGTTTTCTTCTTATAGATAGTGTCAATCAATTTTTCTATTACGTGACTAAAGGAAACCAATATTTTGGAGTAACAATTTGTATTATCTTATTATTGTAAGTTGCTGTTAAATATGAAGTAACAATTTGTATTATCTTATTATTGTAAGTAGTTAAATATGGAGTAACCATTTGCATTATCCTTTTATTACAAGTTGCTGTTAAATAATATTCTTTTCGTCTCATAATAAGTGTTCACATTACTATTTAGATTGTTTTAAAATAACTATTCACTTTTTATTTCAACCAATGAGAATAGAATTTAGTGGGTGGAGATAATATTTGATTAATAGATAATATATTTAGTGGGATTTCTCATAACTTTGTGCATTTAGGAAGTGGACATTTATTATGAGACGGAAAGAGTAGTTTTTTAATTCTAAGTTTATAAAGTTATATGGCATTTTATACTTGAGGGACTATAGTTGTAAAGTCTATAAAGTTATTAAGTTTTGTGTTGGTTTTGTGAAGTTTATTAGTGCAGGGGTTGAACTAAAACTTTGGAGATTATTAAGCTCGCATCCAAGCTAGGGTTTCTCGTAACTTCGTGTATCTCAATATTGCATATGTGTTTTCTCTCTCGTTGATAAAAATTAGTTTGGGAGGTTTGAGAGTTTGACAATGTGGGTTTGTATAAGTGTGTGTTTGTATTTTATTGATTGCATCCGTGTTGGGGACGATCTCTTTCGTTTGTATGTCTGAGTTGCACTTGATTGAGAACAATCCTTCTTGAGTTTGTAATAATAAGTAAATGGGTGGTTGGTTGAATAGCCTTAAGTGTTGTGGTTTCTATTTTCACATGGTGTCAGAACCTCGATCTATTATCTTGGCTCTTATAGGTTAAGATTGGGGATTTTTTGCTTAGTTGTTAGATCGGGTTAAGAATAGTTGTTCAACGAGTTTCAGTTAAACTTGATGGTTTGTTGGTAATTAATTGATTCGATTAATTTTTTAAGGTTTTCATCTTGAAACCCTAGTTAGTGGTGTGTTAAGATTGTGATTGGTGGTGATTGATTATGCTTTTGAAGGTTTTACTAGGTGGAATTGATTTTCAGGGTTTGGATCTTGAAACCCTAATTTCTTGAAATTGGGGGTTTTCATTCTAGTGATTCTTGGGTGTTCCTGGTCACAATTACTCTTGACTAAGTGAATCAAAAGTGATTGTGTATTTTGTCTTCACCTATTTATATAATCAGTGTAAGGTTTTCTTGTTTCTCTTATTTAAAGTAGGGCTGCTTATCGGGTGAAAACCAGACCGAACCGAGAAAAACCGGACCGGATCGAGATCGAATCCGTCAAAAACCCTAGACCGAGACCGAGACCGAATGTGGTCAGTCCGGTCCGGTCCTACAAGGCTAAATTTTCGGTTTGTGGTCCGGACCGGACCGAGACCGAATTTGCCAAAAACGGTAGACCGAAATCGGAACGCCGATCCTTCGGTCCGGTCGGTTTCGGTTCGGTCCGGTTAGTTTTGTTGGTCGGTCCAGTTCATCCGGTCCGTTTGCTCACCCCTAATCTAAAGTGTCTGAATAATTTAGTTTGAACACCTGTAAAGATACTGATTATCTTAACCTACTTCCATAAGAGAAGCAAGGAATCTTGCTTTGATTAGTATCCGATGTTAAATTGGATATTATATTTTTCACTTGGCTTATGTGAGTGAGTTTTTTTTTTATTGTTTTTGGCTTTCTGCATTGTTTGTTCAATCAATTGTTTATTTTGTGTTATGGTAATGATTTGTTGTCTTTTTCGTTATTTAAATTATTATTTGTTGTTTATGTACCTTAAACTGTTTCTTATTGGCTATTTTGGTATATTTGTTCTGGTTTGTTGGTTGCTGTTTGCATACCTAATTATTTGTTTGTTTTTCGTTAATATGGCTATTCTTATTAGTTATTTCGATCAAGGTGATCTTCTGCATTTGCATGCTAATGATTCTAGTGGTACTTCTTTAATTTCTATAAAATTGATTGGTGTTGAAAATTACAGAAAATGGGCGCAATGAAATTGGATATTCAAACTAAACACAATAGGGTTTTATTAATGGTACATGTTTAAAGGATGCTTATGTTGTTAGTGCTCCTTTAACTCAACAATGGGATATGTGTAATGTTGTTGTATTGTCTTGGATTTTAGGTTCTTTGTCTCAAGATATTTATTTAGGTCATGTATTTTCTGATAATGTTGTTGTTGTGTGCGAAGAGTTAAGAGAAACTTATGAGTTTATGGTTCTGTTGTCTTTAATTTGTTGCAAAAAAAAAAAAAAAAAAAAAAAAAAAATTAAACAAGGTGGTTTTACATGTATTTGTGTATTATCATCAATTTATTTCTTTGTGGATGGAGTTTGACATTCTAAACAAACTCTCTAACTATACTTTTGAGGAAAGAAATGAACTTTTAGATCACACAAAGCTCCCAAAGTTAATACATTCCTTTATGGGTCTTGATGAGTCTTTTAACCCATAAGAAGCACTTTCTTAATTAGGAACCCCTTCCTAAGGTTAAAGATGATTTTGTAATTATTTCTAGAGATGAATCTCACAGAGGGATCCTTCCTTTTCTTTTATCCATGATGAAAAACCTCAAGTGTTTGCTTATGTGGCTAGAACTTTTGATAATAATAGAAGAGGAAACAGATCTGGAAATAACTGGAACTATAATAATAATAATAATAATAATAATAATAATAATAATAATAATAATAATAATAAAGGCGTTTATTCTACTCTTGTGTGGAAGAAAGGTGGTTTAAAAGGTCATATTATTGAAAGGTGTTATGAAATAATTGGTTATCCACCTAGTTTTAAAAGAAAACATAATTTGAAACCATCTAGCAATACTAATAATAGGAACAATCAAAATCAAAATGAGTCTAGAAATGGTTTTGGTAGTAATTATAAAGTCATAAAATATACTACTACTGGTTCTACTTTTCCTTTCTCAAACGAAAAGGTTTTCAAGCTTATGAGTATTCTTAATGAAAAAGGTTACATGCTACTTGTTATTTCGTTGAGCATATGATTACTTTGTACTCATATCTCATTTGTGTGATAACATTACTTGTTATATCACCTTTGCTGATTTTAGTCATCAGCCAGACGGATCCCCCAGTATTGCCTAGACGGATCCCTACTAGAAGGGAACCGTGGGATCCGTGAAGTCAGAATGTTTTTCTTTATCACATTTGCCGAAAATTGTGAATTATACTTGTTTTCTAACCCTTGTTTTGCAGTTTTTCAATTAACACATAAAGTTTTTGACATCCTAAAGCTAGGGGGAGCTTTGTGTCAAACAATATTGCAAAATCATTTGCAACTCAATCCATTTTTGGATTACACTTCATGTTACCCCATTGCAACTTTGCAATATTCGAGGGGGAGCACGTTTTCGTCACTTAGACGAACCATTTGCAAACTTAATTGCAAACACAAGTAGCTTATTTTACATTATGTCCTTGACGCCCTTTTTAAAAGGGATGGACTCGTCAAGGGGGAGTTAAGACGAGTACCATTCCCGTCACTTGCTCTCATTAAATCTTTTATAATTTTTCTTATAAAAATTGTGTTAGTTTCTTCAAACACTTTTTGTTTCGACAAAAATGGGGAGAAGAAAATAAAAACTACAAATTCAAACATTTACGAATTTTAGCTTTTCCTTAAAATAATTTTATGTTTTGTCATCAACAAAAAGGGGGAGATTGTTAATACAAATAAGCCGTAAAAACGTTTATTTATATTTTAGGATCTTCTAATGTTTTGTCGATAACAAAAGTAAAATCATATTAACGAAACAAATAAAATACGTAAATGGTTTGAACTAATAGTTTTATAACACACTTACGTTTTCACATAAAACACTATAACAAGATTAAGTGATTTTATATTTTAGATACACATGTACAACAACTAGTGTTTACATATTGGCTTAACAAGTTTAAGTAACTCTATGAGTTAGATACATATGTACAACAACTAGTGTTTACATATTGGGTTAATACATACTTATATTGAGTACACTAAAATGGGTAAAAACAAGTATATACTAAAATGGGTAAAAGCAAGTATATACTAAATAGATAAAAACTAGCTAATGGTTTTTGACCCATAACCCATGGTTTCATATATACCACTTACACAAGTTCAATGTATCCTTAAGGTACATTGTATCTAGATTGAAAACCATGGATCAACCCATAACCCATGACCCATGACCCATAACCCAAAATACCCATGGGCAAAGAGGAGCGGACTACGGATCCCTAGCTTTGCGCTAGCCGGATCCCAAGTGGAAGGGATCCGTGGGATCCGGGGAAACAGTAGGTTTTTCCTCTATAAATAGTGAGCCATTTCTTCATTATATCTCACCCCTCTCCAACATACTTTCTCCCCTATGTTAAATATCACTAACCTTAGATCCAAGAGATCTATGTTTGTAGTTTTGTTTTTGTGTGATCTTTTAGGTTCCTCTTAAAGGGAAGATCACCACCTTTGAAGTCGAGCAAGCTCAAGTCCATGAGTTGCCAAGCTTCCTCATCATCAAGGCTATTGAAGTCCTCTTGTTGATGATCCCTTTCTTTCTTCAAAGAAGCGTAGTGTTAAAGACATTAGTGAAAGATGTCTCAAGTGTCAAGACGAAGATAGTAGTGAAGGGTATCTATCGTCTATAGGATAAGCACTTGTGGTAGGTGCTTAGAAGTCAAGACAAGAAGCATTAGTGAAAGGTGCTTAGAAGTGAAGACACAAGACATTAGTGAAAAGTGTCTTGTAGATCTAATCAAAGGCATTAGTGAAAGGTGCCTTAGATGTACATTCGATATGGTGTGTTTCGATGTACTAGATAGACTAGCATTAGATCCAAGGATATTGATGCCCTTGATGATGTTGTAAAGGAGTAGATCTCCTTTGGGATTAGTCGTTGGTGTAGTGTGGTAGTAGTTCCTCCATTGCAATGGAACTAGGTGCTTAGCCTAGTACCTAATAAAGGGTAGGCGACGTTGTGAAGGTGTAGTTCACCTAAGGTGTGAAAGAACTCGGTGGTTAGCCTAGCACCGTATAAAGGGTAGGCGACGTTGTGTTAGGTGTGGTTCGCCTTGGTGTGAAAGAACTCGGTATTTAGCTTTGTACCGGAAAAAGGTTAAGCGACGTTGTGAAGGCTTCTCCGCCATAAGGAGATTGGTGTAGTGATTACAAACTCTCGAGTAGGTGACTCGGGGAGTGGATTAGGGCAAGGAAGGTGTCCTTGTAGCCGAACCACTATAAATACTTGCGTTGTGGTTTTGTGCTTCTTACTCTTATCTTTTCATTACATATCTTTATATGCTTGTTTATCAACATCCAACACACACAACCAAATAGATTGACATAAGTCGATCTAAATAGTTTAAAAGGAAGTTTTAAATGGTAAAACTATTCAACCCCCCCTTTTAGTTTTCCACAATTGGCATCAGAGCTTCGTTACCAAGTTTCTTGAAGTATATTGTACTTTAAAAACTTGATACGATCCATAGTTAATTGAAAACTACAAAGAAGGTTTTTCATAAAAACAAACACAATGTTTTTTCAAAAACTATATGTTTGGATGTTGAGTTGATAACAACATTTTTTTATATATATATTTTTTAATTGCACTAATCTTCCTTGTGATATTGATTAGTCAAAGCTCATACTCACCAAGCTTTAGGAGTTGCTTGGTAACAAGAATACCTTCCTTAAGAAGGTATCTTAGACGCAAAAGAGCGGGAATCGTCTAAGTGACAGTTGTCATTTGTAAAAGACATTCCTAAGTGCATTCGAGGTATGACTTTCTACTTATATCTAAATGATACTTGTTTAGTATATAAGTGTTATTTGCTAGGCTTTTATTTGAGTAGATTTTTTGTGTTTACACATGATTTACATGTAGCTTCGTTAGGAAGCTTGTTTCTCACATACGTGTTATTTTTCTCGTCTATAGTCATAGTATATAGAGCTTATGCTTTATTTCTTTTAATAAAACAAAAACACGAATTTCAAAAATTCCTCCTTCCCTATTAATAAACCCACTCGACGCCCACTTTTTCAATCCTCACTTTTTCAAATTTTCCAATTTCAAAAATTCCCTCTCATTCAAAAACTTCATCTTCCTCCTCATTCCATCTCTTCCTAAACCAAGAAGATCCGTCATCAACATGGTTTACATCGCACTCGTGCTCATCGCCCTAACACTCATCGCACTTGTGTTCCCTATGATGAAGTTCACATACGGAGACATTTACTTTGTGTTGTTAATCTATATTGGGGTCATCTACCCAATCCTTTGTATCATCCTTAGCATTGAAATGCAATATTATTGATTATCTATTTTATCTAGGATGTTTGTGTTATTATGTGTGTTTCATTTCTTTTGATCTATATGTGTTATATTCATCGTGATACATTAGATGTCATGTATGCATGCTAAAAGAAAATGTAGGATAAAACATACTTCATGGTACAATAACCGTAAAACCTATGTTTTTATTAAAACTGGTTCTGTTACTACAGATCCACGGATCCCGGAAGTTACACTAGCTGGATCCCTTTTGAAAAGGAACCGTGGGATCCGTCCTACTGGAAAACAGTTTTCATGCAAGATTAAAAAACACTATCTTTCTAAAAATAATAATCCACTAGAGCTTCAAAACCATGAGTTAGCTAAATACTAATTGTTAATAGAATATCTAGTAAAAACATTAGATTATTATAGGTTGACCATAAAACGTCTTCCCTTATTAACCCATCACTTCTATAGGTTCAACTATGACGCATGAATACGAGTTTGATTTTTCACTCACTAGCGTCTACACCCCGAACATTTCCCTTGAGCCCAACACACCTGGCAATCATGTTCGTGGGTTCAATAATCTCGAAAACCGTCACTTCCATGAAGGACGTATTGTAGACACCTCTCTACAATTCGAAGAAGGTATCAATACCTCCTTCCGAGCCATAGGACTAGAATGTCTTATTGAAATTAACGAGAAGATATGTCCAAGGTTCATAATGGAATTCTTCCGTCAAGTGGAACTCGTTCGTAACGAGGATCGCTCTCTATCTCTTTGGTTTTATATCAAAAACCAAAAATTCACTTTAAGCCTTGGGCATTTTGCTCACATCCTCCGAATTCCAAACCATGGACAATGTGCCTTCACCGAAGATTGGTCTCTTGATTCTCTCTTCAATTTTCGTGAAGAAAATAGTCCATATTGTTCACACATACCTTCTCCGGAAGAATTAACACGCATGATATGCAAACCTCGACCATATTACTCCAATCCAAACATTATCCATACACGGGATATCCGAGAAGAGTACAAGCCTGTCGCTCTCATTCTACGTGAAAATGTTTGGAGTCTTAGGGGAAATCGAGATATTCTTCCCGCTTGTTGTGCTCACATGTTGTACTGTTTGCTAACACAACAACCATACAATCTCGCCTACTTCTTCGCAAGGCGAATTGCAAACCTTCAAGGCTCCAAGGATAAACTCATCCCTTATGGAATGTTCTTGACACGCCTCTATCACAATGTTATGCACTTCCATCCTCAATTTCAAAGTCCGTTGTACGTACTTGTGAACAAGATGATGGAACCGCTAAACATATCTCACATGAAGACTTTCTTCATTCTTGATTCCACCAATACCCATCAAACACATAATGATCCTCCTAGCGAAGACACTCAAGGAACCTAGAATAGTCAAATAGGATCAATTCTACTCTACTCATTGGTTATCAATGTAATCCTATCTCTTTCATGAAATAAAACATCTTACATTTGATATCCTAGTTTTAGAACTCCTTTAAACAAAACTTGGAATATAATGCATTGTCAAAGATCATTGCATACCTTTAGTAAAGGTTCTGTCTAGCAGATAGACGGATCCCAAATGTTGTACTAAACGGATCCCTACATCTAGGGAACCGTGGGTTCCGGCAAAACAGAAAATGCAATTGCAAGCATTATATGTCAAACACATCCTTAGAACACCTCACACTAAGCTAAACATAGTGTCTTAAGATTGATTAAGACTTTATCAAGATAGGTTGACCTTTCCTACACTTTCTAACTCACATAGATCACATTCTAAGACTTTGTTTGATCTACCATTTCAATCCATCACTCTTCCGCTCTCAAAACTCACACTTCATTTTTTACTTGATCCCTCACAACTAGGTTAGAAATCCTTCGATTATGACAATATTGATCATTAATCAACCTCACCTCAAAATTGATCAAAGTTGATCAAATCCTAGTTTTTCCCATCTCAAAGCCATTAGGATATTTTCCAAAACACAATCCTAAGACACAACCTGATCTCTAGGATCATTTAGTTTCATTTAATTTCAATTGACATCTTTAATGTCATCCTTGCTCATCCATTGGTATTTTTTTGAAAGTTCCAAATCCTTCCATAAATAACAATCATTAGCTACACCACTCATTGCCTTCAAACACTTAAGCACCCCTTCATTTAAAACACTTGGGAGAACTGAAACACTCAAGGTGATGTAGGTCTAGGATCTTAGAAACATCATTTCCACTCTTTCATAAACTGCTGAACGCCGGATCCCTAGAACTAGCCTAGACGGATCCCTCTGAGAAGGGAACCGTGGGATCCGGATGACAGTCTATGACAAATCTTGGTAAAACAATCATTTCAACTCATCTTCCTAACTCAAACACTCCATCTCATCTTAAATGAGTTCCTAGAACAGCACAACCTCTGTAGTTGACTCTTGTGCATGCTAATCATCACATTCCAATGAATCTTAGTGGCTTAAGGCTTAAATGCACTTTCCAAATCTCTTGGTTTATAAACCACCTTGTTAGGATCTCCATAGTCATCACTCTCATCCTAACTTTCAGCTTTTGCAATCCCTTCAAATCATCTCATCATGAGAAAAATCCCAAGCAACAACCTATCCACCAAAGAACCACCCATCAAAAGGGCTCGTGTTGTACACGAAATCTCTTCAACCGAATCATCTCCGGTCAAACCAACAAACCTTCATCATCCAATCAAACCAATTCCTAGAAGGTTAGTACCCACAAAATTACCTATACCAAACACAACCATACCTCCTAGGCCAAACAATATCATTTCCACTAAACCATCACCTTTGATTCCTAGAGCTATCTCTTTTACATCCCCAAAATCATCACCTCACCTCTACAATTTAGAGGACTTGCCACCTAGGCCGTCTCATCCGCTTCCGCCGACAACATTCTCCTCATTAGGAGGAACAATGATTCAAAATCAAGGTGTTGAGTCAACACTTGCTCCGGCTTCCTTTTCGCCGTTTCCATCATATAATCCCATTTGGATTATAAGAAATCACCAAAGTCAACCACCCGACCTTATGGAAGTTGACACATCATTACCACCATCATCATTCTTGATCGAACCATTCCTAAATGGACCTCCACCAATCCCTCCATCATTCGAGGCTCCTCAAACCACTTCAATTGATCCTTTGAATCTAGCCACTTCATTTCATCCACCACCACTATCTAGCCATGACAAAGATTGCTATCATTGTCAACATGTTGAAAGTTTGATACATGAAGTACGAGAAGACCAACGTTTCATGTTCTATCATCTCCTTGAACGTTTCGACGAGATTAAACCTAAACATAACTTGAGCTAGAGGATTATAGTGGTGTCTAAGCTTCAAGCGTTAGTTGGTCTAAGAAATTCCTAGTTATGTATTGTCTATTTTCTTATTTTTGAGTCATGTATATCATAACTCTTGTTTTATTAAATGGAATTACATGCTACTTGTTATTTGGTTGATCATATGATTACTTTGTACTCATATCTCATTTGTGTGATAACATTACTTGTTATATCACCTTTGCTGATTTTAGTCATCAGCCAGACGGATCCCTTAGTATTGCCTAGACGGATCCCTACTAGAAGGGAACCGTGGGATCCGTGAAGTCAGAATGTTTTTCTTTATCACATTTGCCGGAAATTGTGAATTATACTTGTTTTCTAACCATTGTTTTGCAGTTTTTCAATTAACACATAAAGTTTTTGACATCCTAAAGCTAGGGGAGCTTTGTGTCAAACAATATTGCAAAATCATTTGCAACTCAATCCATTTTTGGATTACACTTCATGTTACCCCATTGCAACTTTGCAATATTCGAGGGGGAGCACGTTTTCGTCACTTAGACGAACCATTTGCAAACTTAATTGCAAACACAAGTAGCTTATTTTACATTATGTCCTTGACGCCCTTTTTAAAAGGGATGGACTCGTCAAGGGGGAGTTAAGACGAGTACCATTCCCGTCACTTGCTCTCATTAAATCTTTTATAATTTTTCTTATAAAAATTGTGTTAGTTTCTTCAAACACTTTTTGTTTCGACAAAAAGGGGGAGAAGAAAGTAAAAACTACAAATTCAAACATTTACGAATTTTAGCTTTTCCTTAAAATAATTTTATGTTTTGTCATCAACAAAAAGGGGGAGATTGTTAATACAAATAAGCCGTAAAAACGTTTATTTATATTTTACGATCTTCTAATGTTTTGTCGATAACAAAAGTAAAATTATATTAACGAAACAAATAAAATACGTAAATGGTTTGAACTAATAGTTTTATAACACACTTACGTTTTCACATAAAACACTATAACAAGATTAAGTGATTTTATATTTTAGATACACATGTACAACAACTAGTGTTTACATATTGGCTTAACAAGTTTAAGTAACTCTATGAGTTAGATACATATGTACAACAACTAGTGTTTACATATTGGGTTAATACATACTTATATTGAGTACACTAAAATGGGTAAAAACAAGTATATACTAAAATGGGTAAAAGCAAGTATATACTAAATAGATAAAAACTAGCTAATGGTTTTTGACCCATAACCCATGGTTTCATATATACCACTTACACAAGTTCAATGTATCCTTAAGGTACATTGTATCTAGATTGAAAACCATGGATCAACCCATAACCCATGACCCATGACCCATAACCCAAAATACCCATGGGCAAAGAGGAGCGGACCACGGATCCCTAGCTTTGTGCTAGCCGGATCCCAAGTGGAAGGGATCCGTGGGATCCGGGGAAACAGTAGGTTTTTCCTCTATAAATAGTGAGCCATTTCTTCATTATATCTCACCCCTCTCCAACATACTTTCTCCCCTGAGTTAAATCTCACTAACCTTAGATCCAAGAGATCTATGTTTGTAGTTTTGTTTTTGTGTGATCTTTTAGGTTCCTCTTAAAGGGAAGATCACCACCTTTGAAGTCGAGCAAGCTCAAGTCCATGAGTTTCCAAGCTTCCTCATCATCAAGGCTATTGAAGTCCTCTTGTTGATGATCCTTTTCTTTCTTCAAAGAAGCGTAGTGTTAAGGACATTAGTGAAAGATGTCTCAAGTGTCAAGACGAAGATAGTAGTGAAGGGTATCTATCGTCTATAGGATAAGCACTTGTGGTAGGTGCTTAGAAGTCAAGACAAGAAGCATTAGTGAAAGGTGCTTAGAAGTGAAGACACAAGACATTAGTGAAAAGTGTCTTGTAGATCTAATCAAAGGCATTAGTGAAAGGTGCCTTAGATGTACATTCGATATGGTGTGTTTCGATGTACTAGATAGACTAGCATTAGATCCAAGGATATTGATGTCCTTGATGATGTTGTAAAGGAGTAGATCTCCTTTGGGATTAGTCGTTGGTGTAGTGTGGTAGTAGTTCCTCCATTGCAATGGAACTAGGTGCTTAGCCTAGTACCTAATAAAGGGTAGGCGACGTTGTGAAGGTGTAGTTCACCTAAGGTGTGAAAGAACTCGGTGGTTAGCCTAGCACCGTATAAAGGGTAGGCGACGTTGTGTTAGGTGTGGTTCGCCTTGGTGTGAAAGAACTCGGTATTTAGCTTTGTACCGGAAAAAGGTTAAGCGACGTTGTGAAGGCTTCTCCGCCATAAGGAGATTGGTGTAGTGATTACAAACTCTCGAGTAGGTGACTCGGGGAGTGGAGTAGGGCAAGGAAGGTGTCCTTGTAGCCGAACCACTATAAATACTTGCGTTGTGGTTTTGTGCTTCTTACTCTTATTTTTTCATTACATATCTTTATATGCTTGTTTATCAACATCCAACACACACAACCAAATAGATTGACATAAGTCGATCTAAATAGTTTAAAAGGAAGTTTTAAATGGTAAAACTATTCAACCCTCCCTTCTAGTTTTCCACAGTAGCCATTCCTCTTTCTTTAATGGAAATGTGTTTTTTTAAAAATATTTTTTTCATATTTTTTAATGTAAATATTAAAATTAATTGGGTAAACCATAACTCATGATTGATTATAGATTCAGGGGAAAATCAACATATGACTATTTCAACTGTTAATATGACTTGTGTGATTGATATAAGTTCTTTAAACTTGACTGTTAGCCATTCTAATGGAACTTTAGCTAAGATTACTCATGTTGGAAATTTGAAACCAAACAATAATGCTATATTATTTGATGTTCTGGTGATTCATGAGTATTATGTTAGTTTGTTATATGTGCATAAACTAATTAGGGACAATAGATGTATGGGTTTGAGAGCTAACATGTTTCATTTAGGATTTAAAGGATTGTTCGGGGGACTAGTAATGAAAGAGGTGATTTGTATATGTTTGATGTTGACTGTAACAGAACTACTAGTAGTAATCACTATAAGTTTTTTTGTTATGTGTCTAAAGGTGTTTGGCATAATAGACTTGGCCATCCTGCTAATGAAGTATTAGATGTTTTAAACATAGACTTGACATATCTGGTGTTAATCATCATTATCCTTGTGATACTTGTCATAAAGCAAACAATCTAGAGAACCTTTCCCTCTAAGTGATCACAAAACTTTGGAAACTGGTGAATTGGTTCATTTAGATCTGTAGGGCCCATATAAGGTTCCTAACATAGAATGTTTTGGATATTTTTAAAATGTGGTGAACAATTACCCCGCGTTTGTTTGGGCGTACTTGGTGAAAACCAAAAATGAAGTTTATAACCATTTTGTTAGTTTTTATTGTTTTTGTTTAACTTAGCTTAATAAAAAAATTAAAGTAGTTAGGTCTGACAATTGAACTTATTTTGTTAATAATAAATGGAAGATTTTTTTTTCAAAATTGGTGGTATTGTTTACCAAAAAACTTGTTCTTATACTCCTCAGCAAGATGAGATTGTTGAGAGGAAACACATACATCTGCTTAATGTAGCTAAAAGTCTTATGTTTCAGGGAGGGATACCTTTACATTTTTGGTCTGAATGTATTTTAACTGTAACTTATTCAATTAACATGATTTCTTCCTCTATGTTGAATGGTAAGTCTCCTTATTCTGTTGTGTATAGAAAAGATCCTAACCTTTCTCGTTTAAAAAGCTTTGGGTGTTTGTGTTTTGCTAGTACTTTAAATAATTCTGACAAGTTTAGTTCTAGGTCTGAAAAAGTATTTTAATTGGTTTGTCAAGTGTGAAAAAAGCATATAAAGTTCTTAGTATTGAAAAAAATGTTTTATTCAAGAGATGCTAAGTTATATGAAACAATTTTTCCATTTAAAATGGAAACAAGTACAGAGTTTATTAGTGAAAATGAGTCAAATATAAAAAAATTTGATTATGCTAATGAAAGTGATTTAAAAACATCTGGCAGAGATGGCATTGTGCCCCAACCAAAAGGTAATTCTCAATAGGATCATCTTAGAAATGATGATTTACACACTACAACTCCTATAGATCAACAAAATCCCTCTGAGGGAAACAGGGACCAAAATTTGAGGATTCCAAAATATATAATAGAAGCACAAAGTGAAAATATTAGTCTTAGAGGTAGACATCCTAAGATGCCTGCTAAGTTGAATGAGTTTGTGCTGGATGGATAAGTAAATTATGGTTTAAATAAAGTTGTTAACAATATTAAACTCAGTTTTGAAATTTTTGTTTTATTTCAAATTTAAATAATTCTTTCGAGTCTAGATCTTATAATGAGGCTGTAAAATATCAAAACTAGGTTCTAGCAATGAATGAAAAAACAAAAGCTTTATACAAAAACAATACCTAGATTTTAACTAATCTGCCTCCAAATTGAAAACCTATAGGATGCAGATGGATTTTTAAAATAAAATACAAGCCATCTGTGGAGATAGATAGATATAAAGCTAGGTTAGTTGCTAAGGGGTATAGTCAAAGAGAGTGAATAGATTACGAGTAAATATTTAGTCATGCGGTTAATATGGGTACAATTAGATGTTTGATAAGTTTAGATGTTCAAAAAGGTTGGAACTTATGTCAAATGGATGCAAATAATGCATTTTGTATGGTGATTTAAAGGAAGATGGTGATTCACTCTCCTCGATTCTTTAATAAATCTGATAATAAAGTGTGTAAATTGGTGAAGTCTTTATATGGCTTAAGCAAGCACCTAGACAGTGGAATCATAAGCTGTCTACTGCTTTGCATGAAGCTGGTTTTGTGCAGAATAAACATGATCATTCTATTTTGTTAAGTCTAATGGTAAATTGTTTCTTGCTCTACTTAATTATGTTGATGATATTGTGATTACTAAAACAATTAAACTACAACTATTAAAATTAAAAAAAAAATCGAAAACACATTCAAAATTAAAGATTTTGGTGAGTTAAAGTTTTTCCTAGATATTGAAGTTTGTTGGGAATTCTGTGAAACTGTGATTCTGCTGATCGAGAAACAATGGATTCTGCTGAAGCAGTGAGCCGTGGAATCTGCTGAAGTAGTGAAGCTGTGATTCTGCTGAAATAATGAATCAGTGTAGAGCGTGCTTGAGTTTAATTATTTATATGTTAGCCCATATTTATTATTGTACTGTCCAAGGTTAGCATGGGCTTGTTTAGAGTTTTCCCATAATTATTCTATGTATGGGTTAAAACAATATTTAGTTGCATGCTTGCATGCTTGTTCGTTTCCCTAGAAAGGGATTAGTGTTCCTTCTGTATAAAAGGAGATTAAGTCTTTTGTATGAGGGACACTTCAACAAAAACATTCAAAACCTCTTTAG
Organism: Chrysanthemum seticuspe; assembly: GCA_019973895.1. Taxonomy (NCBI): domain Eukaryota; kingdom Viridiplantae; phylum Streptophyta; class Magnoliopsida; order Asterales; family Asteraceae; genus Chrysanthemum; species Chrysanthemum seticuspe. The sequence continues at coordinate 318,456,801 of BPTQ01000008.1, forward strand.
AGAGTGTAATAAAGATCCATAGAGGATCATAGTATTATTAGAAAAACCTTGTTGGTAACTTTGATTGTGTTCTTATTATTCCGCTGTGCATGTTCAATCATTGTTATTATATACTCTAGTTGAGTCCGGATCTTGGATTTAACAAAGTTCTAAAAACTAAACAAGGGTTCTGTTAAACTCAAATGAAATACGATTTGGAGCTTTTTCATGAATTAGGACTGCTTGCTTGTAAACATGTTCATACTTCATTTCCATAAAATGCAGTCCTTGCTCATAAAAAAACTGATGATGATATGTTTTTAACTAGTATTACTAGCTATCAAAAGTTAGTTTGTTTAAATATAAATTAAATTAGTTTGAAATAGAAAAAGAAAAAGTAAAACTAACAATACACAAATATGTGGTTGAAATTTTTTTAAAACATAAAATGAAAAATGTGATTGGTAGATATGACCAAAAGACACTAGTGGGGGCAAGAATGGATGTTGATAGAAAATGATGTGTCAGGGGTATCAAAATGAAACCAAACAAATAATTTGAGGATTTTTTCAATCCATACCTCTTAATACCCATAAACCAAACGGGCCCATTATGTGTGAGTGGTTTCTTCATACCCTCTAATATCATTTTACTCTATACCAACACCCATACACATTGTGATTCATAAACCAAACGGGCCCATTATGTGTGAGTGGTTTCTTCATATCCTCTATTATCATTTTACTCTATACCAACACCCATACACATTGTGATTCATAACGACAAACCAAACGCACACTAAAATAAAAATACTTAACTAGTTTTACCAATAGTAATTACATAACATTTATATCACATAAGAACCTATAGATAATGCAAAGTTATACGTATATGCAACTGTGATAATATCAACCACAACACTTAAAGCTATTCAAGCAACCACCCTTTTACTTCTTATTACAAACTCAAGAAGGATTCTCCCCAATCGAGTGCAAGCCATACATACACTTATACAAACCCACACTATCAAACTCTCAAACCTCACAAACAGATTTTTATCAACGAGAGAGAAAACACAGATGAAATATTCAAATACACAAAGTTATGACCCTAGCTTGGATGCAAGCTTATATAATCTCCAAAGTTCTACTTCGCCTTCTGCACTAAAAAACTTCACAAAACCAACACAAACTTAACAACTTCAAAAACTTTACAACTATAGTCCCTCAAATATAAAATGCCATATAGCTTTATAAACTTATAGGTAAAATGCTGTTATTTAACATCCTCTCTTAAGTTTATAAAGAAAACATATTTAACATTATTAATCTGGTACATAACTCAGTATGTTGAGCACTACCAAGACTTTTTGTAAGAATGTCTGCAACTTGGTTTGAAGACTCATATTTCAAAGTTTTAATTAACCCATATGCTACTTTTTCCTTTACCAAATAATCATCAATATCAAAGTGTTTACTCTTTTCATGCATTGCAAGATTAGCAACAATCTGTGTTGCAGAGCTGTTATCACAGAACAACTCTACAAGTATAATACCTTCCACACCAAGAACCTTTAATATGTTTAAAATCCACATTACCTCACAAGTTGAAGATGCCATAGATCTATAGTTTGCTGCAGCATATGGTTTGACAATGTAACTTGCTTTTTTACTTTTCCAAGGTACCAAAAAAGCACATAAATACACACAATATCCAAAAATTGACCTTCTGGTCATTGGACATTTAGGCCAGTTAGAATCAACAAAATCAATAACAGACTTATGATCAGCCTTGGTAAACTTAATACCAGAATGTGGTGCTAACTTAAGATACTTTAAGACTCTTAATGCAACATTAACATGGGATTGAAGTGATGCTTTCATATAGGGATGTTTGTCAGGTTGGTTGGGTTCGGGTCGGGTCAAAGTTGGGTCGAGGCTAAAAATAACATATCCGAACCCGACCCTAGTTGAATTCGGGTTAGTCGGTTCGGGTCAAGTCGGGTCGGGTCAAACCGGGTTCTGGTATGTGTCATTTATAAAATCGCATAATTTATTTCTTAAACTCAGTAGTTAAAATCTTAAACCACCAAAAGGCACATGTATAAATCACATAATTTGTTTGTTGCATTTGTTTTTTTACAGTAGGCTTGTTGCAAATTTGCAATAGGAAAATGTATACATATTAAAAAACCACAAATATAATACAAATTGTAAGCATGCAAATGCATGCATGGTAACAAGCTAACAAGCTAACAAGCCATGAAGTGTATTTGTGAGTAGTTACTAAATGGATAATTATGTTACAATTGTTTTTTGGAGACTTGCAGTAGTCTTATAATATATTTGCAAAATTGCAAGTTGCAAACTTGCATCAGCAAATACTAAGAGCATGTAATAATAGGAAAATAAAAGAACAAGACTACCATGAGTTGACATTAGTTGTAACTTAGAAATTGTATCATTCTAATAACAAGAACAGTATGCAAAAAATGACCAAAGTTTATAAAGATTACAAATTGTACCATTAAACTTGGGCCTTTCAAGTAAATAAAGATTAGGCAAAGTCTATCTAAAAAGTTATAAAAACATAGAGAAGAAAACTAACTCGGGTTAGTCGGGTTGACCCGAACCTGAATAGGCAAAGTATTTTGAACATGATACCCAACCCTATTTCGTGTTCGGGTTAGTCGGGTTAACCCGATTGACCCGAGTTAGATGTTACTCCCACTAGTTATACGGACAAAAACGTATAAAAACGGATGAAAAACGGATAAAAACGGATAAAAACGTAAGAAAACGGACGAAAACGTAAAAAAACGGAGTAAAGCGTAAAAAACGGATGAAAACATAAAAATGGACGAAAACGTAAGAAAACGGACGAAAACGTAAAAAAACGGACGAAAACGTAAAAAAACGGAGTTAAAAGTAAGAAAACGTATGAAAACGTATGAAAACGGACGAAAACGTAAAAAAACATACAAAAAGTGTAAACTACACTGTTCGTCCTTGCACCGTTCGTCCTTATGGTGTTGAAATGACGATTATACCCTCAAGTTAACAAGACTTAACGACCGTTAGTGGGCTCCGTTAGAGAGAGGGACTAATGGCGCATAACGTTTGCGACTTAAGGATGGACGGTGCAACCTTTTGGGTCAAAGGACGAACTTCTGCGGTCAACGCAAACCACAAGGACGAACGGTGTAATTTACTCTTTAAAATATTTTCTCATTTAATTTTTTTTTCATGAAAAATATGTGTACACATGCATATAATCATTAACGGGACAAATTTTTGGGCTCTTAAAAATTTTGAAGCCTTGACCGATCATTCACCTTGCACATCCTCAAAAACAACCATGTATATTATTATTAGTTTATTACGTTATGATTTGTATCATAACATATATTTGTACTAAAGTACATTTACCAACTTGGCTATAGGCAAGTTCGTTTGTGCTACTGCCACACCCAGTTGGAAATTAGTGAACAGTGAAATGCACAGTAACTAACGGTCGTTAGTTAACGACCGTTATCTACTAACGGTCGTTAATTTTTTTTTTTTTTTTTTTTTTTTTCAAAAAAACGAAATTGCGACAAGAGTCCCTGAGGTTCACCTTGCGTTGCAAAATTGGTCCTCTAAGGACTAACGATGTAAAAGTGAATAACGGCCGTTAGTTAACGCCCGTTATCTACTAACGGTCGTTACTTTTTTTTCTTTTTTTTTTTTTCAAATATTTTTTTAAAAAACCAAAATGTGACAAGTCCCAGAGGTTTAACTTACGTTGCGAAATATGTCCTCTAATGACTAACGATGTAAATGTTTTTTACATAATTGGTCCTTTATGTTAAACGTTCATTACACAAACAGTCCTACTAACCCTCGTTACTTAACGGTCGTTAAATAACGAAATTCTATCATTTTTAATTAAGAAGCTCTATATAAAACGCAACGCAACCAAGGCTTGATAACATACTTTTTTGGTAAATTCGCAACCGCTTAATTATATTGTTCACGCTTCAAATACTAAACATATCTAATAGGAGCACACTTAGCTCAAGCGTTAAATAATACTTCTGTATGCAAACACCCCGCTGCGAAGCGCGGGCTAAAAACCTTGTGTTGTTCAATTGGCATGACACCATAGTTTTAATGTGGATATTATACTCGAGTTACGTGGATAAATTGAGGCAAAGCAAAAGTCGAAACTTGTTGCCAAGTGATCTCTGGGGCCCTAATTTGTCCAAGCATGCATAAGTAAAGATATAAACAAGCTTTTATTATATGAAGTTACAAAGAAAATCCCTTTCACACTATCCTAGAGAAATAACGAACTTTATACGGAGTAGTTCTTATATGATGATAGGTTAAACTTTTATTGTTCATCGATTGATGAATAACAGACATGCATGTGTTGAAACTTATTACTTTTTTTTTTTTTTTTTTTTTTTTTTAAATGCAGCTTATATTAAAGTAACAAGAACATTTACAAAACGAGGACCAAAGGTACAAACTAAACATTGATTTGGATGAAGTTTCCAATTCGTTTACTTTTCTAGCTAGATACTGACATAATTTTTTATTTTTTATTTTAAGGATAACATTTTTATAGGTACCCTAATTCGTACTCCATTATTTTCTTTGAATAAACTTTTCAGTTCTTACGTTGTCTGCTAACAAAGCCTGCGGGAAACATTTGACCACTAACTTTTCATGTAATTTTGGTCTTTTTTGTCATTCGCAAGAGACAAAAACTTAACTAAGACAAAATAGTTGGTCTTTAAATTTGTCAAAAAAATCATTGGAGGACAAAAGTTAGCATTTTCGTCGCCGTGAGTTTTTTTTTCAAGTTTTTGAGACCAAAGAGGTCCCTTGACCCGTAATGCTCTGGTCAAACCCGATCCGTTCCGTTTCATTTTGTCTTTAGTCCGAGGGCATAATCGCCATTTCGCAATTTCGCTATACCAAGTTTGTATTATTTTCACATGTCCTATCATTCTTCCCGCCCCATAAACACTTAGACTACCTCTTTTTTTCATTTCAAAAGTTTTTTTTACAAGAATTATCACAATTCACAAACCCTAATTGCATGTCACAAAATCAGTCTCATATTATTCAGAATTCCAAAACATTGATTTTACTTTATGGAAAGTAAGAAGAGATCCAGGTTATCCAGTTGATGATATCGTTCTATACAACTCTGCTAAGAAGAAATACGGTACTTTTTTCTTCTTTTATAATCATTGAAATATCTAATAATGGTATATATTTTTTGCAATTAAGGTTTAATAATGTGCTTTATTCTATTGGTATGTTTCAAGTGGTAGATCTAATATGTTTAGCATGAGGGTTCATCACAATGTTTTTAAATACTGGCCTGGTAAAATATACGATGGAGGTATAGAAACTTTAGTTGATTTGGTTGATGTTGATAGTGCGTCAGTTGAAGAGTTGGATGTTCTTATGTATGAATTGGGTGACGAGCCAGGTTAAAAAAATTACTATTACTTTATTAAGCATGGTAGTAATTTAGATGATGGTTTGTATAGCTTAAGTGAGACTGGGAATTTAAAAGTATTGAAAGATCTTGTTGATGACCATAAGATGATAGAAGTTTATGTAGAAAATGGTAAGACAAGATTGGATCTTAGTGAAATGTCACCAAAGTTAATTAGGACTGTTGGACGTGAATTGTTTCATATTGCTAAAAAATTTATTCTTGAAAAACATTGTTAATAAGCCTGTGGTAAAGGATTTAAGTCAAGTTACACAATCACCTTTGAAAGTTAATACTTGGGACAATCTAGTCAGTTGCTAGAAATTGAACCCTTGTTTCATCTGTAAATGTCTGTCAAATTGAAGATGTTTTAGGTAATGGAAATGAGCAAATAGATAAACATGTTGACCATATCAAAATAGATAGTCTTGTAGAGGTATGTGAAACTGAACATGAGTTAGGTCATCAAGACGAGAAAATATATACACCTGTTAAGCATATGCAAAAAGGTAAATATGTAGAGTTCTGTAAAATTGATGAAGAGTTAGGTGATGACAATGTGAGTGAAACATATACTTATGAGAGTGATGTCGATGTTATTGAGAACATACAAGATTGAAACGTAGTTGTTGATGAGGAGAATAATACTTTTGAGGAGCCTGATATTGATGTTACTCTGTTCAAATTGATTGAGACTACAGAGTTACCCAATATAGGTAGCTCTAGCCAGATACCAGATTATTTTTTTGTGAAAAATGATTTAGATCTCTATGATGATAATGAGTTTGGAAGTGGTTCTGAGAATGAGGATGAGTATCTAATCAGGAAGAAAAAGATGAGGGAATACAAGAAACAAAAGTTAAGTGAGGCAGCACAAGTAGACGACGAAGTATTATTTTTCTGTGGTCAAAATTTTGTAACTGCAAAAGAAGTCAAAGATAAGATCAACTTGTATTCAATACAAACTAGGAGGAAATTGCAACTCATTAAGAATGACAAACAAAGAATTAGGGCTAGGTGTGTGAAAACAATACCAGTTTGTGGTACAAGTGAAGGTGTTGGGCTGGGAACAACCCCAAAGAGGAAAATTGATCCGTTAACTAAAGGCCTCGAAAGAGATGTATATTTTCAATCACTCAAGGAGTAAGCAAAAGATTGCCTATGGTTGTTCTATGTACCAAAAGATACATCTAAAGATTTATGGAGTGTTAGAACTTTCAAGGATGAGCACAAATGTTTGCAAGCAAGAGAGATCAAAGCTTGTGACTACAAGTTTATCTCAAACCAAATACTTGACCAAGTTTAAGTCAATCCAAATATTCCAATCAAGGCTATTCAAGATCAACTCACTAAACAGGTTGAAGTTCAAGTGTCTATGCAAAAGGCATTAAGGGCAAAAAAAACAAGGTAGAAATTGAAATTAGAGGTCATCATAAGCAGCAATACACCATTTTGAGAGACTATGTTGTAGAGTTTTATAAAACAAACCCAATACAATAGTTAGGATAAGTTTACAAACTGCAACATATCCAAAAAGTCCAACTAGTGTTTTCAAGAGAATGTATGTATGCTTAGGTGCTTTGAAGGAAGGATATAAAGCTTGTTAAAGAGAGTTATTGGGATTAGATTGTGCTTTTATGAGGGGTCCTTTTTCTGGTCAGCTTCTTACAACTTTTGGTAATGATAGCAACAATTGAATATACCCTTTAGCCTATGTTGTTGCAGAAGCTAAAAACAAATATTCATGAACTTGGTTTCTTGAATGTCTAGCAAATGATCTTGACTTGCAGCCAATTCAATCAACACTTTTATCAGCGACAGACAAAAGGTAATGTTAATTTATAGTTGATTATATTCACTTATATTATTGGTAAATGATTTTTTTATTAGTAATGAATTAATTTTACTTTGTGTAGGGTATCATTCCAGCTTTAGCAGCAGTATTCCCTAGTGAGGAAAACAAAATTTGTTTGAGGCACATCCATGAGACTATGAAATTGCAATGGAATGCTAGAGCCTACAAGGAACATTTGTGGAGATGTGCAGCAGCAACAACCATCCAATAATTTAAGGCAGCCATGCTTGCATTCAAGAGTTTTAGCGAACGTGCACATGCTTGGTTAAGACACCACCAACTCATCGGTCAAGGTCGCATTTTTCAGGTACTAACATGTGTGAAGTGTTTAACATGGAGAGCTCATTCTGATGTGTTGCTTGATAACATGTGTGAAGTGTTTAATCGATAACTAGTGGGAGGTAGGCACCAACCTATCATTACTGCTTTAGAATGCGTTAGAGAATATTATATGAATAGAATATTGAATATATTGCATGTAATTGACATGTGTGCCGGACCATGAACACCGAAGGCAACACACATGTTAGACTTGATTAAGAAAGAGGCTTATGAGTACAATGTTTTACGGATTGAAAGAGATAACTATCAGGTTAGTGCATGGGGAGATAAGTGTTTTGTGAATGTTAAAGCTAGGGCGTGTACTTGTAGAAGATGGGAGCTTACAGGTATCATGTAAACGTAATGTTTCTACCAATAGGTATATGAGCTTCAATTGAATGCAAGTAGGATCTGTAGAATCATGGATTCATTCATGTTACTTGCTTAAGACTTGGGAGGAAACTTACAAATACACCATTATGCCCATAAATGGTTATCAACATTGGGAAAAGTTAAATGTGCCTAAAATCATTCTTCGACCTAATCATCATAAACCATTAGGTATGCCACGAAAGAAAAGAACTAGGGCTTTACTGAAAATGATGATAATGATAAAGATAGTAAGCTGTCACAGTCTAGTAGGAGTGTAGTTTGTGGTATTTGTGGCAATGTTGGACACAACAAGAAAACATGTCTTGGGTAAGGAGGTGTAGCAGGAAGTCAAGGCAGTACCCATCAGTCTCAGAAAATATATTCATCCCAGCCAAATGTTCCACCAAAGAAGAAGAAAAATGTTAAAGGTAACAACTTTGAAGCAAATGAACAAGCTCAATGTCAAACTGATGCTTAATCTCAAAGTCATGTGTATGAAACTTGTGGTCAGTCTGAAAGTCATTTTCAACCAAGTGTGGTCCAGTCTCAATCTGGAAGTCAAGTTGATGTTGCTTCTGGTGTGTCTCCAAAACAATTGTGGACTAAGAAGAAAATTATAGCAACAAAGATGACTTCACCACAAAAAAAATGTGGGTTAACTATTTCAAAGACAATATTTTTCATCGAATGTGTAATTCCTAGACAATATTTGCTCTTTTTAAACAATTTGTGTTTTTGAACTTGTAGACTATAAAATTTTATGCATTTGGAAATATATCCATTTGCATTATGTATGAAATTATCTCATGTTAGTCTATGTGAATAATTGAGTTTTAAATGTATTCATTTGCCACTTTACATATTTCTACATATTGTTGCAAGTTTATACTCATATTAATTGATGACTTTTACAAAGTCAATTATTGTCTTTACACATGTAAGTAAATGCATTTTTTGGCAAGGACCTATTAGTAAACCAATAAAGGCAGCACAGTACAATGACAAAATCATAAAAGAAATATACTATTTATACTATTAGCCAAGGACCAAAGTAGATGATGTCAAGATTTTGTAGTAGTTAACCAACACTGAAGCTTCCTAAACACGCCTTACATATGACTGAACATAACATCTACTTTATGCAACGGATCCAAAACAAAAAAATCAGTAAGTTTCTAAACCCACTAAATAAAACATAGACAAACGAAAATGATGAGTATCCACGAGAAAACACAGAAGTTCCTCAAACGGCAAAATTTCTGCTTCTCAAGAACTAGTTCAACCAGGGATGCTTAGTGAGCAACCTCTAGCTCGTTTGCCCTGGCGACTGAGTTGACAACCTCCATGCATTATCTGACTGATGAGGCCGACTTGGCATTCTTGTAATGCCGCCTCATTCCGGTGAATGTGTCTCTGCAAGTAGAGGATCACCTCCCTTGCACTCGTTGTCATGGGTGGATCCAACCACCCATTGATTGGACATCTTGATCCCTAAAAAGCAAAAATCAAAAGTTGGGATCACTTTGAAGCTTAAACTCATAACTTGAAAATAAAATTTTAAGCCAAAACAACCATTACACTTAAACCATGATTAAACTATAAACATAACATTTTAACTAAAAAACACAACCATTAACTTTATACTCGAAAAAATTTAAAGTCTACAAACCTCAATTGGACAAGCATAGTAACGCCTTTTGGCATTCACATTGTTCTAGATGTCCCGACGACCGCCTGCCTACCACAACCACAACGCACCATTATTAAGATTTGACCAGAGCATTACAGGTCAAGGGACATCTTTGGCCTCAAAAACTTGAAAAAGGACTCACAACGATGAAAATCTTTTGTCCTCAGGTGATATTTTTTAGGTAATTAGACAAAAAAGTTACTAAAGTTTGCGAAGAAGTTCACCTAAGTTACTATTGTTTTTTTCGTTACAAAGAGGTAACCAAAGTAAACGGGTTTAGTAATTGGGTTACTCAAAGATTAAAAAGTTACATAAATGTTACTGCGAGGGTGGGCTACCGGCTGATAGCCGGTTTCATGGCCACGTCAGCCATGTTACCGTTTGGGATTTTGTTTTTTTGGATTATTTAAGGGTAAAATATCCCACCAACCCCAACATAACACTTTTCCCCTTTTATTTCTTCCTCTCCAAAATAATTAGGGTTTCAAAAACCCATCTCCACCCAAATCCAATTATCTACAATTCAATAAAAAAATGTCGATTCTTTGTGGCTGTGGTGAACTAGCAAAGTGTCGTACATCTTGGACACAAAACAACCCTGGACGAAGGTTTCTTGGTTGTCCTAACTTCATGGATCCAACAAGAAATCGTAACTACTTTAGGTGGGTTGATGGACCTTTACATAGTCCTTGGTATCAAGCAATCATGTATCAGCAACATGCTAATTTGGTCAATGCACAAGCTCAAATTGCTCAAAACTCAAGAACCGCATTCTACAATAGGGTTTTGATTGTTGTCATTGTTGTGATGTTTATTGCTAGGTTTATTTAGGTGATGATGTAGTGTTAGACTGTTGGGTTGTAAGTTATGTAATGGTTTCTTTTGGTAAGGGTGTGTTATCTTTTGGTAAGGGTATGGTTTCTTTTGGTAAGGGTCTGTTAGTATTGTAGTATGGGTAGGGGATGTTATCTTTTGTATCAGATGTAATCAAATGAAATGGAAAGAATGTAAGTGTTTTAACTATGTGATGAAATGAACTAGTTTACATATGAGTTGCAAAATTGGACTACATGAGGTAGTATGCATACTGCATACTGCAAATGTTAAAAAGAAATATGGCAAAATTGGATAAATGATACTAAATATGCATAATGCATATACATAACTTGCATTAACAGTTGATCAAAGTGTTTACATATAGCAAATTTACAAAATAGCCTCACAAGTGGTTTGCCATACAAAATTAGTGGCAGTTATACTGCATATCAAGTCAAGTTATACTGCATATCAGCAAGTTACCAAATATCCTAAAGTGGTTACATATCAAGTCATATGGCAGATGTACAAAATAGCCTCACAAGTGGCTAGCCATATTTAGTCAAACTTTTTGTGAGTCAACTCCAATGAAATTGCATCATCTGGAGATAACCCTGGTCCAGGTGATGGTGGCTTGTTTAACTTTAGATGCTTGATCCTCTCAGATTCCCTCTTTATGAACACTGGTGGGGCTTGAACTTCTTCTTCCATGACTTGTTGTTCCTGAACTTCACTTGTTTCTATTGCTGCACTGCTTGATGCCTTTTTCCTTTCTTTAGCTTGCTGCAATTTGTATTGTGCAAGTCTTCTGACAAGTGGTTCCTACATAGGCTCTTGTTCAACAACTGGTTCCTTTTCTGGTGCTTCAGCATGGATTCTACAATCTTCAGGTGTGATTCCAATGGGCCAAGCTGGAACAGGTAATCCCTGAATGTTCTGCAAATGTTAAAGACATAAATGTAACTAATGTAATAATCTTAATTTTATAAAACAAAAAACAAAATAATTACTTACCCCTAACATGGCTTCTCCATCCACTGGATCCCAAGAAACTCCATAACCTAAAGGCTTCATTCCACCAGCATACCTGAATGATCTTGAACCATCTCCTTTTCCTCTGCACCTAACAATCTTTCCATTGATGGTCCTAAGCCTAGTGCTACTACTACCACCAGCTTCATCACTTGCATTTCCACCTCTAACTTGCACTGAACCACCACCTCTGATTCTCACACCACCACCTCTGATTCTCACACCCCCTCTCTGATTCACTCTTACTGGACTTTGTATCTCTGGTGGTGTCATCTTAAATCCCACTGGAGGTGTTGAAATTTCAACTGGTGCAGACCCAATTATTGGTATCTCATCTGCATCACCTTCTACATTTGTAGAAGGTGTTTGTGCAGACTCTTCACAAGAAGCTGTTTGTGCAGTCTCATTTGTAGAAGGTGTTTGTGCAGACCCTTTCTTTTTTCCACCCTTTGTTTGTGCAGACCATTTCTTCTTTCCAACCTTTGGAACCCTAACATTTTATGCAGACCCTTCTCTTTTGTGACAGCTTCTTTGATTGTGACCAGTTTCATTACAAATCTTACAATGATTTGTTTGACCTTTCCTACTAATCCTACTCCTATTTCCACCATCTCCCTTCTCAAAAGCATCCCTTTTTCTCTTATATCCTGGTCTTCCAGGCATTCTTCTCTTAATTGGTGGTAATGGCTTCTGATAATCAGTTTCAGGCCATTGATCCATCCCATTCATACTTTCAATGTATGGAGTATAAGCAGCCACATACTTCTCCTTACTATACCAATGAGCTACATAGTCTTCTGGATCCTTATGTAGAAAATAAATAGCTGCAAAACCATGTTCACATGGTATCCCGTTCAGCTGCCAACTCCTACAACTACAAGTCCTCAACCTTTCATCCACCTTATAAGCCTCATAACCATTTCTAACCTCAAACCTACTCTCACCACTTGGAACCACTTTCCAATGGCTACAGTTAAATTTACAACATTTTTTAACACATATGATATAATTAAATTTAAAAAGCATATATGAAATTAGAAGAATGTAATGAATATACCTGATAACGCTACACGCGTCGTTCGGGGTCAAGGAAACTTCCTTTTCTTCGAGCAAGTTTTATAACACCCTAGGCAGTGAACCTAATCGTTGTAGTGTAGTAATTAGGGTAAGCCACGGGTATTGATATCGTTCTCTAGGGGAATAGGAATGCTAGTGAGAAGTTACTACGCTAAGGTTGAGGTTGAGGAAGATTATTTTTTTATCTTTTTATGTTTTTTAGAAAATGAAAAGGTACGAATCTCGGGTATTGGATTTGGGGGGTTGGTATTGCTACCGATTACTCTACTATTATCTAATTATCTAAGCTAAGGTTGTGATAGTCTATGTCTAATTGATGTGTACTCGTATGATAGTTTAAAGATGTGTTTACTTAGGTTTTACTACTCCTTAATTATCTCCTATTGATGGTTGATTTGTCACGTCCTTATTCCTAGTTGCGTTGTGATTCTAAGGCTATAGGGCGTGCTTGTTTCCCTAACTCTTTGAAATTACCAAAGGGTCTTGTTTACAAATCCTCTAGTGATTTATAGACGCCTACTCTACGGTTGTCCTTGAATACTTTATCCTACAATTACCTAGATAATTATATTCTAAAGTTCACAAAGAAAAGTCAAGCATTAAGTACACAACGAATAATCTAGCGCACTCTAGATCATTAGTCAACTAAGATAAGTATCAACCAATCAATATTCAATAATTAAGTTTCATATTCCCTAAGCAAACACACAAATAAATTAGCCGGACATGGAGAACATGCAAGCATACACACAAATAATCAAAGACATAATTAAATTAATGAAGTAAATACTTATCTTGATGTATAATAGGGTTTAGAACCCTAAAATACTGCACAAGAAAGCCTTGGTTCGGTTTTAGGTTTTTACTCCAAAAGACTACACACAAAACTGAAAAATTCGGATTCTATATATAAGATTACATCTGCGACGGCGTCAGGTGACGCCGTCGTGTCGCCGTCATTAGGGTTTCGTCTTGGCCACGTAAACCTTGCGACGGCGTCACCTTATGACTGTGACGCCGTCCCCTTCAGCTCTGACGCCGTCTTGGCTGCATCTAGGCCGTCTGAGTAACGACGGCCTACTCCTTTAGAACCTGACGTCGTCCCTTGAAAACATGCAATTTCGCTTCTGACCCGTCGCAAAATTCCTTCCCGACGGCGTCGCAGATATGCAGTGACGCCGTCGCCTTATGTTTCAGTAGCTTTGAGTGTCTCGATTCTGACTTTAGCCATTTTCTTCGTATATTTGCGCCTTTTCGTCCAAATAAGCATCATTCCAGCATTTTGCCTTCAAGAGACCTAAAAAGTGAAAAGGAACGATATTAAGCAATAACGGATACAAAAGTGATCGAATAAGGGTTTAAATGACCCCTCAAAAAGGTACCTTTTAAAACCTTATCAAATATCCCTACACTTGGTATTTGCTTGTCCTCAAGCAAATGTGCTTTTAGCCAATTAATTTATAAGTTAGGGGTCATGAAGCATTCATTCAAAACGGTCCACAACACATATAAGCCCCGCAAAAGTCATAACAAGCACGGAAATTACATACTAGCACCTCACATGGGGTGTTTGGATACTCACATCTCTCTCGGGTGTATATATGAAATATAACAAATCGGAAATGGAAGATAAACACTCATTAACCGGTCCTAGTACATAGATTACCATAGGCTTGAGAATAGATCAAACCTCCGTCGCTTTGGCGTAAGCACCTAGGAAAGACTATCAAAGAGGTCTTTTAAAGGGTTGTAACGTTAGGCTTACGGTAAGGAAATGAAGGGTTTGGTGGGATAGGCTATTTAGTGGTGGATAGTCAAAAATCTCTATGTTGCAAGTATACGAAGAATGGCGTTGCTAAGCCAAGACTCGACACTCTAAAACTCTAGGCAACGAAAATAAACAAACATAATTTAAAAGATAGATGTAGGATGGTAGCCCGTATGGTTTTTTTTTTTTTTTTTTTTTTTTTTGCATACACTTTTACTCTACCATCCTCTACGGTACATCAAAATGATAGGGATTTATAGACACATCCCTACACTTGAGTTTTTATTACTCTAACACTAATTTGACCCGAATTGAAAAGATCAAAACACTTGGAGTACATTATTATGCAAACAAAGGGAATTTGAGTTTAACGTTCTCTTCCCTATATTTCATAAACTTTAACTTTTCCCATGAATCCCAATCATCCCAAAACTGTATACAAAGGATATGACTCGACTTAGCAACTCATGCAAGCAACCAGATAATTGAACTAAGGGTTTTGGGTGATAACATAAATTTGCACTAAAAGTGAGTGCAATAAAGGTAGGCTAAGGCGATTTGGGTGTATATTAGGGGGTGGGGTGTAAACAATGCTCTTCATTGATATCCCGGAAAAAACCGAAACATCACGAGAACCGCGAAAAGGATAGGCTCTGAGGGGTTAACTAGGGGTATCGTGTACTAAAGATGAGTACAACGCAAAGGGTGTGGGGGAATTACTCAACCGATATGGAAGAAGTAATTATATTACATGTATTAAACAAGGGTTTATCCTAATACCTCTTATCATTTAGTTATTCCTAACTACACAAGTGTAGTCTCACTAGCGATCTCGGAATGCATCACAAAACAAGTTCTAGAATCTAATATACTACCGGTTCACACTCTAAGCATTAAAGATGAATGCTTTAATTCCTACTAATCTAAGGGCGATCCTCACATTTTGGGTGGAATTTAGGTGGTAAAGGGTTTTTGTGCTAGTCATGCAACTTCCTATCCACGAGACGCTTTTGTTAAGACTAATGGCCCACTCCTATACGTCATGAAAAAATTTTAAATTTGGCTAAAATTACCCTAACCTACATTTTCTCATGGTTTATTACACAAATACACTTGGACAAAGCAAATAGTCAAGGATAAGCATAGTTTCAAAGTTCCCGTTTTATTTTCCCTCCCTACACTTAAACTGAACATTGTCCCCAATGTTCCCCGAAAGTATCAAAGTTATGATAATAGAAGGTAATTAAAAACGAAAGAAACTAATACTCCCCTGATTAGCTCGGTAGGATCCGTAAAAAGTGGTGGTTAAATCTTTTCCAAGAAGAGTTTTTGCGTGAAAGGCTCCTTCCAAACTTGTGTAACTTCTTCTTGACAAACTAAACCTGCACACTAGAAGAAAACAAGCGAAACCTTCGCGTAAAATCGGCGGTAATAATATACATAAGACTCGATTTAAACTAGGATATAATGCTTGTGGAATGGATGTTTACAGAATTTGTTTTGAAAGTTAAGATCTGGAAAATTCCAAAATTTTACAAGTAGCTCAGAAAACGAGAAAAAGTAATCTGATGTTTTTATTCCTTCCTGACGCCGTCAGGTTTAAATCCTGACGCCGTCAGGTTATCCTGACAAAAACTGGTCTGCGATTTTCTGGAAAAAATTCTGGAAAATTTGCATCTTTAGAATCTGGAAAAACTTCTGCAAAAAACATCCATTATGACTCGATACAAGCATTTGACTCGAACAAACAAACATATATATCTTTTAGTTAATTGTTATTCTCATGTTTACGTTTCTTATGAAAACGTGTGTAATCCTCCCTACACTTATCCTTTATGTAAAATACCTTTATATGTAATTAAGACGAGGTTAAAAACAAAATAAAGCATTTTTACAAATTCAAACATGAGAATAAACAATTAATAAAAGATATACGACACACAAATGAAAATGAAAAACAAATACACATGGGTTGCCTCCCAAGAAGCGCTTGTTTTTGTTCGAGTCACGAGCCTGACTCTACCCTTATTTAACAGATAAAGGGGAAGTTTTTCCTACACTTAAGTTTAAGTGTGGGTGATAGTAGCAATACACACCCTTAGGGTGGAAATTTGCTACGTGGGAAGAGGGTGATGGGTGATTTATATGCTCAAAGGAGTGTGCTCCATTCATTATAACCTTACCTAAGTCTATTGGTGTAGCGGGTGAATCAAATCTCTCTCCTAAAAATGGATCATCTTCTATCAACTTCAAAAGATTCTTAGTTAAGGATCCATCTTGACTTAATAAACCCGGTTTAAACCCATAGTGTTTCTTGTTATCAACCATGAATGGGTGATATAAGTGTGTAAGGTCATGGGTTACTCCTATATTAGCTTCCACTCTACATGGCCTAGAATCTACCACCTTTATCAAGCAACTACCCGGACTATCTATTTTGATGGGTGGATTGGGGCCTAATTCAATTCCAAGATTCACATCTAAAGACGGAACATTGGGTAAGGTTTTTGGTTGAGGCTCCGGTTCATCAAAATTAGGAACTTCCCTAGGACTAAGAGAGAGGTCATGACAACAAGCATCTAAACCTACATTCTCTAGTGGCGTTTGGTCCAAAGGTTCTCTATCAATTGGGGCTCCTATAGTCTCTTCTACTTCTTCCGGGTAAGTTATAGGTGATGTGTGTTCCTCAAGTGGTGGTAGGGCTTGTGGGCTTGGAGTTTCCACCTTTTTCTCCATTATATCTAGATCTCCTAAATGTTTGAAATCTATCCCACACATGCAACTAGGTACTTTAGCTTCAACCATCTCACAATCTTGTTTGGGTTTAGGTTTCATGTTCTTAAAAACTAGGTCTTTTTGATCATGATTCCTAAGGTTAGATAAATCCTTCTTATCCATTTCCTCAAGTTGTAACAACTGAAGGTTTATGCATAGGAGGCTTTTTTGAAAAATTCTAAAGATGGTGTCACTAAAAGGAGTTGATCTTGACAACGATCGTTGAATAGAAGCTACACAAACACAAAATATATCAAATCCATCCAATCTTACACCCTTGTTCTTTTGGATATCTTTAAGATCACTCACAAATTTATCAGAACAATAAAAACTAAACCAATCTGCAAAATTCAATTGTTCCTCATTTGTTAATGATTCAAATGCAACTTCACTTGCCATAGCGACAAATGAAAAGGGTTTTACGAACACAAACACAAAGAAGGGGGATAGACTAAGAGAAAGCTAAAAAAAATGAGAAAAATTTACTTGATAGGAATCAAGCAAAGAACCTAAACGAGGTGGACTACTAACTAGCTATTCTATTCCCCGGCAGCGGCGCCAAAAACTTGATAACGCTACACGCGTCGTTCGGGGTCAAGGAAACTTCCTTTTCTTCGAGCAAGTTTTATAACACCCTAGGCAGTGAACCTAATCGTTGTAGTGTAGTAATTAGGGTAAGCCACGGGTATTGATATCGTTCTCTAGGGGAATAGGAATGCTAGTGAGAAGTTACTACGCTAAGGTTGAGGTTGAGGAAGATTATTTTTTTATCTTTTTATGTTTTTTAGAAAATGAAAAGGTACGAATCTCGGGTATTGGATTTGGGGGGTTGGTATTGCTACCGATTACTCTACTATTATCTAATTATCTAAGCTAAGGTTGTGATAGTCTATGTCTAATTGATGTGTACTCGTATGATAGTTTAAAGATGTGTTTACTTAGGTTTTACTACTCCTTAATTATCTCCTATTGATGGTTGATTTGTCACGTCCTTATTCCTAGTTGCGTTGTGATTCTAAGGCTATAGGGCGTGCTTGTTTCCCTAACTCTTTGAAATTACCAAAGGGTCTTGTTTACAAATCCTCTAGTGATTTATAGACGCCTACTCTACGGTTGTCCTTGAATACTTTATCCTACAATTACCTAGATAATTATATTCTAAAGTTCACAAAGAAAAGTCAAGCATTAAGTACACAACGAATAATCTAGCGCACTCTAGATCATTAGTCAACTAAGATAAGTATCAACCAATCAATATTCAATAATTAAGTTTCATATTCCCTAAGCAAACACACAAATAAATTAGCCGGACATGGAGAACATGCAAGCATACACACAAATAATCAAAGACATAATTAAATTAATGAAGTAAATACTTATCTTGATGTATAATAGGGTTTAGAACCCTAAAATACTGCACAAGAAAGCCTTGGTTCGGTTTTAGGTTTTTACTCCAAAAGACTACACACAAAACTGAAAAATTCGGATTCTATATATAAGATTACATCTGCGACGGCGTCACCTTATGTTTCGTGACGTCGTCGTGTCGCCGTCATTAGGGTTTCGTCTTGGCCACGTAAACCTTGCGACGGCGTCACCTTATGACTGTGACGCCGTCCCCTTCAGCTCTGACGCCGTCTTGGCTGCATCTAGGCCGTCTGAGTAACGACGACCTACTCCTTTAGAACCTGACGTCGTCCCTTGAAAACATGCAATTTCGCTTCTGACCCGTCGCAAAATTCCTTCCCGACGGCGTCGCAGATATGCAGTGACGCCGTCGCCTTATGTTTCAGCAGCTTTGAGTGTCTCGATTCTGACTTTGGCCATTTTCTTCGTATATTTGCGCCTTTTCGTCCAAATAAGCATCATTCCAGCATTTTGCCTTCAAGAGACCTAAAAAGTGAAAAGGAACGATATTAAGCAATAACGGATACAAAAGTGATCGAATAAGGGTTTAAATGACCCCTCAAAAAGGTACCTTTTAAAACCTTATCAATACCTGTGTTTATCCTTTAGAATCTCAAACTTTTTTCTAATGTTTGGGCAGATCCAATCAGTCCACTTTGGATGTTTCTCCCTCATCTTTTGCATCCTTTCCATCATACCCACTCTGATATCCTCCAACATATTGATAATTGGTTTTCTTCTAGCCTCAACAATTAGTGAATTGAAGCACTCACTTATCCCATTCTCCACTGCATCACAACACCTATCAGTCTTAAAAAATGCTCTACTCCAGCTTTCAGGGTTTCTGTCCATAAGATGTTTGTGTGCTTCTTTGCTGTTCTGTTTGATAGAGTTCATCACTTGATGAAACTTAGCAGGATAACTTGCCTTGGCTGCTTTCCAAAACAGGTTTCTAAATAGAACACCTGTGAACTTTTTCCTAAAGTTATCATATATGTGCCTTGCACATTGCCTATGCTCAGCTAAAGGCATCACATCCTTTGCAGCCTCAATAATTCCCTGAAAACCAAAAAAAGTTAAATATACTTGAAAGAATATAAAATACAAATCATGCAATGTTATAGTGAATGTACCTTGTGTTGATCTAATATGATTCTCAATCCTTCACCAGCTTCCATTCCTAAGTCCTCAACAAGACACTTCATAAACCAACTCCAATTCTCCTTGTTTTCTATACTGACCACAACCTAGGCTATTGGATATATCTGATTATTTCCATCTCTACCTACAGCTGATAACAACTCACCTTTGCATATTGTTTTTAGAAAACATCCATCAAGCCCAATTACTCTCCTACATGCTGATAACCAACCTTCTTTCAGAGCTTTAAAACATACATAGAAACAATTAAAATAGTTCTTCCCATCAGGCATTGTGGTGACACCAAGCTTAGAAGTAGATCCCTCATTTAAACTAAGTACCTCAGCTGCATAAGACCATAACATCCCATAGTGATCTTCTAAACATGTCTCATATTGCTTTAAAGCTTTGATTTTTCCCTTTCTAGCTTGACTTATACTAACTTTGCATTTATACTTTTTAAGTACTAAAGCCACAATGTCCCTAACTTTTATACCAGGATTAATCAAAATCTTTTTTGCATAATTTCTTGCAATCCAGTTACTTGTTATCAGCGTACCATACTCATAAGACCTAGAACACACATGTTTATCAGTGAGTGTTTTGATTTGAAAAGACTTTTCTTTTTGCATCCAAGATGCCCACAACCTGAATGGACATTTCTTTTCTTTATCATCTCTTGAACATTTAGCCATGAGTCTCTTAGGGTTGTTAACCTCATAGTATAACTTGTACCCATTTGCTAATGCATAGAAAGCAAGCATTCTCTTTAGTTGTTCAGGACCCTCAAATCTTTCACCTAACTGTGGTCTCATGGACTTCCATTTTATATCAGGATCATGGACAGGCCAGTGATCACCTAACTTATCTTCATCATCTTCAGGGTCAACATGCACTAATTCTTTTTCAGCAAAGTCATCTCTAGGCAACCCATTGAAAACACTTGTCAAAAAATTCTCATCAAACATCTTAAAGGCTTTTTTCTTAGGTGCAGGGTCTCTTTTCTTAGTCCTAGTAGCTAAGACTTCTTCCTCACCTTCATACAAATGGTCAATAGATGCAATATCACTTCCAGTCTCACTACAACAATCATACACATTATAATCATCATCCTCTAAATCACTACCACTATCAGTCAAAGGCTCATCATTTCCTCCTACATTGTGCTCACTAGTTGTGGCATTCAGTTCAAACTCCTCATGTGAGGCATATATGTTCAACACATTGTCATTCTTAACACCATATTGGACACATTCATCAAAGTGACTGTAAGATTTTATGGCTTTCAATCCTAAGTGAAACTCTAAGCCAGGCACCAAATAAAACAGAGACTTCACAGGACTAGTAAATTCAGTTTGCAAAAGTTTTATAAAACGAGGTAAACCTAATGAAACAAGATCAACATTAGGTATTTCAGAAAGCATTTCATAGTCATATGAGAGAGGATTTCTTACAAACACCCCACCCCGATGATACTTTATCAAAAAAGATGAAGCTGGAGATTCTGGAGATTCCGATTCCATCTGAAACAATATAAAACAATAAAGATTGTTAATTTTGTTAAAAAAAACCCTAAATTTACAAAACCCTAATTATTTGTTACGATTAAACTATGACTGGATAACTTAAAAAAAGATTAATTAATGTCCAAAACTAACCTTTTTTGGGGTAGATGCAAACCCTAATAACACTTGATTAAATTAATTTGGATTGTTGTTTTTGAGAGAATATGTAATCGAAAAGGGGGAGAGAATATGAAATGAGATCTGATTTCGGACCCTTTATAATAGTCAAACCCTAAGTCAAGATTATTAATAAAAAAAAGGAATAAAAAATGCCACGTTGGCAATGTAACCGGTATCACAAGGTTAAAACATTTTCAGTGACTTAAGTAACCGGTGACTAAACTTTGGTAACCTCTTTGTAACGAAAAAAACAATAGTAACTTAGATGAACTTTTTCGCAAACTTTAGTAACTTTTTTGTCTAATAACCCATATTTTTTTGACAAGTTTAGGGACTAACGGTGTATTTTTGTCTCTAACTAAATAAAATGCACTTTTGCTTTCTAGTATTACATATAAAAAAGGTCTTGTTCAAATTTGAGATGTTTTAAATAAAAACACAAGAAAATAATTTATGAGAGCATGCGGTGTAATCAATCACTTCGTGAGCTAAGGCTTAACGCAACCGGTGTTAAGGCCGCGTTACCATACTGAGGATCCGAGTTAACATGTTGCGTTATAATCCACGTTAAGCTGCTAACGCAGCGTTAAGGCTAAATTGAACAAAAAAAAGTTAATTTTTCATTTTACCCCTCCAACGTTTTTTATTACCATTCGAAATTCAAAAAAAAAACTATTTACCCCCTCCAACGTTTATAAACTCTTTTTTCACCACTATAAATAACTAATTAACACACAACTTTTTTTCACACTTGCACAACTCAATCTCATCTACATATACTTCCATTTTCTAGCAAAAAAATGTTGGGATTTAACAAAAACTAAAGTTTCTTGAATCTCATGGGTTGGAATAACCCAAACGCGGGTTCATCATCAACCAACATCTGTTTCCCTAACCCACTCGGCTTGTCAAACGAGAAACTTTACCAACAACATCAATGATTTCTACAATGGGAACAAACCCAACAAAACACACTCAACACCAATTTCCAAAATCTACAATTCGCACAACAATCACAACCGCCATCTCAATCATCATATACCAAAACCGGAACAAATGAAGTTTCCAATGCACCTACGTCTTCTCCAAATCCATTTAAACGAAAGGTGATTGGCTCCGAACGGCCTATCTTTTATTAGTCAACCACTTGTGAATGGTCAACCATAAAAGTCAAACAGCTCAGAACAGAATGCAATAAAGTCCAGAGGAGTATAGTGTTATATCCCCGGGTCGTTAAGTCCCAACGAGGTGTGTAAACTGTAATACAGCGAATCTGTGATCGAGTGAATATTGAACAGGAAAAGGTTATGATTGATTACACTAAGGAAATTAAATCTAATAAAAACTTTGAAGTCATTTTAATTCTATATTTAAAATCGTTTAACGATTAAAACCTAAAACGCGTATGTTTACTGAATTTTACGTAAATGTAAAAAATAAAACGTAAATTTAAAAGAATAAAACACCTACGGATATGAAAATGATATTTTTGCAATCCTAATAATAAAAGAAAATTATTGGAAAATTAAAATTATTTTTGTAACTATTTATTTAATTATTATTAATTAAAAACTGAAAATTAGAAATGTAATTATTAAAAATAGTAAAACTAAATGGAAAAATACTAAAAATTCATGAAAAGTACATTTATACAAGCTAAATAGGAAAAAAAAATAAGAACAATGCATAAACTTACTCCAATAAGCTGTTAAAAGCTAAAGTTAAGCTGAAAGGGAAATAGCTAAAATGCCTTAAATGAATTAAAGTTTCCACTAATGACACAAAACACTACTTGGATCAGTTGGCATGTGTGTTCTGTATGTTGAACGTGTGGGATGTGCGCAAGAGGTCACAGGTTCGATTCCTGGTCTCCACGTTTTTGGCTTCTTATTATTTTTGGATTTCTCTTCTTATGCAAAACAAAATAAGACTAACTAAAATTCAACTTTAAACTTTGGTCAATCTTAAACAATCTGTGACAGCTCATTAATAGCAGAATGAAGAAAAATTTATGAAAGGGCTGTTTGGGACAGTGGGTTAGAAGTACACAAAAGCTATCAAAAAGCTTATAATAAGCTAACACCTACTAACAACTACATAAATTACCTAAAAGCATTTAAAGGGAACCTAACTAGCAATAACTAGACACTAAAGAGCTAGGAAAAAAAGGGTGAAAAGTGGCTGCTGAAGGAGCCTGCTGTAACAGCCTCCAAACACTTTAAAGGAGCATCAAGTGGCTTATAAATAAGCTTCAAATAAGGTAAGGATAAACTAAACCTAAACTAAGTAACTAATGGGCATAAAAGAGAACTAAATGAGCTGAAAATAAGACATAATAAGCACTTTAAAAGGCCCACTCATCTGCTGTTACAGTGGCAAAACAGAAAAGGAAGCAATTTTAAGGGCCTAAATAAGCTACGAAATAATCACTAAGATGCTAAACAAAGCAGAAAAACAGGAAACCATACATCTATCTAAGTGCTTAATTTAAAAACACCCCTAATTCCAACTCTAACTAACCTACAATTAAGCTAAAAAATCATGGGTGCTGCTATTGAATCAGCAAAACAAAAATCAGATTACCTTTAAGAACCAAACTCCAGTCTTCTTTTGCAAACAAACATTATTGAAAATGCATATAATCTCTTATCCAACACTTGCTTTGACTAAAGTAAAAACCAACATGGGTCAAATGGGACTTGTGACCCACAACTTAAGCTAATCCAAACACCCCTTACGGGTAGGAATGGTGAAAACAATTTTGGAAAACTGATTTGTAAATTGAACATAAGCTCACAGAGCTTATACAAGCTTATAACAACAACTTAATCGGAATAATAACAAGGATTTCAGTCAAATAGAAAACCAATGAACATAAAAGAAACCAAGATTTCAACAGGAAAGTTGCGTAAAATTGAAATTGCATTAACTGAAATTTAAAAATTACAAGTAAATGAAAATGACAGATAAAAGTAAAGATTGAGCTAGAACACTAATTCTAGACTCCTTACACAATTTTCACCTACTGCTATTTATACTAACACTAAAGAAAAAAGGTCTTTTTTTTCTTGTGCCTCTCTTCTTCTATTTAACTTCTAAAAGATTTCTCTCACTTCTCTGATCAATTCCCAACAAAAACATTAGCCATTGGATTGGTCAAAGTGCTCCAAGTCGTTGATGTGAATTTGGCGCCAAAAAAGTCTTAGCAATTGGATTGAGCAGGTTTAAATCATTTAATGCTTCTTGGGAGATTGTGGAGGTGGAGGGGACAAGCATGGAGTAGGGTATGGAGCTGGAGACAGGGGTGGACAAATCACCCTGGGTTTAAGGTGTTAATGGTGGGAGGTTAGGGATGGTTAAATAAAACACAGGTTTGACTTGTGTTTTATTAAACGGGGGAGTTATAAGGGGGTGATTGGGTCGGGTAAAGAACATGGGCCACAGGAAAGGTTTTTATTTATTGTTTTGGGTTTTATGATTTTTGGGCTTATATAACTAAAAGGGTCTGTATGGTAAGTAGTAAATCACAAGGACCATTTTTGTAATTGCTGCAAAGTCCAGGGACATGTTATGTTACTTTTCAAAATTCGCCCAAGGGACTTAACATGCCAAGTTTCAATAGTGTAAGGACCAAAATTTATTATTTTCCAAAATTTAAACTTTCAGGGACCAAATATGTCACTTTTTTGAAACTCGAGGGACTAGACTTGCCATTTATGCAAACTTGATAGTTTTTCAATCTTTTTCAATCCTTTTGCATCTGAAATATATAAAAACACATTTCAATGATATTTGTAACATTTTTATGGTCATTTGTGTGCTTTTGATCCTTTTTGTGGGTTTAAACAAGGTAAAATATATGTGTTTTTAGACACATATCAAATCCCCCACACTAAACTATTGCTAGTCCCTAGCAATCTTTTATGAAAATTTAATGGATTTCATCTCTTTACCAAAAGCCATTACTTCTGGAGTAGCCAATTGTTTCAGTTCAAGTATGAACCTTGGTACAATGATAACCAAATGATTTTGAGCAAATCACCAGCTTTCAACGGTTTTGATTTGTCTTTACCAGAAGCCGTTTGCTTCTGGACTAGCCAACTATTAGATAAAATATCTTTGGTGAGTCGATTACCAATTATGGTTTTCCAACTGCCTTTACCACAAGCCATAAACTTGCGGGCTAGCCAACTCTTCACTTTTAAGGATATGGTGAGCTGAACACCATACAATTTTGGGCAAATTGCAAGCCGTCAACGGATTTGAGATATCTTTACCAAGAGCCGTTTGCTCCTGGATTAGCCAATCCTTTTGTTTATTAGACATGGCAGACTGATAACCGTAAGCTGAGTAAGTGCAAAACACTTACTCCAAAAAAAAATTTGGCCAAAAATGGGGGAATTGGGTGGTATAATTACATGATAAAATTCGTGAGAATTCCCCCTCACACTAGAAATGAATATTGCCCTCAATATTCAAAGTACCGGCGGTTATGCCGAAACATAGAACGTAAAAGGGAAATACTACGGCCATTTTTTTTTTTTTTTTTTTATTATATATGAAAACTTATATACAACAGCGGGGGGCAACTCCCCCACACTAGGGTGGTACACACGGGTGAAAACCCATGTTTAACTACTGTTTTTGATTACCGAGTCGCTAGCTTGACTCGACCCCGAATTAATTTGTTCATGGGGAAGTAAGTGGAAGAGACAATCTCCATCGGACTTTCATTCAAGATGTTTGTATAAACATTGAAGTACGTGAAAGTTCCACACCGATGAGATATACATAGATCCGGCTTACAAATAATAAATGAAAATGCCGGGGTCAAAGATAGTGTCCTCATTCCCGAAGGAGTGAAGAACATGAGAAGCCACGGGATAGGTGAAGAAGAGAAAGAAAGTCATGATAAACCTCATGACTAACTCATCATCACCCACAGGAGAATTCATAATAGCATGAATCTCATCATTTAAGCTCAATTGGTCTAGACATATCCCGAGTGTGTCTAGATCAAAGTAGAAGTTGTCATACTCCGGTGGATATATGATATGAGTGAGTTCGCAGGAGAACTCTTCATGAAGAGAATCATTCACATGAAGTGAATTTGTGAACTCTTGTTCCATTGTGGGCTCATCACTATCCTCGTCAAAGATTGGATTGTTAGAAATCCAAGTGAATTCATATTCGAATTCAAATAGAGGATTGGTGAAAGTAGCTTTGAATGTTTCGGGAACAAAGTGATCAAGATTCTCTATTGGACTCTTAGGGTGAGAAGTGAGTGAACGATCATTATAAAGGAGACTTTCAATTTCTCCTAGGTCGGCTTTGAAATCAAAGATATCATCATCACTTTTTGATGAAAGTGGATTGATGTGAGCGAGTTCATCGGTGAACTCCTCAAGAAGAGGATCAGATTGTGGAAGTGATGCTTCAACATACTCGATGTTTCCATAGGAAGCACAATCGTCGCTAAGATCAGAGAAAGTTTCAAAATGATCTTTTGAACACTCAAGAGGGGAAAGAGAATCACACATATGATCAGAAGTTCCCTGTGACTCTCTCGGGATTGGGACAAGGTTCTCAACACTAGACTTTATGAATTCGTCCGATTCCTTTTCAGGAACAGTGTCAAGATGCTCGTCCCCCATGCTCAGAGAGTGAGTGTGAACCTCGGGTGTGATAACAACAGACTGAGGGAGTTGAGTAGGACTAGCATACATATGTTTTACAATTTCCATTTGTTCTTCTGCTAGTAATTCCATCATAGTCTTTTCTCCCTGATTTTTCATGGAAGGAATTTCAACTGATGAACTTGATGAACCTGTACAAAATTGACGAATATCAAGGGTAACTTCATCATCATCTTCATCGAGAAGAGCAGCATTGCGAAATATAGCACGTGTTTTAGCTGCTTGTTCTTCGACAAGTAATTCCTCCATACTCTTTTCGTTTCTAGCATCTCGTTCTTTTGCAAGTAATTCTGCCATAGATTCCTCACGAGAGTTTTGAAACGACATAGTTGATTCCTCCTTAAGTTCTTTTAATAACTCCAGACTCTTCAGTAGAAGGTCTGTCGTAGTTTCATGAGGAGTTGCTTGAATCATTTGGTACTGTGGAGGTTGGTCTTGAAATGATGTGTCAAAATTGTCACAAGGAAATGTATTTCCCGTTTGACAATCTGAGCTGACGTGTGGACCTCCACAGTACTCACAACAAAATGATTGTTGTGGCTGGACATGTGAATAATATGGAATTTGGTAATTTCCAAAGTCCTGAGTGTTACCAGAAAACTGTTCATAGACAAACGCGTTTCCGGATTGACACTCAAATCCTTGGTGAGGACCTCCACAAAACTCACACAGATATGTCAATATCTCATGATGTGGTGGCTGGTAGAATGAATCAGATGTGTCATGGTAAGGATAGGGAGCTTGGTTATAGACAGACCCATCTCCTGATTCTACCATGCTACAACCGGGACAATTCCCACCATTATGAGGACCACCACACCATTGGCAACCAAAATGGTGTGGATACGACATAGGAAAGAATCAAAGGTTTACAGAGGGTAAGAAATGAAGAATCAAAAGGGTAAGAGGGTAAAGAGGAATATTTTTGGTATTTTTGAAAAACATGTTGTAAAAACAAAGAATGAAAATATTTTTGGTAATCGATTAGTCAAACGAATTAACTTCACGAAAATTTTGGGTTTATATGAAAATAAGGAAATATGGACAAAGATGGTAAATATACAATGGGTGTATATTCAACAATCACTGATGCTTCAAATCCGTAGTACGCAGCACACCTCCCCGGCAGCGGCGCCAAAATTTGATTGGCTCCGAACGGCCTATCTTTTATTAGTCAACCACTTGTGAATGGTCAACCATAAAAGTCAAACAGCTCAGAACAGAATGCAATAAAGTCCAGAGGAGTATAGTGTTATATCCCCGGGTCGTTAAGTCCCAACGAGGTGTGTAAACTGTAATACAGCGAATCTGTGATCGGGTGAATATTGAACAGGAAAAGGTTATGATTGATTACACTAAGGAAATGAAATCTAATAAAAACTTTGAAGTCATTTTAATTCTATATTTAAAATCGTTTAACGATTAAAACCTAAAACGCGTATGTTTACTGAATTTTACGTAAATGTAAAAAATAAAACGTAAATTTAAAAGAATAAAACACCTACGGATATGAAAATGATATTTTTGCAATCCTAATAATAAAAGAAAATTATTGGAAAATTAAAATTATTTTTGTAACTATTTATTTAATTATTATTAATTAAAAACTGAAAATTAGAAATGTAATTATTAAAAATAGTAAAACTAAATGGAAAAATACCCAAAATTCATGAAAAGTACATTTATACAAGCTAAATAGGAAAAAAAATAAGAACAATGCATAAACTTACTCCAATAAGCTGTTAAAAGCTAAAGTTAAGCTGAAAGGGAAATAGCTAAAATGCCTTAAATGAATCAAAGTTTCCACTAATGACACAAAACACTACTTGGATCAGTTGGCATGTGTGTTCTGTATGTTGAACGTGTGGGATGTGCGCAGGAGGTCACAGGTTCGATTCCTGGTCTCCACGTTTTTGGCTTCTTATTATTTTTGGATTTCTCTTCTTATGCAAAACAAAATAAGACTAACTAAAATTCAACTTTAAACTTTGGTCAATCTTAAACAATCTGTGACAGCTCATTAATAGCAGAATGAAGAAAATTTATGAAAGGGCTGTTTGGGACAGTGGGTTAGAAGTACACAAAAGCTATCAAAAAGCTTATAATAAGCTAACACCTACTAACAACTACATAAATTACCCAAAAGCATTTAAAGGGAACCTAACTAGCAATAACTAGACACTAAAGAGCTAGGAAAAAAAAGGGTGAAAAGTGGCTGCTGAAGGAGCCTGCTGTAACAGCCTCCAAACACTTTGAAGGAGCATCAATTGGCTTATAAATAAGCTTCAAATAAGGTAAGGATAAACTAAACCTAAACTAAGTAACTAATGGGCATAAAAGAGAACTAAATGAGCTGAAAATAAGACATAATAAGCACTTTAAAAGGCCCACTCATCTGCTGTTACAGTGGCAAAACAGAAAAGGAAGCAATTTTAAGGGCCTAAATAAGCTACGAAATAATCACTAAGATGCTAAACAAAGCAGAAAAACAGGAAACCATACATCTATCTAAGTGCTTAATTTAAAAACACCCCTAATTCCAACTCTAACTAACCTACAATTAAGCTAAAAAATCATGGGTGCTGCTATTGAATCAGCAAAACAAAAATCAGATTACCTTTAAGAACCAAACTCCAGTCTTCTTTTGCAAACAAACGTTATTGAAAATGCATATAATCTCTTATCCAACACTTGCTTTGACTAAAGTAAAAACCAACATGGGTCAAATGGGACTTGTGACCCACAACTTAAGCTAATCCAAACACCCCTTACGGGTAGGAATGGTGAAAACAATTTTGGAAAACTGATTTGTAAATTGAACATAAGCTCACAGAGCTTATACAAGCTTATAACAACAACTTAATCGGAATAATAACAAGGATTTCAGTCAAATAGAAAACCAATGAACATAAAAGAAACCAAGATTTCAACAGGAAAGTTGCGTAAAATTGAAATTGCATTAACTGAAATTTAAAAATTACAAGTAAATGAAAATGACAGATAAAAGTAAAGATTGAGCTAGAACACTAATTCTAGACTCCTTACACAATTTTCACCTACTGCTATTTATACTAACACTAAAGAAAAAAGGTCTTTTTTTTCTTGTGCCTCTCTTCTTCTATTTAACTTCTAAAAGATTTCTCTCACTTCTCTGATCAATTCCCAACAAAAACATTAGCCATTGGATTGGTCAAAGTGCTCCAAGCCGTTGATGTGAATTTGGCGCCAAAAAAGTCTTAGCAATTGGATTGAGCAGGTTTAAATCATTTAATGCTTCTTGGGAGATTGTGGAGGTGGAGGGGACAAGCATGGAGTAGGGTATGGAGCTGGAGACAGGGGTGGACAAATCACCCTGGGTTTAAGGTGTTAATGGTGGGAGGTTAGGGATGGTTAAATAAAACACAGGTTTGACTTGTGTTTTATTAAACGGGGGAGTTATAAGGGGGTGATTGGGTCGGGTAAAGAAGACGGGCCACAGGAAAGGTTTTTATTTATTGTTTTGGGTTTTATGATTTTTGGGCTTATATAACTAAAAGGGTCCGTATGGTAAGTAGTAAATCACAAGGACCATTTTTGTAATTGCTGCAAAGTCCAGGGACATGTTATGTTACTTTTCAAAATTCGCCCAAGGGACTTAACATGCCAAGTTTCAATAGTGTAAGGACCAAAATTTATTATTTTCCAAAATTTAAACTTTCAGGGACCAAATATGTCACTTTTTTGAAACTCGAGGGACTAGACTTGCCATTTATGCAAACTTTATAGTTTTTCAATCTTTTTCAATCCTTTTGCATCTGAAATATATAAAAACACATTTCAATGATATTTGTAACATTTTTATGGTCATTTGTGTGCTTTTGATCCTTTTTGTGGGTTTAAACAAGGTAAAATATATGTGTTTTTAGACACATATCAAAAGGCCAAAAAATCCAAAGAATCCGAACGAATCGAACCAAATGAAGAAAATCCCAACGTGACCAATACTTCATTACGTTGGCAACCAAGTGAGGAAACGGGTAATGAACGACAAGTCGAGCGTGCACAAGCTCACGATATGTTTTGGAAACGAGTAATGAACGAGTTCAATAGACTCAATTTTCAAAACTGCAACAAGGATATGATACAAGGCAAGTGGAAAACGTTGAACCGTGATTGCACAAAGTTCAACGCGTTCTACAAACGTGCAAAAAGTATGGAAAAAACTGGAGAAAATGAGATGGATATCATGCGACAGGCTAGAGAAATGTACCGTGACGAGCACAAAGGTGTGTCGTTTAATAACGAGGAGGCATGGGAGGCTTTGCGTGCTCATAAAAAATGGGACGCGCCGGAAGCGCTTGATTTAACCGGCGATGTCCCAAGCCAAACAAACGAGGTGTTATTCGATCATGATGACCAACCACGTCCGATGGGAAAAAACGTGCTTCGAAGAAATCTAAATCTGAGGGCACGACAAGTACCATGGGAGCGAGTACCGGAGGAACGAGCTCGTCAAGCCAATTCGGGGAGGCTATGACATACGAGTATCGTATGAAACGGAAACCGCCCAAGAGGCGTATTGGGCGACTTAAAGAAAAAGATCAAACGATTCAAAGGTTGGAAGAGATGAAATTTCTGATGATTGACACTTCCAACAAAGATCCAAACATTGCGTTTTGGATCGACTCAGAAAAGGACAGAATCATTAAAAAATATAATTTGCAACATCGACAGTAGATGTATTGTTGTAGTTTCCTTTGTGTTGTGTTTTTATTATTTCGTTTTTTTTTTCGTTATAGCTTTTTTTTTTAATTCGTATTGTGATGTTTAAGTTTTAATGTTATGTTATTATTAAATGAAATGTTAGTTTTAGTTTAGGGGTTTAATTTGTAAATGGTTGAGTTATGATAAGAGGTGTTATTTTTTTATTTTTTGGCAAAGAGAACATATATATATATATATATATATATATATATATATATATATATATACCATTGAGCTTCAACATTGTTGAAGAAAAATTACAACCAATGAGACAAGATCTAATTCAAATGACAACACCATTTGCAGATGGATCTCATCAGAACTTAATACATTGCAATAAAGTATTAACAAACCCTTAATGATTGATGGAAAGTGCACTAAACAATAATTGTGGCTCGTTCAACCAAATATGAAAGTTGATGGATGAACATATCTTTGCATTCATAGCCCACTGGAAACTTTTAATCTTGATTTTTGTCACTATCTTGGAACAACACGATACTTTCTGATTAAAGATGAGATTATTACGAGCCAACCAAATGTACCAGATGGTGCAAGAACCAATTAGTTTCCATCCTTTACGAAGTTCTAAAAACATACCTTCGTTCCAGTCTATAACAAATTGGAGTAAGTTTTGAGGCATAACCCACTTCACATCCCACCAAAGAAATAAGCTTTTCCATATCTCATGAGCCCACTGACAATGGAGTAACAGATGAGAGATAGATTCGGAATGAGCATGGCACCACGAACATAAATCTTCGATTTCGTCCAAAGAGACATGTCTGTGTTTAAGAATTTATTTTACCGGAATAGCATCATGAAGACCTAACCAAAGAAAACAATGCACCTTAGCTGGAACATGTTTAAACGAAACAAACCGTGACCAGGGCGAAGGAAGAGCACCGGAAGGATACTCGAGCATAAAAGTGGTTGTAGCAACCATAAAATGACCGTTATTGCCTGGGGTCCATTGAATACAGTCAACCTTATGCAAATCAATCTTACAGTGGGAGAGAAACGTAAGTAAATCATGAACTTGCCTACTTTCAAATCTCGAAAGATCACAATTGAATTGCAAATCCCACGCGATAGAGCCATCGTCATTTAAGACATAGAACTCAGAAAATTGTTCCAAAGGGTTTCGACGAGATCAAGAATAAAAGACCGAAAAGAGAACGTAACCTTGCGCTTTTGACCCACCAATCGTTCCAAAAGAAAACCTGGTTACCAGCCCCCACGTTCCATTTCCATGATTGTGGACCAAGAATGTGCAAACCATCATTTTCTTTTTGAATGTTAATAATATTTTTCCAGACCGAAGATACTCTTGAATGAGAAGGAATCAAATGCATCTCTGACAGTTTAGAAGGAAAAGATCTTGCATAACACTTTGTAATCAACACTTTCCATAAGGCCGATCTATTCTCATTATATCTGCCCCACCAAGATGCTAAAAGCGCCATGTTCTTGACTCATAAATGAATGACTCCAAGTCCTCCAAGGTCCTTCAATTTGCATACAATCTTCCATGAAACCATATGTATTTTTCTTTTTTACGTGTTTCCTCCCCACAGAAAGTCTCTACGCAGCCTTTCCAATTGCTGGATCACTGATGACGGTGCCTTAAAGAAACTCATGTAATGAATCAGAAGACTGCTAAGAACTGCATTCACCATAACAATGCGATCGGCCATTGACAAGCACCTACCTCTCCACCCGGATAATTTTAGCTTAAACGTATCAATCACCTTTTGCCAAGCATTGATAAGTCTTAGATTGATACCAATAGGAATTCCCAAATACTCGAACGGAAAGCTACCAACAGAGCATCCCATCAATTGGGCGAAATGGAGTAAATGAGAATGCTCTATGTTTATCCAAAATGTCACAATTCTCAATTTCAGGTCATTTTGCAAACTTTAAAAAAATTTACTATTCATCTCAGGAATTTACTATTCATCGGTTACTATTCATCATTTTACTATTCATCATTTTTAGGTCGATTTGATATTTTGAGAGGTTATTTCAAAATTTTACTATTCACAAAACACTATTCATTCCCGGAGACAAATTTATATTCATGATTTTTAATCATTATTTTTCGTAAACTAGGTTTACGAGTATCTAATTCGCGTAACCGTAAGGGTTTAGTTGCGTATTCATGGAACATCATTAAGATTACTACATATAGACTAGAGTTAGTCTACATATCATCAGTAACATCATCTGCATAATAGTTCATGCATGGGTTTGCATATTTTCTTAACGTATATTTATTTATTAAATAAACGCTATCGCACGATCATTTATTTTGAATAATTGATCCGACACTTTCGACAATTGTCCTGGTATGTTTTTATACTCATTTTAAGACAATAAAAATTATATTATTAGTTTACCCGATGTTTTGAATTTATTTTGGTATATAAATTGTTATATAAATAGTTACGACGGTTTTCGTAAATTCTATTCGATAAATTATTTATTCACTCAATACTTGCGAGAAATGTATTTTTATAATTTTTATGACTTCGATATATTTTATTTTGTTCCGTAAAAATTGATTTCTAGTTAACGCTACACTTAATAATTATTTACATGTACCAAATACACAATATACTTAACTTTATATACATTTACTTAGCAAAAATACACAACTTATTTTCCCAACACCTCCTTGCCGACCACCCCATTAGTCACCCTCCTTTTCATAAAAATCTATACTTGATAAGTGTACACATATACATTTAAAATGACTAGGCATGTTTATATTAGATATTTACAAACAAAAACTCATACACAACACATACCAAGAGGTGTAACAAAGCAAAAACCTCTCTTTTTGTTTTCTTCTATGGCCGGCCAAGCAAGAACAAGAGAAGAAACCATTGATTTTTCAAGCTCAAGTATTTTTCTAGTTCTATTAGTGATCTATTTCAAAATACTGCTTTTTATTTTTCTTCTTCTTGGTCTCTTCTTTAAGGTTATGAAATAAAAACCTAAAGATTAATTAAGTTTCTAATTCCAAAAACTCTTCAATCACTCAAGTAAGTTACTAATAATTTTTCCTACTCTTATAAACTCTTACTTGATGTATTTTTATGATCTAGTAAGAAAAACATGCAAGTACTCTATGATTCATACCACTTTTTACTTGTTTATATTACTTATAATGAATATTAACTATCCTATAATTAATCCCATGAAACCTATCATTGTTGATGAAGTTTAGGAACCCATGACACCTTAATAAGGTGTGTGATAAGATTAGAATAGATTTGGTGTTGATTTGAAGTGGTTGAAACAAGTATTACACTAGAAAAATCATTTTCAACAACTTATAATTAAGGGCTGTTCATTTTTGTAAAATCTGGAAACTTCGACAGGTCATGGATTATTTTGGGCTAGATATTCAGAAAATATACTTTAAAACGAAACCATGGTCTCTTGAACGGGTTAAAACGGGTTTATAACGAAGAAGTTACGCTATTTTCAAGTTTAACGACGAAAACTATTTTTCTGAAAATATACTTGCTGTCAAGGGTTATTTTAGGGGAAAAAAAATGAGTTTTAAGCATTATCTAAATGAGTCGATTTGTCAAAAATATATTAGTATACATTAACACGAAACTAAGGATATATAAAACGTAGAAAACGGACTTATAACGACTAAGTTATAAGCGTTTTAAATGTGGATATCGTAACTATTTTTCACAAGTAATAACACTTATATATTTTCTATTAGTCCAAAATGGTTATCGCAAGTGCCCATGTTTGAAGCCATTTTTCATATAGATAGAATACTTTTGAGAAAGCGATGTCTACAAGTAAAAGTGAGTTCGCCTATCCTAGTTTCCAAAATGTTTAACCGTTCGTCAAACGAAGTTATAACGAATAATATACGATCACTCAAAATTAGTAATTTTCATGAATTGTCAAAGTATATTATTTTACGACGAAAAACTATAAATTCTTGTTCTATTTCTAAACGACTATCGTGGGATGTTGTTTCAATATATATAAGCGTAAAGTATTTTATAACTTGACAAGACGTTATAAACTTATTTTTCGACGATAAACTTTATTTTCAAATGTACAAGTGGTATGGATATCATATGAGTTTGCATGCACGACATCGTTTCATGACTTACATTAGAACATATCATTCATATTAGGTTGCAGATAGAGATTGCACCTCATTTCAGTGTACCCACTTTTGTCATCATAATCATTGCATCAGGTGAGTTTGTAGCCCCACTTTTACTCGTTTAATTGTTTTATAAACTCTTCGGGGGAGATACATGCTCAACTACTTGCTTTTACTTTACACTTATATGAACTCAAATAACTATTGTTTCACTACTTATGCTAGTAAGTAGATTATGCCCGAACTAAATTGATTTCTATGTTATGAACGCTATTATTTGAATCATTTTCCTTGCTTTTGAACCCTTCGACATGTATATTTGAGCTCTTTTAAATTGATTTGGACCCTTTAACATATATTTGAACACTTTGGACTTGAGTTGAACCTTTTGACATATATTTGAACTCTTTTAACTTGTAAAGGACCCCTTTGACTATTTTGAACTTGTTTGACATAATATTGAACCCTTTGACTATTTTGAACTTGTTTGACTTGATATTGGATCTTTGACTTATTTTGAACTCTTTCGACTTGTCTTGACCTTCTAACTTGACTTGAACTTTTGAACTCGACATAGACTCTTGGACTTAATTATGAACTTATGACCTGTTTTGAACTTAATGAACCGTACTCACTTTATATTACGTCTCCCCATGTTACGGAGTGTTATCGACTTAAAGTCTCCCTTGTACGGAGCAATGCAAATTCTCCCATGTTCGGAGTGTTCTTAATTGTATATAATAGTTGTATGATGTACCGTTCGTACATTCGCATTGTTAGTCTCCTATTAGTAGGTAGTATGGATAGCGCTATTAAAGGTCGGCCAACCTCTCGTTCACTATGTTACGGGACGCATATTATTTATTCTAGGGGCTTTGCCTGGCATACATTATTATATACGTGGTGCTATACTGTGAACTATTATGACAACGTATACTTGACTACTAGACATACTACTTTTGGCAGTGGGTTGTGAACACACAGGTTGCAAGTTTTGTATGGGCGGAACTTGGAACTGAGTGGATTTACAATGCCTTTGGTTTGTGGACTATTCTAAATGACCAACAACTTTGCCTTTGCTGTGTGAACGTTCTTTAAAAGCTTTACATGTTAAACAATCTCTATGAACTCACTCAACCTTTGTGTTGACACTTTTAGCATGTTTTATCTCAGGTATCTAAGGCATTCACTTCATGGCATGCATATGGACTTATCATAGAGTCGCGGTGTCGACGCGTCTCACATATAATTTTTATGCACTTAACTATCGCTTGATTGTAACAAACTCATTTTGGTACTTTGGAAATCTTTTGGGACCTATGTTTTGTAAAATCTGATTATTTTACTTAATCAAACGATATTTTCAAAACGACACTTTAGGTCGTTCAATATAACTGTAACTGTGATGCTATGACAGTCATCCCCCAGGAATTCCATTCCGCTGCAAAACAGGTAATTTGGGGGTGTGACACCAAACAAAGCGGTTTTTGATAAATTCACTTTAAGACCAGACATCCTGTAGAACAGCTCAAGCATGGCTCTCGCTTTATTAATTTCATTAGAGGAAGTATCAAGGAATAAAATAGTATCATCCGCAAATTGTGAATGATTAAGTGCGAATGATTCATCAACGCGTACCCCTTGCAAAATACCCCTATTCAAAGCTGAAGAAAACATGGTGCTCAATACCTCGGCAACCAAGATGAAAAGAAAAGGAGACAAAGGGTCACCTTGTCGCAAGCCTCGACCCATAACGCCCTCTTTGGAAGCAGAATTATTTAGCAAAACTGAGAAATGAACATTAGATATGCACGCTGAGATCTAAGATACAAACTTCTGGGAGAAACCCATCCCTTTCATTGTTGCTAACGAAAATGTATGTGAAATGCTATCATATGCTTTGGCAAAGTCGAGCTTGAGAAATAGAGCAGTTTTCTTAGACCTTTTTAGAAGATGCCAAAGCTCATTAACTAGCATGACCCTATCGTAGAGGTGACGATCTGTAATGAAGGCAGACTGGTTCTCGTTATAGCTTGCTCATGACTGATCGTAACCTGTTTGCTAGCAGCTTAGAAAGAATCTTATATGGAGCATTTATTAGGCTTATAGGGCGCATATTGGAAATGT
Organism: Chrysanthemum seticuspe; assembly: GCA_019973895.1. Lineage (NCBI taxonomy): Eukaryota > Viridiplantae > Streptophyta > Magnoliopsida > Asterales > Asteraceae > Chrysanthemum > Chrysanthemum seticuspe. The sequence goes on from BPTQ01000008.1 coordinate 318,494,930, forward strand.
CTTTAGGAGCGTTTTATTTTGGGATTAGGACAAGGAATGTTGAGTTGAAATTTGCAGGAATTCTAGCATTAACATGAAATTCTTCCAATAGACGCATAAAATCAGATTTGATAAAATGCCATCCTCTCTTGAAAAACTCCAAGGAGAAACCGTCCGGCCCTGGAGCTTTGCCACCGTCAAAAGACGAAACTACTTCCCAAACCTCTTCTTCAAAAAACTCCCTATCTAGAACACAAGCCTCCTGTTGGGAAAGACTTTTTGTTCCCATTTGAGCCCAATCAATGAGATGAGGGGACGGATTTTGTTGTTTTGCGAATAAATGTTTAAAATAACTCAAAACATGCTCTTTGAATTCAATAGGATCTTCTGACCACGAGTCACCAATCTGCATTCCAGAAATGAAATTATTATGTTGCATGATCTTATTAGCGAGGTGGAAAAACCTTGAATTTTTGTCGCCATATAGTAACCACTTCAAATTCGACGCCGTTCTCCATTTTAACTAAAGTCTTCTCTTCACTTCGTTTTTAGACTGCATTAATTGTATTAAAGTTTTTTTTTTTTTTTTTTTTTTTTTTTTTTTTTTTTTTTTTAATTTAAGGTTAAAAAGTTAAATTTGATGTGACGTTGATATGACACTGAGTTAAACCTTAACTCAGTGTTATGATACCCTCCCCTCTGACATGAAATTCAAGTGAGAAGGCCATCTAGTCTATGCATGTTTGTTTCCATTAGACGAGTTATGGGCAAACACCCTTTATCTAGCATATGTTATAGATTCGTTATGCTTTTTGACTTACTTATCCTTTTTCGAATCTAGCTTCGACTTTGCTAGCAAAATAACATTGTAATTATCCGTTAAAGTTTATTAAAAACAAATTCTACATATGCTAATTACTTTTTGATAATATTTAATATCAATAGTCATTACTCGTTAACATGGTTTTCGACCCTCGTTAACATGGTTTTCGACACTAAAAGCAGTGACAGTAAAAACTATGATATGAAAACAATAAGAGAGCATAGTGCAGCATGTTAAATGCACGCCATCCGTCCCTCAAGACCAACGAAGCCGTCGTTCTGCACCGGTCAAATGCGCCGTTCGTTCTTCAGCCGACCCACACTTGAAATCCGACCCCCGAGTTAAACCATCCAAACGGGTAGACCCCGTGACCCGAACCACTAGGGAGACCCATGAAAGGAAACCCCTAAAACTCCCGGCTTCGCACTAGGTGGAAAACCTGGATTTTTTTGTCTCTTGTGAGACGTGAAGATTGGGTAAAACCTCTTCCAAACTCTAGAAGGAGCTCAGATGGCTAACTAAGCTAAGCATATATGTGTTTTAGTTATTGATGTGTTATTGGTGAAATACTGAAGTGACACACCAATAAGTACTATTATTTAAGGAAGCTGCACCTCGAAGAAAAAAAAAAGACAAATGTTTCTGCACTTTATTAAATCCAATTATTGAGACTAGGGATAAGTCAATAATTCATTAAAATCTTCCACCAAGTGATGATGTGCTTGAAAACGGACCGTGGATGATTAGGAATGTGCCAATTATTCTTAAACGTGGACTTTGAATACTAATCTGCTTAAAGAGGATTTGACTAATGTTCTGATATGGGTTAAATTCCATGATGTGCCCCTTGCTATGTTTTCTGATGATGGTCTCAGCTTCCTAGCTACATTGATTGGTACGCCAAAATTTTTAGATTCTTACACTAGTCAAATGTGCTTAGATTCATGAGGTCGAAGTAGTTTTGCTAGGTGCTTGATTGAAGTTAAGGCAGATAAGGTGCTTAGGGAGAGTATCACTGTTGAGATAGCATTACTTGATGGGACATGATCTACAATTGAAAAGATTAGGGTTGAATACGAATGGAAACCGCCTCGGTGTGATACGTGTAAATTGTTTGGTCATACGCTGATTGATTGTCCTAAATCTGTTCCACTTCCTACTCAGCCTAAACAGATTGTTAATGATGGTTTTCAAACTGTCACTAACAAGAATAAGGGTAGGACTGGTGGGCCAAGTGTTCCAAGTAATGGAGGTTTTACTAAAGTGGGTCCTAAATTTAGGTATCAACCCAAAGCGCCTCCTCCTTAATCCAAGAAGGTGGATAATGCAAAGAAGAAAACCACTGATGTGGCTAGTTTGAGTGGGACGAAGATTGCTACATCTAATTCGTTTGCTGCTCTAAATACGATCGATTCTGATGAGTGTGGCAATCCTACTGATGTAGAGGATTCTGGTAATACAATGGAAGCAAAGAAGGATGGGTCTCTCAAGACACGTAGTGTATCACAAGATCCGCTTGTGAGTGATTCAATGAAAGCTAACGAGGTTGGTCCTACCCTTATTGTTGAGAAAATTGGGGAGTTTGAAAGGCTTTTTATTGATGTGAAAACTACTCTTGTTGATGATAATGGTAATCCTATTAAAAAAGTTGATTATCAAGGTTATAATAAGGATTTTCCGTCTACTTCTTTTACTAAAAGGGTTAACCCATTCACTAAGGTGGGAGAGATTGTGGATTCTGATAGTGAAGAAGAGGAGGTTGTGAACACCTTTGATGAGTCGAGTAATCTATTTGGTGGTGGTCATGATCGTGAAGATGATTATGATGACTATGATTATGATAACTATGTGGATCAGGTTTACGATCTTTCAGAAAATTTGGATGCCTATTATGACACGTATGGTATCAAGCTCCAAGGCCTTGGTAGGAAGTAATTTTTTCTCCATAGGAGTCTAATGTTATCTTTGAGTAGTGGTTTATTTTCTTATATAGAGGATAAGAAGTATCTTATTATGTAAGCTTTTCGCCTATGTAACTGATTGAGATATGAGATTCACCTATATCCTTTGTACTTAAACGTTTTTTGGAGTAATATATTTACCGGGTCTTTGACCTTTAAAAAAAATAATAATAAAAAAAAATCTTCCACCAAGATCGATTCCAAAACCTCGAAGATTCTTGAGCTATACAAGTCGTCGACTATAATATACTCAAAGTAACAACAGAAAAAGGTCTTCGGCTTTTAAAAATACTTTTAACGAGTGTTGGAAAACCCGCGCGATGCAGCGGGATTGCTTAAAGGACTTACTTTGCAACGACATTTAAACCTCAGGGGTTGTTTTTGCCAAGTTGCGAAAGATTATTAATGTTAAAGGACTTACTTTGGAACGACACTTGAACCTCAGGGACTGTTTCTGCCAAGTTGTGAAACTTTGCATTTAATGTTTGGACTTACTTTGCAGCGCCACTTGAACCTCAGGGGCTATTCTTGCCAAGTCGGAAAACTTTGCATTTAATGCACAATGTTTTGCAAAAAGGCTCCTGCCTTTTAGTATATAGAGTAATTCTCTGAGATCCATAATAAAGTTTTACCTTTCTTTTTTTGGACAATTGGACCATTAAATATGAACAGTGATGCATTAACCTCTTGAGCTAGTTCGCATTTAATATGTTGATTTTTAGCGAAAATTACATGAGAGGACACTGTCCTCGTCATACATCTAGCAGATGACCAATTTTTTATATTTTACGCAAGAGGACTAGTTGGTCGCGAAAAAAATGGTGTGCCCAAAACACTCAATACGTGTCACCACCACAACAAAGATAAAAAATAAAAAACAAAAAAAAAAGATAAGAAACTTTGGTCGCGAAAATTTAATCGTGCCCAGGGAAAAAAACAAATATGTCCCAATCTTCATTTGGATAATAAATGAAATAATATAGAAAAGTGCAAAATTCACCGTTAACTTTTTGATATTTACAAATTTTTTGTATAACAAACTTTATTCGTCAAGTATCTAGCAAATATTTAGCGAATTCGAAAATAAAAAATATATCGTTTCGAAGAGCTTTGGATTACGAACAAAACGAGCCCAATATCGATATATTTTTTACGTACTTACGATTTTATAAAAAATGATAAAGTTTGATATATTTTTTAAAAACAAAAGTAAACTTTCAAAAATGTTAAAGTTTGGTATACGAGTTGTGTGTGTAACTTGTGTGTGTGAGTTGTGTGTGTAACTTGTGTGTTTGAGTTGTGTGTGCTAAACAACTCTGGTAGAGTTGTATAAATAGGCAAATTTGATTTTTATTTTTATTTTGAATTTGAATAAACAAATGTCACGACATACAATCTAACTTTTAGATATTGAATGAAAATAATATAGAAATGTGCAAAATTTACCCTTTAACTTTTTGATATTTACAAATTTTTTATATAACAAATTTTATTCGTCAAATATTTAGCAAATATCTAGCGAATTCGTTAATAAAAATTATATCGTTTCGAAGAGCTCTGGATTACGAACAAAACTAGCCCTATATCGATATGCTTTTGACGTACTTACGATTCTATAAAAAAATGTTGAAGTTTGATATATCTTTTAAAAACAAAAATAAACTTTTAAAACACACTCTTGAATTAAAAAAATAAAAAGTAAAAAAAAAATAAATAAAAATAAAAATCATTTCACCCCCTAAACTATTTAAAATAAATTTTCACTTACACCCCCTCAACCTATTCAAATTCAAATTTAAATTTAACTGGTTAATTCTGAGCGGGATAATTGAAGTTCAAATTTAAAATTTAAAAATCAAATATAAGCGGGATTTATTCAAATTCAAAATAAAAATCAAAATTAAATCTGCCTATTTATACAACTCTACCAGAGTTGTTTAGCACACACAACTCAGACACACAAGTTACACACACAACCCACACACACAACTCGTATACCAAACTTTAACATTTTTGAAAGTTACTTTTGTTTTTAAAAAATATATCAAACTTTATCATTTTTTATAAAATCGTAAGTACGTAAAAAATATATCGATATTGGGCTCGTTTTGTTCGTAATCCAAAGCTCTTCGAAACGATATATTTTTTATTTTCGAATTCGCTAAATATTTGCTAGATACTTGACGAATAAAGTTTGTTATATAAAAAATTTGTAAATATCAAAAAGTTAAGGGTGAATTTTGCACTTTTCTATATTATTTCATTTATTATCCAAAAGTTAGTAAATGAAGATTGGGACATATTTGTTTTTTTCCCTTGCGCACGATTAAATTTTCGCGACCAAAGTTTTTTTTCTTTTTTTTTTGTTTTGTTTTTTTTATCTTTGTTGTGGTGGTGACACGTATTGAGTGTTTTGGGCACGTCATTTTTTTCGCGACCAACTAGTCCTCTTGTGTAAAATATAAAAAGTTTGTCCTCTGCAAGATGCATGATGAGGACAGTGTCCTCTCATGTCGAATACTAATCATCATTTTAAAAGAGGCGCAAAAGATTTGTAAAAGAAATTTGCTACATTCACATAAAAGTATTCACAAAAACAATCCACTCGCTGAGGTGTCAGCGGGTGATTGGTTTTTTGTAGGATCCACATCCCACAAAAACCAATCATCCGCTGACACCTCAGCGAGTGGATTGTTTTTGTGGATACTTTTATGTGGATGTATCATTGCTCTTTGTAAAAACGTTATAAAAGTGTGAGGTTTGATCATGCCGTCACGTCACGTTTTATACCGCTTTATGACATGTCTTTTTATAAACTCGATATATATGAAATATGTATATAAATAATTTCATTTTTTGTGCCGCTTTATATATGACACACCTTATAAACGCAAAAGCTTCACCTTAATCATGCCGTCACACCACTCGTCGCTCTATTTATAACCTTGATATTAATAATGTATTGAGACGTATACAAAAATATGTACATCGGCAAATTTACAAACAAATGCATATGATGAGCCTCAATTTGCATCAGCATGATGTATCCTTTGAATTTGCTCGAACCATAACTCGTCAGCCGGCAATATTGTCGTAGAAATTTGTTCTATATATAGGTTAGAACATAGAAGAACTTGATTGTATTAATCAAACATCTAAACTAGCTGGTAATAGTAATGTAGTATATTATAAGTGATGACAAAGAACATACATATGAATGATGTTAGTTATACATAAAACATTGGTTCGACATTTTGTTACTTTTAACATCTCTTGAAAACTAATGTGCCTCAAATAGGATTAAAATAAATTGCGTAAATCTCTGCTATATGTAGAGAAAACCAATTTTCTAAAAACTTAAAACTTTAAACTAAAACTTAAAATACACCGTTGGTCCCTATACTTGTTCTTGCGCATCGCGATGGGACAAACTTGGGCGTTATCATCGCTGGAGGTCCAAAACATGAGCTTTATATGTCAAACTCGTCCATTGACCACTAACGCCGAGATCAACGTCTAATTTATGTTAGTTAGTCGAGGGTATTATAGTCCATACACATTTATACCACACCTTAGTTAATTCTGAGAAAAGCTTTTGTATACCATCTTGATCGTTTCCCTCTCTCGTCACACAACCCTCACACACACTTTAACAATGGCAGACAAGGAGCTTACTTTTACAGCAGTAACTGATGAGATGGTAAAATATGTGAAGGCAAAATATGGGGATACTTGGTTACAAGAAGATGAAATGTCTGATGAAATGTTTGAAGATTTATGCAGATTTGCGAAAGAAGCTGAAGTGATGAAAGGTTAGTCGGGTTTTTTGTATTTGTGTGATTAGCATTTTAAGGGATGAGCATAAATAACTCTATTTTATTTGACAGAAATATGAGTAGTGTCAGAATCTGCCAAAAAAAGGGATTATAGCAAGCTAAAGGTATCTGACAATATGATTGAGTATTCCATGGCTACTTATGGGAATAAGTGAGATATAGGAGATGACATTGGTGATGTGATACTTGAAGACTTGTGGGAAAAATATGGGAATAAGGAGTCTGAGAAAGTTAGAGTTAATGTTTGCAAGCTAAGAAAGTTGTAATGGGTGAACTCTGATTTCTTTCTGTTTTGTCTATCTTTCCAGATACTAACGTGAAAGGAAATGAAGTTGATGTCATCATTATTTCAGACACATCTGATGATGAGTATGGGATCATGTCTTCTAAGACTACTACTTTGAAAGGTTCCACTTCCCAAGCTTCCAAGGCTTCCGCTCCCAATGATGTACTTGGTCTTGTAGCGGCTGTGGGATGCTCCAGCACAAATAGGAATGAGTGATACGTGGCTCCCCCTAAGAACCTCAAGTCTCCCCCCATGAATATCAAGTCTCCCATCAAGAAGTTCACCTGTTATTTTTAGTTGTTGATGTAATGAAGGTGTATATTTTTTGGCTGATGATAGTTACTGAAAACGATACTTGTTAACATGTATATTTTGCTTGATATGGTGTAATTAGGTGGTGGTGTATGTATATTTTGGATTTCTTGTTTTCATTTTGTAGTTTGCAGTTGCTTATGCAGTTTAGGTGGGTGTTTGGGAAAACCCATTTTGACTTATAAGGTCAACATAAACCAAAATATTAGAGGAACCACACCGAATTGTTAGTCTTTAAAATCTCATTTGTTTGACTTATAAAGTCAACAGATTCAAATTGTAACCAAAATTCAATTCTTATAACAAAAGAAGCACACACATATCAGTTAAGTTACATTTAGACTGAAAGACAACGTAGCATTTCTTGCAGGTAATTTACTGCGTTAAATGACTATTAGGTGATCCATTTGGTCTGTCAGTTGCAGTTGGTTCAAGTGGTGTTTGTCTTGGGTGTTCTCCATTTGGTCTTTTAGTTGCAGGTGCTTCACGTGGTGTTTGGCTTGGGCGCTCTCCACTTGCTATTTCAGCTGTAGGTGGTTCACTTTCTTCTTCATCACTGCCCAAGTAAGCACCAACACTAGTAGGTGCAGAAATATGTAGACCCATCACATATCCACCACTATCTCATGTGATTGTGTTTTCCCTTGTAACACCATCTCTACCAGTATAAGATGTGTTTCCCCTTATCTCAAGGCACACTGGACAAACATACCACATGAAATCTCTATAAGGTGGACGCCTTGCAAAAAAGGCCAATCCAGCCCTGTTTTCACTTTCAACCTAACAGTGAATGCATACCATTTGACAACCATTTTCTGCATCCATGGTGATAATATGTTGGTATGATAAATAATTGATGAGTTAGGATATATTATATAAGTAGATGGGAGTTGTGGTTGTTGAACAAGTAGATACGAGTAAAGACAACATAAATTCTTAAAATCTAGTCAACATACGCAGTTTAGGAGATGTTTGGAATAATCACTTCTGACTTATAAAGTCAAAAAAACAAAAACATGTTCAAACATGATATTGTCCAAATTACAAATGGCTAGAAGAGTAGAAGCCTACAACCTTCGAACACCAGCTCAACATCTTTTATCCAGCACATATGGATGTCTTGGATATAACTCCTCCACAGACACTCCATAGTAAGCTGCCTCAAACTCTGCTTCTTCAAGCCAATTTTTCCTCTCCCTTTCCTCTTTAATTCTTTTGTACATTCTCTCCTCTTCCAAAAACTGCTGGAATGCTTCTTCATCCAACCTTGACTGCTCTTCATCTTCCTCCAAAATTGTGTGTTCTTCTTCTTGCTCATAAAGAGCTTCAAGAAACTCTTGTTCCATAGTCTTCCTTATATCGTCTTCATCCATCCACTCCAAAGTAATACATCCACTCCAAACTATAATGTAAACACACAAGAACAACCATTATGCAAATGACAATTAAATGAATACCTATTTCCTTCTGCCATCACAATGCCTTTTTCAACCTCGAACCTTTGTTTCCTTTGTTGGTTTTGGTACTTGATCCTTGTGACAGCTAGACTTATTATGTCCAACAGTTTGACAATTGGAGCATTTAATCTGTTTACGAGCTCTAGATTTACCCATTTTAATGCAATTTCACTTAATTGAGGCTTTATGTTTATGAATTCAAATTTGGGGTAAAATGTGAGAATAAAGTGCTTCCTATAACTTAATGCAGATGTGAGGACAGGATAGGGGACTAAAACCTTAGTCCCCTATACTCTTAAACTGTTTAAGTAAGGACCATAGTTCTACCAACACCCAATACAATCAAAACCGATATAACAACTATCTAAGACGAATACAACAATTAACAACAAAATTAACAAATTATAACACTAGAACATAACATATAGATTCATTAATTTCATATTAAACATTAAATATTCAGTACATATTTTTCCAAAAAAAAAGGAAAACATAACCACTTCATTTCCCTTCTCATTACTTTGTCTTCCTAAGATCATCAAGGAAGTTGTTCCTGTCAAACATCTGTGAGTGTGTTTGACAGATCATCCTCCTTATCTCCAACTCCTTCAAGACATTAGCCTTTTGCTTCTTGCGAAGATCCTCAAGAAACTTGTAGTTCATCACTGTAGTTCGAAAGCCTTCGAGCTCAGAGATGTATTCTTGGGTGTCCTTCATACCAAGAATCAAGTCAGTCAAAGTGTTTTGGAGGCCATTAGCAATTTTGATGTTCTTATCGTTTTCTCTCTGATAAAAGAGAGAAATCGAGTCAAACATGTAGTCAGACTTCGAAGCTTTGGCGAGTTCTTGAAGAAGTGGGAAGTTAGCCATTCGAAGGTTGTTGAGATTTTGTTAGAATTTGTTTTTTTTATATTATTGGTATGCAAATGGTATAGGTTATTAACCCATAAATACCAAAAACAACGGGACGTTCCAAATTCAGGGACTAATTGTGAAGTAAGTAAAAAGAGAAATAGTCAAGTTTGTGTGAGTAAAAATACGCGAGAATTTTAAGTGCAAAAAACGGCTAACTGACCAAATTCAGGGACCAAGTGTGACATTGAAACCTGTTACCTTGCAACTTGACCTTTGCCTTCCTTGATACGCTTATACACAATTAATGTGTTGGCAAACACCAAATCAACCCAACTAATAGGATCCGAAACCATAAACACTATCATAATAACCCGACCCAATTAACAAAACCCAATCCAAACCAAACCTAACATACATCCACACTCACGTACTGAAACACACATCTAGTCAAACCCATTCGTAAAAAAACAAAAACAAAAAAAAAAAAAAAAAAAAAAAAAAAAAAAAAAAAAAACAATGAAAGACAGGAGCATATTCGTCTCAACTTTTAAGGATGTGAAGGAAGAAGAAGAAGGTGAGGTCTTGTTCAGAATCCACTGTAATGGGTTTTTTGATTATAGCCTACTCAGGTATGAAGGAGGTTCATTAATTAATCTGTGTGCCTTTACCAGTGATAGAGAGATATTTAGTTCAAGCCTTGATAATGTATTATCAGAGATTAATGAACAAAATGGGCGTTATTTTTCTCTGATCCTAAAGAATCCCTAGAAAATGGTTTGCATTTGATTCATACTGATGATGTTCATACTTTGTTTGCACTGGCTGAAACACATGAGTCAGTTGATATCTTCGTTGCACACAAGCCCCAAAAGTTAGCACAATTTTACTTAAAAAACATCAGTTTTGAAGTTATGGGTTGGGTAGAGCAAGATGCTAACTTTAGAATGCTTAGTCCGACACCTTTTAGGACTAGACATAAATGGCAGGGGATAGATAAGAAAAAAATGCACGGGAGTGGAACCAAGACACCAACAGTGAAAGGTGGTGTTTTAATCAAAGAGGAACAAAGGGTTGTAGCTAAAAAGGGAGAAAAATAAAGGAAAAGGAAAAGGAAAGCTGGTTGAGGAAGAGGATGTTTTGCACAAAAAAAGGGGAAGGAAGTTGTTCAAGAATTTAAGCGAGGTTTAGATGGGAAGGGGAAGGCTAAAATGGTTGAGTTTGCAGGGTTTGATGTTGAGAACTTGCCTGGTTTTGATGGGAAGGGGAAGGCTAAAAGGGTTGGTGGTGCTGCTGCTGATGTTTCTAGCGGTGTTAAGACACCCTTTAGGAGCAAAGAAAAGATTACAAACTGCGTCTTTGCACTGTTCGCCCAAAGGCCATCCTAGGTGATGTTTCAGTGATGAATACCATGTCATGTGTTTAATTCCTTTAAGCTGTAATAGTACAGTACCTAACTTATATGTTTGTTGTTTGCATACTTGTTTTTGCAGACAATGTAGCAGTAGCATCATCACTTTAAGGTTCATGTTTTGTGGGTTCAACAGTTTATGGATATCGATCAGATATGTGTAGATCATTTGAAGGTTTAGCAGTTGAACGTTTTGAAGTGGGACCAAATTCATCTTTTATATTTTGTGAAATGTCAGTATAACCATGTATCAGACAATGACTCCGTAGTATCAATTATTTTCCAATTTCATCAAACATTGAACATATAGTTGACTGTTATAAGTCAACTTGCTAAGTAAGTAGTTGGTTATGTATGAATTTGTTTGTTTGTCCTGGGTAAAATTCTGTGAGATCATACATTGTTTAGCAGTTTACTTTTATAAAGTCATACTTAAGTGGTCAGGTATAATGGTATAATTTGCTCAAACAATCACCCCTTTATGTGTTGATGGAATAGTCTTGGGTTAGAATTAACTAAGGTGTGGTATAAATGTGTATGAACTATAATACCCTCGACTAACTAACATAAATTAGACGTTGACCTCGGCGTTAGTGGTCAAGGGACAAGTTTTGGCATATAAAGGCCATGTTTTGGACCTCCAGCGATGATAACGCCCAAGTTTGTCCCATCGCGATGCGCAGAAACAAGTATAGGGACCAACGGTGTATTTTAGTCTAATTATTAATATACACTTGCTTAAAAATTAATATACACTTGATTAAAATTAATTATAACATCAATCAATAAATTAATAGTTTAAATATCTTTTACTTCTCAAACTTTAATGGTTTTTTGTTTTCAACTCATAGAGTTTTTTCTTGCAATTACCACAAATTGAATCTTTAAGGGTGCACTTGGTTCAAAATGAGGAATGGGAAAGGAAAAGGCAAAGGGAATGCAAAAGAATAGAATAGAGAGTATCATTATCTTTTATAGTGCTTGGTTTAAGAAAAACACTACCTCCAAAGTGGTAGTGATGGTGGTGGGTGGTGGTGGTGGTGGTGGATGGTGGTGGTTGCTGGTGGTGGTGGTGGTGGTTGCTGCTGGTGGTGGTGGTGGCTGCTGTTGGTGGTGGTGGCTGCTGCTGGTGGTGGTGGTGGCTGGTGGTGGTTGGTGGCTGCTGGTGGTGGTGGCTGCTAATGGTGGTGGTGGCTGGTGGTGGTGGCTGATAGTGGTGGTTGGTGGTGGTAGTAGCTGGTGCTGGTGGTGCTTGTGGTGGCTACTGCTGGTGATGGTGGTGATGGGTAATCATTATCATACCTCCCAATTTACTGAGTAATGCCCCATTACCCAATATTAAACAATGATTGCATTTTCTACTTCTAACGAGGCATGTTTAATCATTACATTTCCCATTCCCCACCCCTCATTACCCCCAACCAAGCACCCCCTAAGTGTTGCTTCAAATATCACACACCATAACCTTGCAAATATAATTAATTATCGTTATGCACTATTGCTATGTCTTTGGATATTCGTATAGTATTATTATGATATATTCGCATAGTATTATTGTGATGAGTGTGGAGAAAAGTTTTCTTCTTATAGATAGTGTCAATCAATTTTTCTATCTTTTGAATAATAAGTTAACTCATTTTAGGCTAAATCAAAGGATTTGATTAAATAATGAGATGAGTCAATTGCAAAATCGAGCCCTTTCACTGGTCAATTGAACTTTTAAGTACGAAAAAATAGAGTCAGTTTAGGAGTTTTTTAAAAAGCTCCCAAACATAGGCGTGTCGAAAACGCGAAGAAAAAAACATTAAAAAAAGGGCTTAATTTATCAAAGTTTCGTGCTAAAAATTAGATTATGATAAAACTTGCTTGCTAAAAATTAGATTTTGATAAAACGTGCAAATTTATTAGAAAAAAATAAAACCGTATATTTTCCTAAAAATAATTTTGTGATAACTACCAAATTTATATGTTATATCTTTCTTTTAGCGTATCTTTAACAAATTTAAAATTTGACATAAACCCTAATATCGTCTTATAAATACCCATCATTCGGCATTGCATCTCATTCATTGACAGTTGATCGCAATAAGGTACATGCTTCTCATTCTTAGTGTTTTAGGTTTTATCGTTCCAGTTTCATATTCTAAAAATTCTTTTGTGCTTTGATTGTTTGGAATTGTGGACAGCAGCAGACACATAATAAGTGAAGAAACAAAAAGAGCTTTTAAGATCAACATTTTTTTTTAGCTATTTGCTATCATTTTTTTATTTCCTCCTTGTATTCTTTAATATTTTTTTGCCGTTGATGTTATTTACTTATTGTTGAACTTAGGGTTTTGAGTTTATGAATAGAATATTTAAATTAGGGTTCTGGAGTACATATTGATTGTATAGTTAATTATAATAATTTTTTATATGTTGTTTGATTTATCAATATCACAACGATGTTAATTGTATTTATTATACTAAATCATAAATTATTTGTTTCTTATACAATTATTGTGTTTATAGTGTGCAGGATAAGCAAGAAGATGAGTATGAGATTGTCGAAGTTGTTGATGGTTTACTCAAAATTAGGGTTTCGAGCTATACATCACAATATAATATATATATATATATATATATATATATATATATATATATATATGTATATATATATATATATATGTATATATATGTATATATATATATGTATATATATATATATATATATATGTATATATATATATATATATATATATATATATATATATATATATATATATATATATATATATATATATATATATATATATATATATGAGGTTAATGAAGAGAATGTTTAAATTAGAGTTTTGAAGTACAGATCAATTGTTTAGTTAATTCTATTTTTTTTCTTTTTTTGTATTTTGTTTGATTTATCAGTATCACGACGATGTTAATTGTACTAATAAATTATTTGTTTCTTATACGATTATTGTATTTTAGTCAAAAAAAATATATATATAAAAAAATGAGTCAATTTGTGGTTTCTCATAAAGAATCATGGTCTATCATAAACGTTTATTGTTTTCTAATTTACATAATCATTTTCTAATCGCATTATATTTATAACTCATGAGCATGTTTAATTCATTCATTATTGCAGATGATTTATTTATAATATGAAGAGAATGTATAAATCAATGTTTCAAATTTTATATCAGAATTTAGAAAAAGATTTTATGAAATGTATAAAGATAATATATTTGAATGTACAACAAAATTTATGGTTTCTCATAAAGATTTATTGGTTTTTTTATGTATATAATCATTTTCGGATAACATTATATTTATAACTCATGAGCACGATGAGTTTATTCATTGTTTCTGATGATTTATATATCAGAATCGTGACAATGTTTAATCCGTGCTAAAGAATAAACAATATATTTTTCTGAAAAATAAATCATGATAAGTTTAAAGTTTTATGATATATCTTTTTTGACCATATATTTTTCAAATTTGAATGTGGCCGGAACCCTAATTATATTTTATAAATACCATACAAATTTAGAATTTGTCACATAACATAATTAAAAGAGTAAATTACACGGATGGTCCCTAAGGTTTGTCCAAAATTTCACTCATAGTCCCTGAAAGTTTAAAGTTGCATTGATAGTCTCTATCTCTGAAAAAAATAACACTTATGGTCCTTTATTTAAATGGCGTTAGGTGAGTTTCGTTATAATTTACACTTGTAGCCCTTTTGGTTAAAGATCGTTGCGTCGTCAGTCCTTTATCATAACGAACGTTTATAATTTAAACATTTTCGACTTTAGGTACGTTTTTATACGTTTTCTTACGTTTCATCCATTTTCGTCCGTTTTTTTACGTTTTCGTTCGTATTTATAGGTTTTTATCCGTTTTCGTCCGTTTTTATACGTTTTCCTCCGTTTTATACTTTTTCATCTAGTTTTCTTACGTTTTCATCCGTTTTAATACGTTTGCATACATTTTTTTACATTTTGGTCATTTTTTATACGTTTTCATTTGATTTTATACGCTTTTCTCACATTTTATTCGTTTTTAACTGTTTTTATACATTTCGTCCGTTTTTATACGTTTTCGTCCGTTTTTATATGTTTTCGTCTGTTTTTATTCGTTTTCGTCCATTTTTATACGTTTTCATCCGTATTTATACGTTTTTATCCGTTTTTGTCCATTATTTTTCCTTTTTGTCTGTTTGTATACATTTTCGGTTTTTTTATAAGTTTTCTTACGTTTCCATACGTTTTTATCTGTTTTAAAACGTTTTCGTCCATTTTTATACGCTTTCATCCGCTTTTCTTCCGTTTTTATCAGTTTTTATACATTTTCATACATTTTTATCCGTTTTCATATGTTTTCATCCGTTTTATATGTTTGTATCCATTTTCGTCCGTTTTCATATGGTTTTATACGTTTTTCTTACGTTCTCATAAGTTTTCATCTGTTTTTATCTGTTTTCTTATGTTTGAATACGTTTTAATCCGTTTTTATACGTTTTTCGCACATTTTAATCCGTCTTTATACATTTTCTTACGTTTTTTATACGTTTCATACTTTTTTATCCGTTTTTATACGTAACAAAAACAGACGAAAACGTATAAAATGGACAAAAACATATGGAATGGACGAAAATGGAAGTGTATAAAAACATACGAAAATAAATAAAAACTGACGAAAGCGAATAAAAATGGACAAAAATAGATAAAAATGTATAAATACGGACAACAACAAATAAAAACGGACGAAAACGTATAAAAACGGACGAAAACATATAAAAACGGATGAAAACATATAAAAACAAACGAAAACGGATAAACACGTGAGAAAAACGTACCAAAGTGTAAAAAAATGTAAGCAAACGGGCGAAAACGTATGAAAATAGATGAAACCGTATGGAAACATAAGAAAAATGGATGAAAACGTATAAAAATGGACGAAAACGAATAAAAACGGACGAAAACGTATAAAAAAGGACGAAAACGGATGAAAACGTATAAAAACGTACCTAAAGTCGAAAATCTTTAAAATATAAACGTTCGTTATGATAAAGGACTGACGAGGCAACTATCTTTAACCAAAAGGGCTAAAAGTGTAAATTATTACGGAACTCACTTAACGCCAGTTAAATAAAGGACCATAAGTGTTATTCTTTTCAGAGATAGAGATTATCCATGCAACTTTAAACTTTTAAGGGCTGTGAGTGAAATTTTAGACAAACCTTAGGGACCATCCGTGTAACTTACTACAGAACAAGTCTTCGGCTTTTTAAAATACTTCTAGTTCTGTGAGATCCAAAATTAAGTTGTTTATTTATTTATTTATTTTGACAATTGGACCATTAAATATGAACAGTGATGCATTACGTATTGAGCTAGTTGGCATTTAATATGTTGATTTTTATGAATACTAATCATGTATTGAGACGTATACAAAATATGTACATCGGCAAATTTACAAACAAATGCATATGATGAGCCTCAATTTGCATCAGCATGATGTATCCTTTGAATTGCTCGAACCATGACTCGCTAGCCGGCAAATATTGTTTTAGAAATTTGTTCTAGATACAGGTTTGAACATAGAAATACTTGATTGTATTAATCAAACATCTAAACTAACTAGTAATAGTAATGTATATCATAAGTGGAGTATGGATCTAGTGAGAAGAATTTTTAAAATGAGAAAAGTGAGTAGAAATTGTAGCTACATATTTCAAATAAAGAAAAAGAAATAATAGGGAGATGCATCTATTTTTATGAGTGCATCTAATATTTGTGGTTGTGGTTTCTTTTCATTATTCTTATTTTAATTATATTTCTCATTTGATCATACCTCATCATAAGTGATGACAAAGAACATACATATGAATGATGTAAGTCATAAAACATTGGTTCGACATTTTGTTACTTTTAACATCTCTTGAAAACTATATACCTAAAATAGGATTAAATTAAATTGCATAAATCTCTTCTATATATAGAGAAAACCAATTTTCTAAAAACTTAAAAATTTAAACTAAAGCTTAATTATTAATATACAATTGATTAAAATGATAACAATAAATTGAACTCTTAAGTCTTACATCAAATGTAACACACTACAACTCATAAAGTTTTTTCTTGCAATAATTATAAATTGAACTCTTAAGTGTTACATCGAATGTAACACACCACAACCTTGCAAATATAATTATTTGTAGGTATACACTATTGCTATGTCTTCGGATATTTGTATACTATTATTATGATGAGTGTGGAGAAAAGTTTTCTTCTTATAGATAAATAGTGTCAATCAAATTTTCTATTACGTGATTAAAGGAAACGAATATTTTGGAGTAACAATTTGTATTATCTTATTATTGTAAGTTGCTGTTAAATATAAAGTAACAAATTGTATTATCTTATTAGAGGAATTTTTAAATATTTACTCTTATTTTGGTGCTTATCCATCTAGTTTGATCTAATGGTGGGGATAAATCTAAGGTTTAATATGAAAACCTAAGTCCATGTTTTTTTTCTCCTTTTTCTTTGTCTTTTTGTCTTTTTTAACTTTTTTTTTTTATTTTTTTTTTGAATTCACGTTTCTATTCAAAATTCAAGTCTTTTTATTCCTTCTTTTTTTGGTTCATTTTTTTTTTTAATTTTAAATTTACGTTTTTTTTATTCAAGTTTTTTTTCGGCTTTCATACGTTTTCGTTCGTTTTTATACGTTTTCGTCTGTGTTCATATGTTTTCGTCCTTTTTTTTACGTTTTCGTCTGTTTTCATCCGTTTACTGACGTTTTCATCTGTTTTTTGACGTTTTCATACGTTTTTGTACGTTTATATACGTTTTCGTCCGTTTTTAGACGTTTTTGTCCGTTTTCATACGTTTTCGTCCATTTTTACGTTTTCGTCCATTTTTAGACATTTTCGTCTGTTTTCAAACGTTTTCGTCCGTTTTTATACGTTTTCGTCTGTTTTCATACGTTTTCGTTTGTTTTCTTACGTTTACGTCCGTTTTCATACATTTTCGTTTGTTTTCTTACGTTTTCGTTTGTTTTCACACGTTTTTGTCCATTTTCTTATGTTTTCGTTCGTTTTCATACGTTTTCGTCCGTTTTCTTTCGTTTTCGTCCATTTTTCAGACGTGTTTTTATGCTTTCATACGTTTTCATTTTTTTCTTACGTTTTTGGCCATTTTCATACGTTTTTGTCTGTTTTTTTTAGGTTTTCATGTATTTTCGTTCGTTTTTAGACATTTTCGTTTGTATTTTTACGTTTTCATGTATTTTCGTCCGTTTTTATACGTTTTCGTCCGTTTTCAGACGTTTTCATACATTGTCATCCGTTTTTTACGTTTTCATCCATTTTTAGACGTTTTCGTTTGTTTTCAGACGTCTTCGTTTGTTTTCAGACGTTTTCATCCGTTTTAATACGTTTTCGTCCGTTTTCATACATTTTCATCCGTTTTTATATGTTTTTGTCTGTTTTTATACGTTTTTGTCCGTTTTCAGACGTTTTTTTTTCCGTTTTCATACGTTTTTAAACATTTTGCATTCGATTTTAAACGTTTTTGTCCGTTTTCTGACGTTTTCATTTTGATATTTGTAAGTGACACTTATTTGTCTCTTGTGATATAACATTGTAAGGAAGATGAAAAGTATTCTTCATCATGTATGTGTTATCAATTGTGATATTCAACTAAGAATGTGATGGTTGTGTTTTTGAAAATATTTAGGAAGATTTTTGTGTTTTATGATATTATGAAGGGTTTTTCTAACTTGTGCTCAAGTTAAGCACACCGTAAGTACATAAGGGCCCACGAAAAAATACACAGGGATCCACATAAAAGTACAGACAAGTGTACTTTTATGTGGGCCCTTGTGTACTTATAGTGTGTTTAACTTGTGCCCTTAGGGAACAAGTTAGAAAAACCCTATTATGAAATATTAGAAAAGTTGTTCAATTGAAAACAAGAGATGTTATGATACTTTTGTTAGACTTGTGATGGATTTTTCTATTTAATGGATACATTGTGCATGTTTCGATAGGTTTTATAGCAGGATTTGAAAATATCTATGGTTAAATCAGCAAACTAAATAAGCTATGATTGAAGATAACACACATCTTTATAAACAAACTGAAGAAGCTCAAACACTTGTGATATCACCTCACTTGTGATATCACACATGATATCATATGTGATAACACCGTTGATATCACCTGTGATATCATGTGTGATATTACCGGTGATAGCATGTGTGATATCATAGTTTATATCACTTGTGATATCACCAGTGATATCACCTGTGATATCATGTGATATCACTTGTTATATCATGTGTGATATCATAGGT
This sequence comes from Chrysanthemum seticuspe, assembly GCA_019973895.1. NCBI lineage: Eukaryota > Viridiplantae > Streptophyta > Magnoliopsida > Asterales > Asteraceae > Chrysanthemum > Chrysanthemum seticuspe. Next base: position 318,514,193 of record BPTQ01000008.1, read on the forward strand.
GTTTGAGCTTACTCAATTTGTTTATAAAGATGTGTGCTTTCTTCAACCATAACTTCTTTAGTTTGCTGATTCAACAATAGATATTTTTAAGTTCTGCTATAAAACCTATAGAAACATGCACAATGTATCCATTAAATAGAAAAATCCACCACAAGTGTAACAAAAGTTTCATAACATATTTTGTTTTCAGTTAAACACCTTTTCTAATATTTCATATTATCATAAAACACAAAAATCTTCCTAAATATTTTCAAAAACACAAATAAGAAAAATGAAGAGAATCATCACAGTAATATAATAAGTGATTTTATTATCATTTCTTTCATATATACTTGGCAAAATACTAAATTCTTATCACATTTGGTATGAATTTAATATTTCACAATGTTAGCTGAGTATCACAACTGATTAGGGTTGTGCATCGGGTCAATCCCGACCCGACCCGACCCGAATCCCGACAAGCCCGAATCCCGACAAGCCGAAAAACCGAAACCGACTCCCGACCCCGACAAGCCCGACTAACATGATTCGGGACTCGGGATCGGGACGGGATTCGGGATTTGATCGGTTTTGCTTGTTGTTTTTTGGTTTTCGGCCCGTCCCGACCCGATCCCGACAAGCCCGAAACCCGACTAACCGAAAAACCGAAACCGACTCCCGACCCCGACAAGCCCGACTAACATGATTCGGGACTCGGGATCGGGACGGGATTCGGGTTTCGGTCGGTTTTGCTCACCCCTACAACTGATAACACATATATGATGAAGAGTTTTAATACTCTTCATCTTTCTTACAGTGTTATATCACAAGAGATAAATAAGTGTCACTTAAAAATATCAAAATGAATAAAAAGGAAGCAAACTATGAAAATAGAGACTTGACATATTCTCAAAATCAAACAAGTATTGCATTAAATTAACATTTTTTTGAACAAAATAAGAATTCACCTAAAGAGACTTTAACTCTTTTATTTCTACTAAGGGTATAATATCACAAGTGATAGATAACATTGGTTGCATTAAAAAAATATGCGCTTGTCAGTTGCGATAAAAGGCACAAAAAATGTCTTGTAACTGAAAATTATAAAAATATTAAAAAACACATAGGTGATAATATATAAAAATATACAGAGCAATGAGATATCTCAGGTGATATTAAGGTTAAAAAAATACTTGTTTGTTTATGAAATATCACAAGTGATATTAGACATTGACTTTTTTATAATAAAATATCACAATTGATATTAGACATGTAATATAATAAAGTTTAATAATAAGCAAGAAAACATATGAAAATAGACGAAAACATATAAACACTGCAAAAAACAGACGAAAACGTATGAAAACGGACAAAAACTTATAAAGACGAACGAAAGGCATATAAAAACGTCTGAAAACGGAAAAAAGCGTCTGAAAACGGACGAAAACGTATGAAAACGGACGAAAACGTCTGAAAACAGACGAAAGCGTCTAAAAATGGACGAAAACGTAAAAAAATGGATGAAAGCGTATTTAAACCTATGAAAACCAATGAAAACGTAAGAAAACGGACAAAAACGTAAGAAAACAAAGAAAACGTTTTAAAACCGACGAAAACGTAAGAAAACGAACGAAAACATAGAAAACGGACGAAAATGGACGAAAACGTATGAAAACGGACAAAAACGTAAGAAAACGGACGAAAAGGCATGAAAACGGACGAAAACTTAAGAAAACGGACAAAAACGTAAGAAAACATAAGAAAATGTAAGAAAACAGACGAAAACGTAAGAAAACGAGCGAAAAAAGTAAGAAAGCAGACAAAAACGTATGTAAACGGACGAAAATGTAAGAAAACAGACGAAAACGTATGAAAACGGACGAAAACGTATGAAAACGTAAGGAAACGGACAAAAACGTATGTAAACGAACGAAAACGTATGAAAACGGACAAAAAGGTAAGAAAACTGACAAAAACGTAAGAAAACAGACGAAAACGTAACAAGACTGACGAAAACAGATGAAAATGTAACAAAACGGACGAAAACGTATGTAAACGGACGGAAACGTAAGAAAACAGACGAAAACGGACGAAAACGTATGAAAACGGACGAAAACGTAAGAAAACAGACGAAAACGGACGAAAACAGACGAAAACGTAAGAAAACGTATAAAAAGCGGAAAAAACGGACAAAAACGTATGAAACTGACGAAAATGAGAAAAAAAAGTGAAATTAGAAAGAAAAAAAGTGAAATTAAAAAAAGTGATTAATGAAAATACAAATAGTGAGAAAATAAATAAGAAAGATAAAAAGAAAAGAAAAAGACAAGAAAAAAACATGGATTAGGTTTAGACATATTAAATCTTAGGTTAATCACCACCATTAGATCAAACTAGATGGAAGGTGGGGATTTATCCCTTAGTATGCAAAAATTTTTGAGTATGCAAAATAAAGTGCCTCTATCTTATTATTGTAAGTTGTTAGTTAAAAATGGAGTAACAATTTGCATTATCTTTTTATTACAAGTTGATGTTAAATAAACTTCTTTTCGTCTTATAATTTGTGTTCATTTTACTATTTAAAAATGTCCTAAAATAATTGTTCACCTTTCATTTTAAATGAGAATAGAATTTCGCTGGTGGAGATGATATTTGATTGATAGATAGTATATTTAGTGGGATTTTCCATAACTTTGTGCATTTAGAAAGTGGACATTTATTATGAGAAAGAGGAAGTAGTTTTTTTAACTCTAAGTTTATAAAGTTATATGACATTTTATACTTGAGGGACTATAGTTCTAAAGTCTATAAAGTTGTTAAGTTTTGTGTTGGTTTTGTGAAGTTTATTAGTGCAGGGGTTGAAGTAAAACTTTGGAGATTATTAAGCTCGCATCCAATCTAGGTTTTCTCGTAACTTCGTGTATCTCGATATTGCATATGTGTTTTCTCTCTCGTTGATAAAAAGCAGTTTGGGAGGTTTGAGAGTTTAACAGTGTGGGTTTGTATAAGTGTGTGTTTGTATTTTATTGATTGCATCCGTGTTGGGGATCATCTCTTTCGTTTGTATGTCTGAGTTGCACTTGATTGAGGACAATCCTTCTTGAGTTTGTAATAATAAGTAAATGGGTGGTTGGTTGAATAACCTTAAGTGTTGTGGTTTCTATTTTCATATGGTATTAGAACCTCGATCTATTATCTTGGCTCTTATAGGTTAAGATTGGGGATTTTTTGCTTAGTTGTTAGATTAGGTTAAGAATAGTTGTTCAACGAGTTTCAGTTAAACTTGGTGGTTTGTTGGTGATTAATTGATTCGATTAATTTTTTAGGGCTTTGATCTTGAAACCCTAATTAGTGGTGTGTTAAGATTGTGATTGGTGGTGATTGATTAGGCTTTTGAAGGTTTTACTAGGTGGAATTGATTTCTAGGGTTTGGATCTTAAAACCCTAATTTCTTGAAATTAGGGGTTTTCATTCTAGTGATTCTTCGGTTAATTCTGGGTTGCTACTGGTCACAATTACTCTTGACTAAGTGAATCAAAAGTGATTATGTATTTTGTCTTAACCTATTCATATAATCACTGTAAGGTTTTATTATTTCTCTTATCTAAAGTAGGGCTGCTCATCGGGTGAAAACCGGACCGGACTGAGAAAAGTCAGACCGAACAGAGACCGAATCCGGAAAAAACCCTAGACAGAGACCGAGACCAAATGTGGTTGGTCCGATCCGGTCCTACAAGGCTAAATTTTGGTTTGTGGTCCGGACCGGACCGAGACCGAATTTGCCAAAAACGGTAGACCGAGATCGGACCGCCAGTCCTTCGGTTCGGTCGGTTTCGGTTCGGTCCGGTCAGTTTTGTCGAATGGTCCGATCCATCCGGTCCACTTGCTCACCCCAATCTAAAGTGACCGAATAATTTAGTTTGAACACCTGCAAGCCTACTTCCATAATAGAATCAAGGAATCTTGCTCTAATCAGTGTCCGGTGTTAAATTGGTTATTCCATTTTTCACTTGGCTTGTGTGAGTGAGTTTTTTTGTTATTGTTTTTGGTTTTTTGCATTATTTATTTAATTAATTGTTTATTTTGTGATACGGTATTGATTTGTTGTGTTTTTTTGTTATATAATTAGTTATTTGTTGTTTATGTAGCTTAATCTGTTTCTTGTTGGCTATTTTGGTGTATTTTTTCTGGTTTGTTGGTTGTTGTTTGCATACCTGATTAATTGTTTGTTTGTCGTTAATATGGCTATTTTTATTAGTAATTTCGATTAGGATGATTTTCTGCATTTGCATGCTAATGATTCTAGTGGTACTCCTTTAATTTCTATAAAATTGATTGGTGTTGAAAATTACAGAATATGGGCGCAATGAAATTGGATATTCAAACCAAACACAATAGAGTTTTATTAATGCAACATGTTTAAGGGATGCTTATGTTGTTAGTGCTCCTTTAACTCAACAATGGGATATGTGTAATGTTGTTGTATTGTCTTGGATTTTAGGTTCTTTGTCTCACGATGTTTATTTAGGTCATGTATTTTCTGATAATGTTGTTGTTGTGTGGGAAGAGTTAAGAGAAACTTATGATAGAGTTTATGGTTCTGTTGTCTTTAATTTGTTGCAAAACATAAATACATTTAAACAAGGTGGTTTTGCATGTATTTGCGTATTATCATCAATTGAATTCTTTATGGATGGAGTTTGACATTCTAAACAAACTCTCTAACTATACTTTTGAGGAAAGAAATGAACTTTTAGATCACACAAAAGCTCCCAAAGTTAATAGAGTCCCTTATGGGTCTTGATGAGTCTTTTAACCCACAAGAAGCACTCCCTTAAGTAGGGAACCCCTTCCCGAGGTTAAAGATGATTTTATAATTATTTCTAGAGATGAATCTCACAGAGGGATCCTTCCTTTTCTTTTGTCCATAATGAAAAACCTCAAGTGTCTGCTTATGTGGCTAGAACTTTTGATAATAATAAAAGAGGAAACAATCTGGAAATAACTGGAACTATAATAATAATAATGGAAATAATTAAAATAATGAGTGTTTATTCTACTCTTGTGTGCAAGAAATGTGGTTTAAAAGGTTATATTATTGAAAGGTGTTTTTAAATAATTGGTTATCCACCTAGTTTTAAAAGAAATCCTAATTTGAAACCATCTAGCAATACTAATAATAGGAACAATCAAAATCAAAATGAGTCTAGAAATGGTTTTGGTAGTAATTCTAAAGTCATAAAATATGCTACTACTGGTTCTGCTTTTCCTTTCTCAAATGAAAAGGTTTTGAAGCTTATGAGTATTCTTAATGAAAAAAAGTTATGCTGGCAGTCTAACAAGGCAGGGTAGTCATTGCTCTTTCTTTAATGGAAATGTGTTTTTTAATCGACATTTTTTACATATTTTTTAATGTAAACATTAAAATTAATGGGGTAAACCATAACTCATGATTGATTATAGATTCAGGGTAAAATCAGCATATGACTATTTCAATTGTTAATATGACTTATGTGATTGATATAAGTTCTTTAAACTTGACTGTTAGCCATTCTAATGGAACTTTAGCTAAGATTACTCATTTTGGAAATTTGAAACCAAACAATAATGCTATATTATTTGATGTTCTGGTGATTCCTAAGTATTGTGTTAGTTTGTTATATGTGCATAATGATTAGGGACAATAGATGTATGTTGGGTTTAATGCGCTAACGTGTTTCATTCAGGATTTAAAGGAGAGTGTTCCGGGGACTGGTAGTGAGAGAGATGATTTGTATATGTTTGAGGTTGACTGTAACAGAACTACTAGTAGTGAGCACCAATGTTTTGAAAACCGGGTTTATGATCGACTTGGTCGAGTCACCGGTCGAACCGGTTTGACCGTCGGGTCAATCCGGTTTTCCATTAAAAAATATAAAAAATAACCAGGTCAACCGGTTCGCCGCCGGGTCAACTGGTTCAACCACCGGGTCACTCCGGGTCAACCTGATAAAAAAAGTTGAAAAAAACCAAACCTGGCCAGGTTTCAAGAACCGGGTTGACCCGGGTCACTCAAAACCCGGCGGGTCTAACCGGTTAACCCGGTTTCAGAAACCCGGGTTATTTTGACCCGTTTTTTTGCCCGGAACCGGTCCAACCGGTTAACCCGGGTTTCAAAACATTGGTAAGCACTATAAGTTTTTTTGTTATGTGTCTAAAGGTGTTTGGCATAATAGACTTGGCCTTCCTGCTAACGAAGTATTAGATGTTTTAAACATAGACTTGACATGTCTGGTGTTAGTCATCCTTATCCTTGTGATACTTGTCATAAAGCAAACAATATAGAGAACCTTTCCCTCTAAGTGATCATAAAACTTTGGAAACTGGTAAATTGGTTCATTTAGATCTATAGGGCCCATATAAGGTTCCTAACATAGAAGGGTTTTGATATTTTTAAACTGTTGTGGACAATTACCCCGGGTCTGTTTGGGCGTACTTGTTGAAAACCAAAAATGAAGTTTATAACCAATTTTGTTAGTTTTTATAGTTTGTGTTTAACTTAGCTTAATAACAAAATTAAAGTAGTTAGGTCTGATAATGGAACTTATTTTGTTAATAATAAAATGGAGGATTTGTTTTTTTCAAAATTAGTGGTATTCTTTACCAAACAACTTGTTCTTATACTCTTCAGCAAGATGAGATTGTTGAGAGGAAACACAGACATCTGCTTAATGTAGCTAGAAGTCTTATGTTTCACGGAGGGATACTTTTACATTTTTGGTCTGAATGTATTTAAACTATAACTTATTCGATTAACATGATTTCTTCCTCTGTGTTGAATGGTAAGTCTCATTATGTTGTGTATGGAAAAGATCCTAACCTTTCTCGTTTAAAAAGCTTTGGGTATCTGTGTTTTGCTAGTATTTTAAATAATTATGACAATTTAGCTCTAGGTCTGAAAAAGTGTTTTAATTGGTTGTCAAGTGTGAAAAAAGCATATAAAGTTCTTAGTATTGAAAAAAAATATATGATGTTTTATTCAAGAGATGTTAAGTTATATGAAACAATTTTTCCATTTAAAATGGCAACAAGTATTGCATTTATTAGTGAAGAAAATGAGTCAAATATAAACTTTTATGAGTCTGCTAACGAAAGTGATTTAAAAACATCTGGCAGAGATGGCATTGTGCCCCAACCAGAAGGTGATTGATCTGCGCAAAACCGTCAAGTCTAACAGACTTAAAACAGCTTAAACACAAATGCAATGAAGATCAGAGAATACAGGGGATTCCCGGGTCGTTAAGTCCCAAGGAGACTCAATGGTGTGCAAACACTGATTCAGACGGTAGAATGATCACTAATGATAGCGATCAAAAAGGATTAGAATTGAATATTACACTACTGAAAAAGTTTATAAATAAAAGCGACTTAAATGCAAATTAAGAAAATTAAAAAGATAAAAGATATTAAATAAACGCTATCACTATATTTAAAGTGATGAACGTTTAAAATCTAAGACTTACGTTTAAATAAAAATAACGTAAACGTACAAAATAAAAAGTGAAACTTATACAATATAAATCCTAAAAATATGAAAAATACATTTTTACAAACCTAATGATATGAGAAAATTTATAGAAAAGGAAAATTATTTTTATAACTATTTAATTAATTATTATTAATTAAAAACTAATTTAAACTATTTAATAATACTCAAGAATAAAAGAAAATATGAAATAAGACTAGAAAAATAAAATTAAGACTTAGAAAAATCTAAAATATGATAAAACTAATTTTAAAACTGAAAATATATTTTTTAGACTTTTTATGTATTTATTATTAATTTAAAACTATTTAAAACTAATTAAAATGCTAAAAAATACTTTTTAAACTAAGAAAATTATAGAAAAATACTTTTTAAGCTTTTTACATTTATCTAAACTTAATAAAATTGAAAAATTATTTTTTAGAACCTTTTCTTAATTATTTGTATTTAAAGCTAATTAAAAATGATTAAAAAACTAAATTTAATCTAGAAAAATAGTAAATGATGACCAAAAATTATGAAAACTTCAGGGAAAATCTAAAATATTATTCTAAAGCTAAGAAAAATAAGGAAACACAGGCTTATGTGGAAGAATATAGAGCTGCTATGTAAATGAGCTAGAATAAGCACTTTAAAATAAGCTCTTAAGCACTAGGCAGTACCAAATGATTAAATAAGCTAAGGTATGCTAAATCCACTCTAAGAAAACTAATGAAAGCTAAATCTAACACCTAATGAGCAGGCTACCAAGGAATAAGCCAACTGCCATAATAAGCTAACCATGGTTTGGGACCCTACTGTTGAGCTACTCTAAACTGCTTAATCAATAAGCTAACATGAAAACTAAAAGTTGAGATCTAAAGACCACCTGGCAGAGATACTCTATCCAAATTATCAGCTAATGAGGGCTTATAATGAGCAAGTTATAGATCAAACAAAAAGCTGCTAAAACATTAAGGTCTGCTGAATTGCAGAAACAGTAAGACAGGTAGGCAAGTTTGAGCTAATCTATGAGCTTATCAGACAAGCTTAAAGGCAAAACAGATAAAGGGTCTTGAAGACCACCTGGAAAACTACAAATGGACCAAAAATCAGGCCCTAACTAGCTGAATTAACAACTGTGCACATGCTGCAAGTTTTGCAAAAACCAGTGCAGACCTGAATTTGACTTTCTAAAACAGATATGAAGTTTGACCAAAATGAGTTTTAAGATCAAATGGTGGACTGATATGGATGAATGATGATGTAATGAAACTTTTTCAAGCTAGCTTATCAACTTATTAACCCATATAAACTGGTAACAGCCACTGATTTTAACAGGAATGCACACAAGAACAGTTGAAGAGCAATTTTGACTATAAGTGTAATTTGATGCAATAAAATGACTACAATGGATAGACTAATGATACTAGAGACTAAAGCAACAATAAGCTTTTATCAAAACACCTCTGAAATCAGTTATACTGAACAAGCCAAACACCCCTTTATGTAACTATTATGCAAACATCTTAACCAAATCAATAAGACAAGCTCCTTTTCATATCAAAACAGATCAATCATACTAAATTAAGACTAAAGACAGCAAATTATATCACTTTATAACAGATCTAAGGCAAATGCAAACTGCTACTTTATACTAAGCTAGTTATTGAGATTAAGCTCAAACTTACAAGAGTCCAATGAAATCTGAGAATAGTAACAGTATCAAACTACCCACTAATAACCAAAACCATCATCAATATCAACCCATATCCATTTCTGACCCAATCATGAGCACTTGTTGACTTTAGTTGACCAAAATTCAAAAGTGATAGAAACATAAATGTGACTTTGTGAAAAGCTATAACAAGCTCAAACAAGCTTATTTGACCTGGAAAGAGATTATTTGAAGCTTGTATATAGAAACTAGAAATTGAGAATTTCAACAGAAGCTTGAAAATTTGGAACTTAAGCAAACTTTGAAATTGAAGTTCAAGATAGATTACATAGATAAAAGTACTTGAGTTAAACACTTAGAAACAAATTATTACAACATTTGGATTAAACTAAGATAGTTATAATAAAAACGACATTGAAGAAAAATTAAAAACTAGCTAACTACTGCTTCTTCTCTCTTTCTTCCTCCTTTTATAGGTCCTGGAGGTCCACAAAGACTTTCCCACCATGTTTGAGAGCCATTGGACGGCTATCTTTCATCTGAGCCGTTTAATCAAGTTTTGGCGCCAAATTTGGTTTTTTTAACTGTTGGGGTTGAGTGATATGAGGGGGGGGCAATTAATGATTCTTGGATATTGGTGTAGGATGAGGGGACATGGAAATGTGAATGGTGAGGAGGGGGTGTGGAGGTGGTTGATTGTAGCAGAGAAGCAGTTGGGAGGGGTGACTTTGGGCGCCAAGGTGTTTGTTTGACCAAATGGATTGACCAGATATTACTAATACAAGGGGGGTCTAAAATTAGGTTGTGACAGGGGTCCAAAATAGCTCAAGGGTCCAAAATTGGTTTAAAGAGTTTTAAATATAAGGACCTAAAGTGTAACTTCTGAAAACTGAGGGGCCTAATCTGCCAATCTTGCAAAGTTGTTCCAAGGGACCTTAAGTGACAACCTTCAAAAGTATGAGGACCAAACTTGCCATTTTTCCATTTTCCAGGTGCCATTTCTGCCAATTTTGAAAGTTGAAGGACTAAACTTGTAATTTCTCAAACTTTTTGATATTTTTCACCAAAGGACTAATTTTGACAAGTTATGATTTAAAAAGGGCCTTTGGTGATCTTACTCTTGAAATTATGTGCTCAGGGACTATTTTTGACAACTTTTGAAACTTGAGGGACTAAAACTGCAATTTTTGCAAAGTTGATATGTTTTTCATCTGATTTTGATATTTTTGCATTTAAAACACATAAAACACTGATTTGTGATATTTTGATCATTTTGATGTGTTTCTGAGCGTTTTCAGATGATTTTGCAGTCTATACAGTACAAAAATGATGAGTATTTAGACACTCATCAATCCCCCACACTGAGATATTGCTAGTCCCTAGCAATGATTTGAGAAAACATAATGGATTTTAAACTCTTTACCAAAAGCCATTACTTCTGGAGTAGCCAAATGTTTCAGTTCAAGTAAGAACCATGGTACACTGATAACCAAATGATTTTGAGCAAATCATAAGCTGTAAACGGATTTGATTTGTCTTTACCAGAAGCCGTACCCTTCTGGACTAGCCAACTCTTAGATAAATTTTCAATATTATCTTTGGTGAGCTGATTACCAATTATGGTTTTTCCACTGCCTTTACCACAAGCCATAATCTTGCGGGCTAGCCAACTCTTCACTTTTTAGGATATGGTGAGTTGAATACCATACAATTTTGGGCAAATTGCAAGCCATATAAACGGATTTGATATATCTTTACCAAGAGCCGTTTGCTCCTGGATTAGCCAATCCTTTTGTCTTACAGACATGGCGGACTGATAACCAAATGAGAAAGTGTAAAACACTTACTCCAAAAAAAAATTTTGGCCAAAAACGGGGGAATTGGGTGGATAATATATGACAAAATTCGTGAGAATCCCCCCCACACTTAGAAATGAATATTGCCCTCAATATTCAAAGTACCGGCGGTTATGCCGAAACTGAGAACGTAAAAGGGAAATATTACGGCCATTATTTAGAAAGAAGATTTTTTTTTTTTTTTTTTTTTTTTTTAAGAAACTTATTTAAAGTGATGAACGTTTAAAACCTAAAACTTAAAACTTACGTTTAAATAAAAATAACGTAAACGTACAAAATAAAAAGTGAAACTTATACAATATAGATCCTAAAAATATGAAAAATACATTTTTACAAACCTAATAATATAAGAAAATTTTTAGAAAAGGAAAATTATTTTACAACTATTTATGTAATTATTATTAATTAAAAACTAATTTAAACTATTTAATAATACTCTAAAATAAAAGAAAATATGAAATAAGACTAGAAAAATAAAGTTAAGACTTAGAAAGATCTAAAATATGATAAAACTAATTTTAAAACTGAAAATATATTTTTATACTTTTTATGTATTTATTATTAATTTAAAACTATTTAAAACTAATTAAAATGCTAAAAAATACTTTTTAAACTAAGAAAATTATGGAAAAATACTTTTTAGGCTATTTATATTTATCTTAACCTAAGAAAATAGAAATTTTGGATAGAGTATCTCTGCCAGGTGGTCTTTAGATCTCAACTTTTAGTTTTCATGTTAGCTTATTGATTAAGCAGTTTAGAGTAGCTCAACAGTAGGGTCCCAAACCATGGTTAGCTTATTATGGCAGTTGGCTTATTCCTTGGTAGCCTGCTCATTAGGTGTTAGATTTAGCTTGCATTAGTTGTCTTAGAGTGGATTTAGCATACCTTAGCTTATTTAATCATTTGGTACTGCCTAGTGCTTAAGAGCTTATTTTAAAGTGCTTATTCTAGCTCATTTACATAGCAGCTCTATATTCTTCCACATAAGCCTGTGTTTCCTTATTTTTCTTAGCTTTAGAATAATATTTTAGATTTTCCCTGAAGTTTTCATAATTTTTGGTCATCATTTACTATTTTTCTAGATTAAATTTAGTTTTTTAATCATTTTTAATTAGCTTTAAATACAAAATAATTAAGAAAAGGTTCTAAAAAATAATTTTTCAATTTTATTAAGTTTAGATAAATGTAAAAAGCTTAAAAAGTATTTTTCTATAATTTTCTTAGTTTAAAAAGTATTTTTTAGCATTTTAATTAGTTTTAAATAGTTTTAAATTAATAATAAATACATAAAAAGTCTAAAAAATATATTTTCAGTTTTAAAATTAGTTTTATCATATTTTAGATTTTTCTAAGTCTTAACTTTATTTTTCTAGTCTTATTTCATATTTTCTTTTATTTTAGAGTATTATTAAATAGTTAAAAATAGTTTTTAATTAATAATAATTACATAAATAGTTTTAAAAAATAATTTTATTTTTCTAATAATTTTCTTATATCATTAGGTTTGTAAAAATGTATTTTTCATATTTTTAGGTTTAATATTGTGTAAGTTTCACTTTTTATTTTGTACGTTTACGTTATTTTTATTTAAACGTAAGTTTTTAGTTTTAAGTTTTAAACGTTCATCACTTTAAATATAGTGATAGCGTTTATTTAATATCTTTTATCTTTTTAATTTTCTTAATTTGCATTTAAGTCGCTTTTGTTTATAACCTTTTTCAGTAGTGTAGTATTCAATCCTAATCCTTTCTGATCGCTATCATTAAACCGTCAAGTCTAACAGACTTAAAACAGCTTAGACACAAATGCAATGAAGATCAGAGAATACAGGGGATTCCCGGGTCGTTAAGTCCCAAGGAGACTCAATGGTGTGCAAACACTTGATCAGACGGTAGAATGATCACTAATGATAGCGATCAGAAAGGATTTGGATAAGATAATTACACTACTGAAAAAGTTTATAAAATAAAGCGACTTAAATACAAATTAAAAGAAATTAAAAAGTTAAAAGATATTAAATAAACGCTATCACTATATTTAAAGTGATGAACGTTTAAAACCTAAAACTTAAAACTTACGTTTAAATAAAAATAACGTAAACGTACAAAATAAAAAGTGAAACTTATACAATATAGATCCTAAAAATATGAAAAATACATTTTTACAAACCTAATAATATAAGAAAATTTTTAGAAAAGGAAAATTATTTTACAACTATTTATGTAATTATTATTAATTAAAAACTAATTTAAACTATTTAATAATACTCTAAAATAAAAGAAAATATGAAATAAGACTAGAAAAATAAAGTTAAGACTTAGAAAGATCTAAAATATGATAAAACTAATTTTAAAACTGAAAATATATTTTTATACTTTTTATGTATTTATTATTAATTTAAAACTATTTAAAACTAATTAAAATGCTAAAAAATACTTTTTAAACTAAGAAAATTATGGAAAAATACTTTTTAGGCTATTTATATTTATCTTAACCTAAGAAAATAGAAATTTTGGATAGAGTATCTCTGCCAGGTGGTCTTTAGATCTCAACTTTTAGTTTTCATGTTAGCTTATTGATTAAGCAGTTTAGAGTAGCTCAACAGTAGGGTCCCAAACCATGGTTAGCTTATTATGGCAGTTGGCTTATTCCTTGGTAGCCTGCTCATTAGGTGTTAGATTTAGCTTGCATTAGTTGTCTTAGAGTGGATTTAGCATACCTTAGCTTATTTAATCATTTGGTACTGCCTAGTGCTTAAGAGCTTATTTTAAAGTGCTTATTCTAGCTCATTTACATAGCAGCTCTATATTCTTCCACATAAGCCTGTGTTTCCTTATTTTTCTTAGCTTTAGAATAATATTTTAGATTTTACCTGAAGTTTTCATAATTTTTGGTCATCATTTACTATTTTTCTAGATTAAATTTAGTTTTTTAATCATTTTTAATTAGCTTTAAATACAAAATAATTAAGAAAAGGTTCTAAAAAATAATTTTTCAATTTTATTAAGTTTAGATAAATGTAAAAACCTTAAAAAGTATTTTTCTATAATTTTCTTAGTTTAAAAAGTATTTTTTAGCATTTTAATTAGTTTTAAATAGTTTTAAATTAATAATAAATACATAAAAAGTCTAAAAAATATATTTTCAGTTTTAAAATTAGTTTTATCATATTTTAGATTTTTCTAAGTCTTAACTTTATTTTTCTAGTCTTATTTCATATTTTCTTTTATTTTAGAGTATTATTAAATAGTTAAAAATAGTTTTTAATTAATAATAATTACATAAATAGTTTTAAAAAATAATTTTATTTTTCTAATAATTTTCTTATATCATTAGGTTTGTAAAAATGTATTTTTCATATTTTTAGGTTTAATATTGTGTAAGTTTCACTTTTTATTTTGTACGTTTACGTTATTTTTATTTAAACGTAAGTTTTTAGTTTTAAGTTTTAAACGTTCATCACTTTAAATATAGTGATAGCGTTTATTTAATATCTTTTATCTTTTTAATTTTCTTAATTTGCATTTAAGTCGCTTTTGTTTATAACCTTTTTCAGTAGTGTAGTATTCAATCCTAATCCTTTCTGATCGCTATCATTAAACCGTCAAGTCTAACAGACTTAAAACAGCTTAGACACAAATGCAATGAAGATCAGAGAATACAGGGGATTCCCGGGTCGTTAAGTCCCAAGGAGACTCAATGGTGTGCAAACACTTGATCAGACGGTAGAATGATCACTAATGATAGCGATCAGAAAGGATTTGGATAAGATAATTACACTACTGAAAAAGTTTATAAAATAAAGCGACTTAAATACAAATTAAAAGAAATTAAAAAGTTAAAAGATATTAAATAAACGCTATCACTATATTTAAAGTGATGAACGTTTAAAACCTAAAACTTAAAACTTACGTTTAAATAAAAATAACGTAAACGTACAAAATAAAAAGTGAAACTTATACAATATAGATCCTAAAAATATGAAAAATACATTTTTACAAACCTAATAATATAAGAAAATTTTTAGAAAAGGAAAATTATTTTACAACTATTTATGTAATTATTATTAATTAAAAACTAATTTAAACTATTTAATAATACTCTAAAATAAAAGAAAATATGAAATAAGACTAGAAAAATAAAGTTAAGACTTAGAAAGATCTAAAATATGATAAAACTAATTTTAAAACTGAAAATATATTTTTTATACTTTTTATGTATTTATTATTAATTTAAAACTATTTAAAACTAATTAAAATGCTAAAAAATACTTTTTAAACTAAGAAAATTATGGAAAAATACTTTTTAGGCTATTTATATTTATCTTAACCTAAGAAAATAGAAATTTTGGATAGAGTATCTCTGCCAGGTGGTCTTTAGATCTCAACTTTTAGTTTTCATGTTAGCTTATTGATTAAGCAGTTTAGAGTAGCTCAACAGTAGGGTCCCAAACCATGGTTAGCTTATTATGGCAGTTGGCTTATTCCTTGGTAGCCTGCTCATTAGGTGTTAGATTTAGCTTGCATTAGTTGTCTTAGAGTGGATTTAGCATACCTTAGCTTATTTAATCATTTGGTACTGCCTAGTGCTTAAGAGCTTATTTTAAAGTGCTTATTCTAGCTCATTTACATAGCAGCTCTATATTCTTCCACATAAGCCTGTGTTTCCTTATTTTTCTTAGCTTTAGAATAATATTTTAGATTTTACCTGAAGTTTTCATAATTTTTGGTCATCATTTACTATTTTTCTAGATTAAATTTAGTTTTTTAATCATTTTTAATTAGCTTTAAATACAAAATAATTAAGAAAAGGTTCTAAAAAATAATTTTTCAATTTTATTAAGTTTAGATAAATGTAAAAACCTTAAAAAGTATTTTTCTATAATTTTCTTAGTTTAAAAAGTATTTTTTAGCATTTTAATTAGTTTTAAATAGTTTTAAATTAATAATAAATACATAAAAAGTCTAAAAAATATATTTTCAGTTTTAAAATTAGTTTTATCATATTATAGATTTTTCTAAGTCTTAACTTTATTTTTCTAGTCTTATTTCATATTTTCTTTTATTTTAGAGTATTATTAAATAGTTAAAAATAGTTTTTAATTAATAATAATTACATAAATAGTTTTAAAAAATAATTTTATTTTTCTAATAATTTTCTTATATCATTAGGTTTGTAAAAATGTATTTTTCATATTTTTAGGTTTAATATTGTGTAAGTTTCACTTTTTATTTTGTACGTTTACGTTATTATTATTTAAACGTAAGTTTTTAGTTTTAAGTTTTAAACGTTCATCATTTAAATATAGTGATAGCGTTTATTTAATATCTTTTATCTTTTTAATTTTCTTAATTTGCATTTAAGTCGCTTTTGTTTATAACCTTTTTCAGTAGTGTAGTATTCAATCCTAATCCTTTCTGATCGCTATCATTAAACCGTCAAGTCTAACAGACTTAAAACAGCTTAGACACAAATGCAATGAAGATCAGAGAATACAGGGGATTCCCGGGTCGTTAAGTCCCAAGGAGACTCAATGGTGTGCAAACACTTGATCAGACGGTAGAATGATCACTAATGATAGCGATCAGAAAGGATTTGGATAAGATAATTACACTACTGAAAAAGTTTATAAAATAAAGCGACTTAAATACAAATTAAAAGAAATTAAAAAGTTAAAAGATATTAAATAAACGCTATCACTATATTTAAAGTGATGAACGTTTAAAACCTAAAACTTAAAACTTACGTTTAAATAAAAATAACGTAAACGTACAAAATAAAAAGTGAAACTTATACAATATGGATCCTAAAAATATGAAAAATACATTTTTACAAACCTAATAATATAAGAAAATTTTTAGAAAAGGAAAATTATTTTACAACTATTTATGTAATTATTATTAATTAAAAACTAATTTAAACTATTTAATAATACTCTAAAATAAAAGAAAATATGAAATAAGACTAGAAAAATAAATTTAAGACTTAGAAAGATCTAAAATATGATAAAACTAATTTTAAAACTGAAAATATATTTTTTATACTTTTTATGTATTTATTATTAATTTAAAACTATTTAAAACTAATTAAAATGCTAAAAAATACTTTTTAAACTAAGAAAATTATGGAAAAATACTTTTTAGGCTATTTATATTTATCTTAACCTAAGAAAATAGAAAACATATTTTTTTTTAAGCTTTTTCTCATTTATTTGTATTAAAAGCTATTTAAAAAGGATTAAAAACTAATTTAAGTTAAGAAAAATAGAAAACAAGCTTGGAAAAATCTGAAAAATTCAAGAAAACTTTAAAATAATACTAGGAAGCTAGGAAAAATGGAAAAACATGGGCTTGTGTGGAAGGATTTGAAACTGATGTGGGAATGAGCTTAAAAATAAGCACTTCCAATAAGCAAATGAGGGCCAATGGTTACCAAACTGATAATGAAACTCTAATAGGCTAAAACAACCAACATGAAATGAGAATCAACAAGTTCTAACCACTGATTAGCAAGATGCAATGACTTGATGAACTGAGATTATGGCAGAAAACAGTGACAAGGGGTGCAACTTTAAGCAAAGAAATAAGCACACCAATAAGCTAAAACCTAAAACTAGAAATTGGGATCTGTACTAGACCTGGTTGGGACCTTATAAACCAAGTTATAGACCTAAGTGAGCCCTGATGAGCCCTGTGCAACTTCTGCAAATCTGTGAGAAAACTCAGCACCAACTGAGACAGTGGAGCAGGGGAGATAGACTCAAGTTTACAAGCTTGTTTGAAGCTTGTAGAAAAATCACAAAAATATGCTAAAATGACAACAAGAAACTAGAGCAGTAGGGCTTTCTAAAACCACAAGTTTCATTTAAAATGATTAAGAAATGAGCTTATGAAAAATCTTCCTAGTTGAGCCCAAAACTGACTTTTCAAACTTTTGACTTTTGATGAAAACATGGAAAGTTGACTTTTATGGATTTTAATCTTGATTTAAGGACTGGAATTGATATATATGGATGAAATAACAATGATGCAAGCTTTATCTATGACTTCTAATCACAGAACCATGGTCTGCAAATCTCAAATTCCAACAGTGGCAAAGCTTAAGAGAGATTTGATGATTTTTGACTTTGGGTGATTAGCAAGCAAAAGTAATGACTCAATTGAGCTAATATGAACTTAACAAACATGAAGTAACAAGTAATTACCATTGCACTAGTTATTAACACAGGTAACAAAGCTAAACCAAACACCTCTTCATTAACTGCTATACAAATTAAAATAAACTAATCTTTGATCCAACTGGTTCCAATGATTAAACTGAGTTAATATGACCTAGTTACACCTATATAAGCAAGTCTACACTAGTGATGACCACAATTACTCAAACAAGCATAAAATGCAACATTTGATTGAAAATGTAAAATTTAGACAAATACTCACAAGAGGTCCAGTTGGTGTTGCAGGCTAGACCAAATCCAAAACCAACCTAAACTAGTCTAAATAAACCCAACATCACCACTGCATCTCCTTTTATCCATTACCAAGACCATTCTTGACCAAACTTGACTTTTGTTGACCAACATCTAAAATTACTTGAAATTGAAATGCAAGCTTACTCAAAGCTTATAGATGGTTTAAACTGACTTATTTAAGCTTAAAA
Source organism: Chrysanthemum seticuspe (assembly GCA_019973895.1). Taxonomy (NCBI): domain Eukaryota; kingdom Viridiplantae; phylum Streptophyta; class Magnoliopsida; order Asterales; family Asteraceae; genus Chrysanthemum; species Chrysanthemum seticuspe. The sequence goes on from BPTQ01000008.1 coordinate 318,532,872, forward strand.
TAAGCTTCTCACAACTTGGACAATATACTTTGAAACTGAAAATTTTCAACAGTGGCATGAACTTAGGAGCTTAAATAAAAGACTTTGATTGATATTCAAAACACATTACAAAGTTAATTTAACTAAATTGTGATACAAAGAAACTGAATTACAACATTTACTTTAACTAAAACATTAATTTTAAACAAACGACATTTAAAGAAAAAACTAAAAACTAACTAACTGCCTTCTGCTTGCATCTCTCCTCTCTTTTATATGCCAACTGCTTCTCCCACTTGACTTTAGCATTTCCCACCAATAATAATAACCCTTGGATGACTTGGACAAGTTATAGCCGTTTGATTCATTTTGGCGCCAAAAGGATTTTAACAGGTGGAGGGTTGAGTGAGGGGGTTGAAGGATCATTAAATGTATCTTGTATTTGTGTTGAGGTGGGGGGACAAGGGTGTGAGTATGTGATGGTGGAGGAGTGAATTCAGGGAAAGCAGGCATGGAGCAGTTGAGAGGGAGAGACTTTGGGCGCCAAGGGTGTGTTTGTTTGACCGTGAGGGGTGAGTTGACCGGGCTTATTAATACAAAAAGGGGGGTTCAATATGCAGTTTGACAGGGGGTCACAAATAAGCAAGGGTCCAAAAAGGCTTGTGAAGGGTTAAAAATACAAGGACCTAGCTTGTAAATTCTGAAAATGAAAGGGTTTAAACTGCCAATTCATCAAACTTGTTCCAAGGACTTAAAGTGACAATCTTCAAAAGTGCAAGGACCAAACTTGCCATTTTCAAATTTTCCAGGGGCCATTTTTGCCATTTTTAAAACTTGAGGGACCAAAGTTGTAATTTTGCAAATTTTATATTTCAAGGGTTTGTTTTGACAACTTTTGAATCCCATGGACCTTAAATGACATTTTCCTTTATTTTGATTTACCAGGGACTGTTTTTGACAACTTTTGAAACTTGGGGGACTAAAACTGCCAATTTTGCAAATTTGATACGTTTTTCATCTGATTTTGATATTTTTGCATTTAAAACACATAAAACACTGATTTGTGATATTTTTATCATTTTGAAGCATTTTTGAGTGTTTTCAGATGATTTTGCAGTCTAGATAGTACAAAAATGATGAGTATTTAGAGACTCATCAATCCCCCACACTGAGATATTGCTAGTCCCTAGCAATGATTTGAGAAAACATAATGGATTTTAAACTCTTTACCAAAAGCCATTACTTCTGGAGTAGCCAAATGTTTCAGTTCAAGTAAGAACCATGGTACACCGATAACCATGTGATTTTGAGCAAACCACCAGCTTTCAACGGATTTGATTTTGTCTTTACCAGAAGCCGTACCCTTCTGGACTAGCCAACTCTTAGATAAATTATCAATATTATCTTTGGTGAGCTGATTACCAATTATGGTTTTTCCACTGCCTTTACCACAAGCCATAATCTTGCGGGCTAGCCAACTCTTCACTTTTTAGGATATGGTGAGCTGAATACCATACAATTTTGGGCAAATTGCAAGCCATATAAACGGATTTGAGAAATCTTTACCAAGAGCCGTTTGCTCCTGGATTAGCCAATCCTTTAGTTTATCAAACATGGCGGACTGATAACCAAATGAGAAAGTGTAAAACACTTACTCCAAAAAACATTTTTGGCCAAAAACGGGGGAATTGGGTAGATAATATATGAAATTCGCGAGAATTCCCCCCCACACTTAGAAATGAATATTGCCCTCAATATTCAAAGTACCGGCGGTTATGCCGAAACAAAGAACGTAAAAGGGAAATACTACGGCCATTATTTAGAAAGTTTTTTTTTTTTTTTTTTTTTTTTTTTTTTTTTTTTTTTAGATATATATATATATATAACCTGTGGGGCATCACCCCCACACTAAGGTGGTAGAAAGGGGGTAAGAAGACAGAAATATGGGTGAAAACCCATATGGTGCGTGCTATTGTTTTTGGTTTCCGAGTCGCTAGCTTGACTCGACCCCGAATTCATTGGTTCATGGGGAAGCAAGTGGAAGATACAATCTCCATCGGACTTTCATTCAAGATGTTTGGATAAACATTGAAGTATGCGAAAGTTCCACACCGACGAGATATACAGAGAAAGAGAGACAGACCCGGCTCACAAATGATAAATAAAAATGCCGGGGTCAAAGATAGTGTCCTCACTCCCAAAGGAGTGAAGAAGAGAGGAAGTCACCGAGTAGGTGAAGAAAAGAAGGAAGATCATGATAACAATCATAACTAGATCTTCTTCCTCGGGATTAAGTGCAATTGCACTTATTTGGATTTTATCGGTAGAGCTCTTTGGTTTGGAAGGCATCTCGGTGGGGAGGGTGGGAAGATTTGTCATAACTATGCAAATTGAGATTCTTTCCCCCCGATCATGATTTTTGCCATCCAAGCAATCATACTCCAGCGGAGATATGATATGAGTGAGTTCACCGGCGAACTCCTCATATCATATCTCCGCTGGAGTTATGTGCGTTTAACCATCAAAATTTATAGACTTTTAGAGTGAGTTCACTTAAACCTATTTCTTAATTTGCTATTTCTTAAACAAATTTGGTTTAAGAAGTGATTTTAACTTACATTGTATTTAAACATAACATCAAAATTTAACATCTATTTTGGGATATTAAGTCCTTGGGATATTAAGTTAAAAGACCAAAGGACATCTATTTAAACAAATTAAAAAGTCAAAATTTTGCATTTAAGTCTTTATAGACTTCTGTGCGTTTAACCAAATCGTTTCTCTTCAAGAATCACCTTAAAAGAGAAAACAAAATAGAAAACGTTCCGATTGTTTTGTTGTTTTATATTTTTTTTTGGGTGTTTTAACACTTTAGGAAAAGTGCTAATGAACTTTTTGGATTTTTGAAAACTTTACAAAAAACTTTTTACAAAGGATGGGTATGTGCAAGAATGGATCTGAAAAAGGCTAAACACACGCTAAAGCCTCCCCGGCAGCGGCGCCAAAATTTTGATCTGCGCAAAACCGTCAAGTCTAACAGACTTAAAACAGCTTAAACACAAATGCAATGAAGATCAGAGAATACAGGGGATTCCCGGGTCGTTAAGTCCCAAGGAGACTCAATGGTGTGCAAACACTGATTCAGACGGTAGAATGATCACTAATGATAGCGATCAAAAAGGATTAGAATTGAATATTACACTACTGAAAAAGTTTGTAAATAAAAGCGACTTAAATGCAAATTAAGAAAATTAAAAAGATAAAAGATATTAAATAAACGCTATCACTATATTTAAAGTGATGAACGTTTAAAATCTAAGACTTACGTTTAAATAAAAATAACGTAAACGTACAAAATAAAAAGTGAAACTTATACAATATAAATCCTAAAAATATGAAAAATACATTTTTACAAACCTAATGATATGAGAAAATTTATAGAAAAGGAAAATTATTTTTATAACTATTTAATTAATTATTATTAATTAAAAACTAATTTAAACTATTTAATAATACTCAAGAATAAAAGAAAATATGAAATAAGACTAGAAAAATAAAATTAAGACTTAGAAAAATCTAAAATATGATAAAACTAATTTTAAAACTGAAAATATATTTTTTAGACTTTTTATGTATTTATTATTAATTTAAAACTATTTAAAACTAATTAAAATGCTAAAAAATACTTTTTAAACTAAGAAAATTATAGAAAAATACTTTTTAAGCTTTTTACATTTATCTAAACTTAATAAAATTGAAAAATTATTTTTTAGAACCTTTTCTTAATTATTTGTATTTAAAGCTAATTAAAAATGATTAAAAAACTAAATTTAATCTAGAAAAATAGTAAATGATGACCAAAAATTATGAAAACTTCAGGGAAAATCTAAAATATTATTCTAAAGCTAAGAAAAATAAGGAAACACAGGCTTATGTGGAAGAATATAGAGCTGCTATGCAAATGAGCTAGAATAAGCACTTTAAAATAAGCTCTTAAGCACTAGGCAGTACCAAATGATTAAATAAGCTAAGGTATGCTAAATCCACTCTAAGAAAACTAATGCAAGCTAAATCTAACACCTAATGAGCAGGCTACCAAGGAATAAGCCAACTGCCATAATAAGCTAACCATGGTTTGGGACCCTACTGTTGAGCTACTCTAAACTGCTTAATCAATAAGCTAACATGAAAACTAAAAGTTGAGATCTAAAGACCACCTGGCAGAGATACTCTATCCAAATTATCAGCTAATGAGGGCTTATAATGAGCAAGTTATAGATCAAACAAAAAGCTGCTAAAACATTAAGGTCTGCTGAATTGCAGAAACAGTAAGACAGGTAGGCAAGTTTGAGCTAATCTATGAGCTTATCAGACAAGCTTAAAGGCAAAACAGATAAAGGGTCTTGAAGACCACCTGGAAAACTACAAATGGACCAAAAATCAGGCCCTAACTAGCTGAATTAACAACTGTGCACATGCTGCAAGTTTTGCAAAAACCAGTGCAGACCTGAATTTGACTTTCTAAAACAGATATGAAGTTTGACCAAAATGAGTTTTAAGATCAAATGGTGGACTGATATGGATGAATGATGATGTAATGAAACTTTTTCAAGCTAGCTTATCAACTTATTAACCCATATAAACTGGTAACAGCCACTGATTTTAACAGGAATGCACACAAGAACAGTTGAAGAGCAATTTTGACTATAAGTGTAATTTGATGCAATAAAATGACTACAATGGATAGACTAATGATACTAGAGACTAAAGCAACAATAAGCTTTTATCAAAACACCTCTGAAATCAGTTATACTGAACAAGCCAAACACCCCTTTATGTAACTATTATGCAAACATCTTAACCAAATCAATAAGACAAGCTCCTTTTCATATCAAAACAGATCAATCATACTAAATTAAGACTAAAGACAACAAATTATATCACTTTATAACAGATCTAAGGCAAATGCAAACTGCTACTTTATACTAAGCTAGTTATTGAGATTAAGCTCAAACTTACAAGAGTCCAATGAAATCTGAGAATAGTAACAGTATCAAACTACCCACTAATAACCAAAACCATCATCAATATCAACCCATATCCATTTCTGACCCAATCATGAGCACTTGTTGACTTTAGTTGACCAAAATTCAAAAGTGATAGAAACATAAATGTGACTTTGTGAAAAGCTATAACAAGCTCAAACAAGCTTATTTGACCTGGAAAGAGATTATTTGAAGCTTGTATATAGAAACTAGAAATTGAGAATTTCAACAGAAGCTTGAAAATTTGGAACTTAAGCAAACTTTGAAATTGAAGTTCAAGATAGATTACATAGATAAAAGTACTTGAGTTAAACACTTAGAAACAAATTATTACAACATTTGGATTAAACTAAGATAGTTATAATAAAAACGACATTGAAGAAAAATTAAAAACTAGCTAACTACTGCTTCTTCTCTCTTTCTTCCTCCTTTTATAGGTCCTGGAGGTCCACAAAGACTTTCCCACCATGTTTGAGAGCCATTGGATGGCTATCTTTCATCTGAGCCGTTTAATCAAGTTTTGGCGCCAAATTCGGTTTTTTTAACTGTTGGGGTTGAGTGATATGAGGGGGGGGGGCAATTAATGATTCTTGGATATTGGTGTAGGATGAGGGGACATGGAAATGTGAATGGTGAGGAGGGGGTGTGGAGGTGGTTGATTGTAGCAGAGAAGCAGTTGGGAGGGGTGACTTTGGGCGCCAAGGTGTTTGTTTGACCAAATGGATTGACCAGATATTACTAATACAAGGGGGGTCCAAAATTAGGTTGTGACAGGGGTCCAAAATAGCTCAAGGGTCCAAAATTGGTTTAAAGAGTTTTAAATATAAGGACCTAAAGTGTAACTTCTGAAAACTGAGGGGCCTAATCTGCCAATCTTGCAAAGTTGTTCCAAGGGACCTTAAGTGACAACCTTCAAAAGTATGAGGACCAAACTTGCCATTTTTCCATTTTCCAAGGGCCATTTCTGCCAATTTTGAAAGTTGAAGGACTAAACTTGTAATTTCTCAAACTTTTTGATATTTTTCACCAAATGACTAATTTTGACAAGTTATGATTTAAAAAGGGCCTTTGGTGATTTTACTTTTGAAATTATGTGCTCAGTGACTATTTTTGACAACTTTTGAAACTTGAGGGACTAAAACTGCAATTTTTGAAAATTTGATATGTTTTTCATCTGATTTTGATATTTTTGCATTTAAAACACATAAAACACTGATTTGTGATATTTTGATCATTTTGATGTGTTTCTGAGCGTTTTCAGATGATTTTGCAGTCTATACAGTACAAAAATGATGAGTATTTAGACACTCATCAGTGATCATCAAGAGGATCATCTTAGAAATGATGATTTACACACTACAACTCCTATAGATCAACAAAATCCCTCTGAGGGCAACAAGGACCAAAATTTGAGGATTCCAACACATATAATAGAAGCACAAATTGAAAATATTAGTCTTAGAGGTAGACCTCCTAAGATGCCTGCTAAGTTGAATGAATTTGTTCTGGATGGATAAGTAAATTATGGTTTAAATAAAATTGTTAACAATATTAAACTCAGTTTTGAAAATTTTTGTTTTATTTCAAATTTAAATAATTCTTTGGAGTCTAGATCTTATAATGAGGCTGTAAAAGATCAAAACTAGGTTCAAGCAATGAATGAAAAAACAAAAGCTGTATACAAAAACAATACCTAGATTTTAACTATCTGCCTCCAAATTGAAAACCTATAGGATGCAGATGGATTTTTAAAATAAACTACAAGCCATCTGTGGAGATAGATAGATATAAAGTTAAGTTAGTTGCTAAGGGTTATAGTTAAAGATTTACGAGGAAATATTTAGTCTTGCGGTTAAGATGGGTACAATCAGATGTTTGATAAGTTTAGATGTTCAAAAAGGATGGAACTTATATCAAACAGATGCAAATAATGCATTTTGTATGGTGATTTAAAGGAAGATGGTGATTCACACCCTCCTCGATTCTTTAATAAATCTGATAATAAAGTGTGTAAATTGGTCAAGTCTTTGTATGGCTTAAAGGAAGCACCTAGACAGTGGAATCATAAGTTGTCTATTGCTTTGCATGAAGCTGGTTTTGTGCAGAATAAACATGATCATTCTATTTTGTTAAGTCTAACGGTAAGTTGTTTCTTGCTCTACTTGTTTATGTTGATGATATTGTGATTACTTAAAACAATTAAACTAAAATTATTAAAATTTTAAAAAAATCAAAAAACACATTCAAAATTAAAGATTTGGGTGAGTTAAAGGTTTTCCTGGATATTGAAGTTCTAAAATCTAAACAAGGGTTATGTTAAACTCAAATGAAACATGATTTGGAGCTTCTTCATGAAATTAGACCGCTTACTTATAAACCTGTTCATACTTCATTTCCATAAAACGCAGTCCTTGCTCATAAAAAAACTGATGATGATATGTTTTTAACTAGTATTACTAGTTATCAAAAGTTAGTAGTAAAATTGATGTATCTTACCATAACAAGGCCTGATATTTCATATGTTATACATTGTTTAAGTCATCATATGAAAGTAAGGGTGTCATAAATCCCGGCCTGACTCGAACCCGAGCCGGACCCGAACCCGAATAAAGATACTCGGTCGGGTTAATCGGGTTCAAAAACTCGGGTCAACCCAATTAACCAGAAAACGAAATAGGGTCGGATATCGGGTTCAAAATACTTTGCCTATTCGGGTTCGGGTCAACCCGACTAACCCGAGTTAGTTTTATTTTTGTTTTATGTGTTTTTATAACTTTTTATATAGACTTTGCCTAATCTTTATTTACTTGAAAAGCCCAAGTTTAATGGTACAATTTGTAATCTTTATAAACTTTGCCTTAAACTTTTCTCGTTCTTTGCATATTGTTCTTGTTATTAGAATGATACAATTTTTAAGTTACAACTAATGTCAAGTCATGATAGTCTTGTTCTTTTATTTTCCTATTATTACATGCTCTTAGTATTTTCAGATGCAAGTTTGCAACTTGCAATTTTGCAAATCTGTTATAAGACTACTGCAAGTTTCCAACAAACAATTGCAACATAATTATCCATTTAGTAACTACTCACAAATACACTTCATGGCTTGTTAGCTTGTTACCATGCATGCATTTGCATGCTTAATTGTATTATATTTGTGGTTCTTTAATATGTATACATTTTCCTATTGCAAAATTGCAACAAGCATACTGTAAAAAAACAAATGCAACAAACAAATTATGTGATTTATACATGTGCCTTTTAGTGGTTTAAGATTTTAACTACTAAGTTTAAGAAATAAATTATGCTATTTTATAAATAGCACATACTAGAACCTGGCTTGACCCGACCCGACTTGACCCGAACCGACTAACCCGAGTTTAATTAGGGTAGAGTTTGGGTATGCTATTTTTAGCCTTGACCCAACTTTGACCCGACCCAGTGGCGGAACCAGGAAATGAAGATGTGGGGGGCAAAATTTTTTTTTTTACAACAACAACATAATGCGGAAGAAAAAACTATGATCGTAATGATAAATCGATTAGTTTTACTTTGAAATGATGGATTTATAAAGCTTTAGAGTGTTGAATGTTGGGTTTTAGTATAATGGTGGGGGGCAATTTGAGTTTTGGTTGGGGGGCACTTTCGAAAAAAGGTCAAAATTATAAAAAAAATTACACTAAAATCTCGACTTTTTCGGCTAGTCGTGGGGGGCACTTGCCCCCCATTCTTATTAAGTGGATCCGTCCCTGACCCGACCCGAACCCAACCAACCTGACCTACTAAACACCCCTATATGAAAACACCACTTCAATCCTATGTTAATGTTGCATTAAGTCTTAAAGTATCTTAAGTTAGCACCACGTTCTGGTATTAAGTTTACCAAGGCTGATCATAAGTCTGTTATTGATTTTGTTGATTCTAACTGGCCTAAATGTCCAATGACCATGAGGTCAATTTTTGGATATTGTGTGTATTTATGTGCTTTTTTGGTACCTTGGAAAAGTAAAAAAGCAAGTTACATTGTCAAACCATATGCTGCAGCAAACTATAGATCTATGACATCTTCAACTTGTGAGGTAATGTGGATTTTAAACATATTAAAGGTTCATGGTGTGGAAGGTATTATACTTGTAGAGTTGTTCTGTGATAACAGCTCCGCAACATAGATTGCTGCTAATCCTTTAATGCATGAAAAGACTAAACACTTTGATATTGATGTTTATTTGGTAAAGGAAAAAGTAGCATATGGGTTTATTAAAACTTTGAAATATGAGTCTTCAAACCAAGTTGCAGACATTCTTACAAAAAGTCTTGGTAGTGCTCAACATACTGAGTTATGTACCAGATTAAGAATGTTAATTTAAAAAAAAAAAAAAAAAAAAAAAAAAAAAAAAAAAAAAAAAAAAACTTAAAATAGGATGTTAAATACTCCCTCCGTCCCATATTAAGTGTCCACTTTCCATATGCACAAATTTTTAGGAAATTCTACTAACTACACTTTCCACCAATCAAATATCATTTTCACCCACTAAGTCTCATCTCATTGGTTGAAGTACATTATGGACACTTAATTTGGGACATCTCAAGATTCCATTATGGACACTTAATATAGGACGGAGGGAGTAATAGCATTTTAGCTATAAGTTTATAAAGCTATATGGCATTTTATATTTGAGGGACTATAATTGTAAAGTTTTTGAAGTTGTTAAGTTTCTGTTGGTTTTGTGAAGTTTGTTAGCGCAGAGGGTGAAGTGGAACTTTGGAGATTATATAAGCTCGCATCCAAGCTAGGGTTTCTCATAACTTTGTGTATTTCAATATTTTATCTGTGTTTTCTCTCTCGTTGATAAAAATCAGTTTGTGAGGTTTGAGAATTTGATAGTGTGGGTTTGTATAAGTGTATATATGGCTTGCATTCTCGATTGGGGACGATCCTTCTTGAGTTTGTAATAATAAGTAAAAAGGTGGTTGGTTGAATAACTTTAAGTGTTGTAGTTATATTTTCACGGTTGTTGATACGTATAACTTTACATTATCTATAGGTTTTTTTTGTGATATAAATGTTATCTAATTACTTTTGGTAAGGTAAAGTTGTTAAGTATTTTTATTCTATTAGACGAATATTTGCGTATAGCAGCGACGGTGTATAATAAAGTTAATTTGCGGGTGTAATTTTTGTTATGTATATATGAGTATGGAGTAAGTGAGAGTCAAAAAAGTTAGTGATTTAAATTTTATTTAAGTATTTATATATTTAATAAATTATATTGATTTTTATAAGTAGAAGTATTTTAGTTTAAGAATATTATTCATTTTGTAAACTTTTAAGTTTTAATAAAACGTGTTTTCTTTTTATACGTAGTATAGATTAATTTATAGAATATGTATGAAAAGCCTTGATTTGCATAAGCATTGTGTAAGCATAGAGATGACAAACAAATACCGAATCCAACGAAGAATCTGATACATGACCCTGCTTTGACCGGATAAACAAGAGTTGACTGAGTATAGGTATGGTGATGGGGATGGTATCAAGTATCAACCAATCTCCACATACACGGCCCCATTGCCAACAAACGTGGTGTAGTCTAGTCGTTGACTTTAACTCGAGCAGCAGGTCGATGATGAAAAAAATAAGCTGACAAAGAATATTTTCATAAATTATTCAAAGAGTGTTGATTGGCATGACTAACTTATAAGACTAATTTTATGCCTAACAAAGAGATTGAAACACTTGGCTAGATCAATGGTAGATATGAAAAAAGGAATTAGTGGAATCCATGTGTCACACAATGAATTGTTTAGTCATATTTGTAGGCATATAAGTTAGGCATGAGAATCATTTTCCTTATTCAAAATAGGCAAGTTAGAACTTAGAAGTACTTGTTTTAACCAATTAAAATATCAAAGATTCTAGAGTGGTAATGCATGACGTAAATCATACATGAAAATATGAAATGATGTTGTTTTAGTACTTTAAATAAATCTTTAATCTCGCGAATTCGTCAATCGTCATAAACTCATAGTAACCTGACACTCTTTTGCCATTTTTACAAAAACACCCGATGTAAATATATTTGGCAATAACTAGTTCATGTAAAAAAAAAATCAAAAGGCAACTCATGTCATATTTTATCAATGTTTTAAAAACCGGGTTTTTAATCGACCCGGTCGAGTCACCGGTTCGACCGCCGGGTCAACCCGGTTTTCCATTTTTTATTATTTTATTTTTCCGACCGGATCAACCGGTTTGATCACCGGGTCAACCGGTTCGACCGCCGGGTCTAACCGGGTCAACCCGGTTTTCATAAAAAAATTTTGAAAAAAACTAAACCCGGCCGGGTTTCATGACCCGGGTTGACCCGGGTCACTCAAAACCCGGCGGGTCTAACCGGTTGACCCGGTTTTAGAAACCCGGGTTTTTTTTACTCGTTTTAGTGGCCGGGTACCGGTCCGACCGGTTGAACCGGCCGGGTCGACCCTGGTTTGAAAACATTGTATTTTATAAGGAAAAAAAAAATAAAAAATAAAAAATTAAACTTAATGATCATTTTTAATTGGGAAAATTGCATGAAAAGTCATCATACTTGGCACTTATTGTCATTGTGTGTAGCGACCTATTTTTTTTATCATTGTGACACAAACTTTTTGGGAGCGTGCTATTGTGTGTATCGGTGACTTGTTTAACTTGTTGTAGCCGGTCATGTTAACGACCGTTAACTTTTTTATTGCATCGTTAGTCCTTTTCGTCTGTTTTTAACGACCGTTATTATATTATTGCACCGTTAGTCATTTTCGCCCGTTTTTTACCCGTTTTCGTCCGTTTTTGCACTTTTCCGTCCGTTTTTGCATGTTTTCGTCCGTTTTTACACGTTTTCGTCCGTTTTCACACGTTTTCGTTCGTTTTTACATGTTTTTATACTTTTTTACAAGTTTTACACGTTTTCGTCCGTTTTTACACGTGTTCATCCGTTTTTACACGTGTTCGTCCGTTTTTACACGTTTTCGTCCGGTTTTACACGTTTTCGTCCGTTTTTACACGTTTTCTTCCGTTTTCGTCCGTTTTTACACGCTTTTACACGTTTTCGGCCGTTTTTACACGTTTTCGTCCTCTTTTACACGTTTTCGTTCGTTTTTACACGTTTTCGTCCCTTTTTACACGTTTTTACACGTGTTCTTCCGTTTTTACACGTTTTCGTCCGTTTTCGTTCGTTTTTACACGTTTTCGTCCGTTTTTACACGTGTTCTTCCGTTTTTACACGTTTTCGTTCGTTTTTACACGTTTTCGTCCGTTTTTACACGTTTTTACACGTGTTCTTCCGTTTTTACACGTTTTCGTCCGTTTTTACACGTTTTATTTCGTTTTCGTCCGTATTCGTTCGTTTTTACATGTTTTCGTCTGTTTTTACACGTGTTCTTCCGTTTTTACACGTTTTCGTCCGTTTTTTTCGTTTTCGTCCGTTTTTACACGTTTTTAAACGTTTTCTTTCGTTTTCGTCCGTTTTTACACGCTTTTACACGTGTTCTTCCGTTTTTACACGTTTTCGTCCGTTTTTACACGTTTTCGTCCGTTTTTGCACGATTTCGTCCGTTTTTACACGTAAGAAAACGAAAACGAAAACGTGTAAGAACGAAAAAAAAACGGACGCAAAACGAAAAAAAACATGTAAAACGAAAAAAAACGTGTAAAACGGACTAAACCGTGTAAAAAAGCGAGCGAAAACGTGTAAAATCGAAAACGAAAACGAAAATGAAAACGAAAAAAAACGTGTAAAACGAAAACTTGTAAAAAAAACGTTTTTACACGTACGAAAAAAAAAGCGTGTAAAACGGACGAAAACGTGTAAAAACGGACGAAAACGTGTAAAAACGGACGAAAACGTGTAAAAACGGAAGAACGCGTGTAAAAACGTGTAAAAATGGACGAAAACGTGTAAAAACGGACGAAAACGTGTAAAAACGGAAGAACACGTGTAAAAGCATGTAAAAACGGACGAAAACGTGTAAAAACGGAAGAACACGTGTAAAAACGGACGAAAACCTGTTAAAGCGAACGAAAACGTGTAAAAAAGGACGAAAACGTGTAAAAACAGACGAAAACGTGTAAAAACGGAAGAACGAGTGTAAAAACGTGTAAAAATGGACGAAAACGTGTAAAAACGGACGAAAACGTGTAAAAACGGAAGAACACGTGTAAAAGCATGTAAAAACGGACGAAAACGTGTAAAAAGGGAAGAACACGTGTAAAAACGTGTAAAAACGGACGAAAACGTGTAAAAACGAACAAAAACGTGTAAAAAAGGACGAAAACGTGTAAAAACGGACGAAAACGTGTAAAAAGGACGAAAACGTGTAAAAACGAACGAAAACGTGTAAAAAAGGAAGAAAACGTGTAAAAACGGACGAAAACGTGTAAAAACGGACGAAAACGTGTAAAAACTTGTAAAAACGTGTAAAAACGTGTGAAAACGGACGAAAACGTGTAAAAACGGACGAAAACGTGCAAAAACGGACGGAAAAGTGCAAAAACAGACGAAAACGTGTAAAAAACGGGCGAAAATGACTAACGGTGCAATAATATAATAACGGTCGTTAAAAACAGACGAAAAGGACTAACGGTGCAATAAAAAAGTTAACGGTCGTTAACATGACCGGCTACAACAAGTTAAACAAGTCACCGATACACACAATAGCACGCTCCCAAAAAGTTTGTGTCACAATGATAAAAAAAATAGGTCGCTACACACAATGACAATAAGTGCCAAGTATGATGACTTTTCATGCAATTTTCCCTTTTTAATTTAAGTATTGCACTTTTTTCTTGGCATAAAAAGATACCCATTTTATTTTTTGGTCAATTTGAGTATTTTCGTTAAATATTTAACGATTATCCGTTAAGTTTTACATTTCAAGTCCACCGCCTCTGCCACCACCACCAGTCATCGTCGCCACCACCAACCCTGCCCACCATCACTATCAAGCACCATCTCCACCACCAACCCCACCCACCATAGTCGAAAATCACAAACACGACCTGCCACCACCACAAACCATCAATCTCAGCCACCATCACCAACCCATTCACCACCACCAACCACGAATGGTGGTGTTGGTGGGTATTATGGTGACTGCGACGGTTGGTTAGGTTGGTAATGACGACAGTGTTGCTTAGGGGATAAGAGTGACGATGATGATAATGTTAAGTGGCGTAGGGCTAAAATTATGATGGGTGGGGTTGGTGGTGGCGAAGGTGGTTTGTAGTTGTATTGGTGGGTGGGGTTGGTGGTGGCGACGATAATCGGTGGTGGTGGTGGGTGGGGTTGGTGATTTGCGGCGGTGGTGGATGGGGTCGGTGGAGGAGGTGCTCGGTAGTGATGGTGGTTGGCAGGGTTGGTGTGACAACTCGCAATTTCAGGTCATTTCTCAAGTTTCACTATTTCATCATTTATCGTAAACTAGGTTTACGAGTATCAAATTCGCGTAACCTTAATGGTTTAGCTGCGAATTCATGAACAATCATCAAGGACATTTCATATAGACTAGGTTTAGTCTACATTTCATTAGCATCATTGTCATCATATTAGTTCATGCATGGTTATGCATTTTTACATTAAACGTATAATCTCATATTAAATAAACATTATCGCGTGATTAATTATTTTGAACAATTGATCCGTTACTTTCAAAAATTATACTCATATTAAGTTTATAAAATAATATTATGAGTTTACCCAGTGTTTTAAATTTATTTTGTATATAAATTGTTATATTTATATAATTACGATGGTTTTCTTAAATACTACACGATTACTATTATTTCACTCAATTTTTTCAAGAAATGTATTTTAATAATTGTTATGACCTAAATATATTTTATCTTGACCCGTGAAAATTTATTTTTAACTAACGCTACCTTATATACTCAAATGTGTCTACAACTTACCATTTATCATCATTTAACTTTACTAAACATTACATTATACAATAATAATAAAAAAATGTATTAAGAAATGACAAACACCCCTTGTCGACACAAGGGGTGAGTCATTGGGTTTTTGTAAAATATCCTAGCTCAAGTATATGTATTATACTAATATCACAAAAACATTTCACCTCATTTATTCAAAGTAAAAAGATCAAAGCATTCCTTGCTCTCTTCTCTCTTGCAAACCGGCCAACCTAAGGAACCAAGGAGGATCATCATAAAAATTTTCAAGACAAGATTATTACACTCTAGTTACACTCTTTGTATAGGTTTTGAAATAAAAACCTAGGGTGATTAGGAAAAATCCTTTGTTCTCATAACCTCATCAAGTTACTAGTAAGCATTCATATTCATCATAATATTCCATATTCATTGTTATGGTCATTTCATTTTATTTGAGAAAACATGCAAGTCTCATGAGGTTTATACCACTTTTTCATTGATTTTAAGAGTTATGTATATATAAGTCATCCTATAATTACTCCTTGTTATATATTATTTTTGGTGATGTCTAGGAACCCATGGCACCCTAAGAAGGTGTATGGTAGGATTAGAATAGCTTCGGAGTTGTTTTGAATGGGTTAGAATAGGTTTGGCGCGAGAAAAACTCATTTCGACAAGTTTGCAAAAGGGTCTGTCCTTATTTTAAAATTCTGGAAAATCCGACAGTAGGTAAAAATTTTTGGCCTAGATATTTAGAAAATATACTTTAAAACGAAACCGTGGCCGCTTGAACGGATTAAAACGGAGCTATAACGAAGAAGTTATGAATTTTTCAAGTTGGCGACGAAAACTATAATTTTCTGGAAATTTCAGCATGTATTGCTTATTTTGTACGAGTCAAAAATGAAGCTTGGGCGTTGTAAATTATGTCGACTTGTCAAAAATATGTTAGTATACTTTGATACAAAGCTAAGGACCTTTAAAACGTAAAAAACGGATTGTAACGATTAAATTATACACGTTTACAAAAAGTTGCCGTAACTTTATTATATAAGAAAAACTATATTATTTCTAATAGGCAAATATTACGGCAAAACTAGAGACCAAGTTGAAGGTTGTTTTTAACATTGATGTAGAATTTTTTATAAAGTGATGTCTTCTAGTAAAAGTGAGTTCGCCAAGTATATTTATCAAAATGACCGACGGTTTGATTAGCGGAGTTGTAATGAATTAAATACGTTTACTCAAACTTTGCCGAAAACCATCCTTAAACTATATTTTGGGACATAAGTACCATACTTAACCTCTATTTTTCTTTATGTTCGAGACCTCTAGGATGGAAACTCATGTACTAAAACTTTGAGATAATGATACAAGCTTCCTAAAACCGTTGAGTTTGTTTCCTAACGCTCGACGTGCACCATTTTACGACTAGCTTTTAGAGGCCGTCTTAGTCACTTTCATGGAAATTTCAATGACATTATTTTACGACGAAAAGATATATATTCTCTTAATAAATCACTAAATGATTATCGTCGGATATCATTTTAACATAAATACATGTAAGGTAATTTAAAAATGGTCAAGACGTTAAAAGATTATTTTTCGACGAAAAGTATTATTTTCAAAAATTCATAAGTGGTATAAATATCATCCGAATTGCATGCATAACATTACATCATAACTTATTATGTATCATATCATTCATAATAGGTCAAGTTTAGTGATTCACGCTACATTTCGGTGTACTCACTTTTGCCATCGCATCATTGTACCAAGTGAGTTTTCATAGCCCCATTTTCAATTGTTTTGGACTATTTTGGGGGAGATACATGCTTAACTATTTTTCATAAGTACATTAGATTTTTATGGATAACTTTTATCATGATCACCATCGTTTCAAATTCGAATGTTGTATTATATCAATTGTTCCTGATTAGGTGTTATAGTTCTACGTCGTATAAAGTACTATGTCAGTTGACTACTGATACATTGAGTCAGGTACTATTGATTATGTGCTATAGTTCTACGTCGTATAATGTTCTAAATCAGTTGACTACTGATATATTAAGTCATGTGCTATTGATTATGTGTTATGGTTCTACGTCGAGTTAGGTACTATTGTGAATTCATTTGACGTGGTGTGTTTGAACATAAACTATACATATTTTTGCAATGGGTTGTAAACACACAGGTTGCAAGTTTTGTATGGGCGGAACTTGGAACTGAGTGGATTTACAATGCCTTTGCTGCATAAACGATTTTGCAAGGCTTTACATTTCAACGCAAACTCTATGAACTCACTCAACCTTTGTGTTGACACTTTTAGCATGTTTTATCTCAGGTATCTAAGGCATACACTTCATGGCATGCATGTGGACTTATCATAGAGTCGCGATGACGACGCGTCTCACATGGGATTTATACACTTTATAAACATCGTTTGACTGTACTAAACTTATTTTCCGCACAAGTTGATTTCAATTGGGACCTATACTTTGTAAACTCTGATTGTTTTATTAAATCAAACGATGTATTTTTCAAACGACACTTTAGGTCGTTCAATATAACTGTGATTGTGATGCTATGACAGTCAACCCCCAGGAATTCCATTCTGCTGCAAAACAAGTAATTTGGGGGTGTGACAGTTGGTGGTGGCAGCGATTGTGGACTTGAAATGTAAAATTTAAAGGATTGTCTTTAAATATTTTGGCAGAAAAAATAAGTTGTGTACCTTTTTGTAAAAAAAAAAAAAAAAAAAAAAAAAAAAAAAAACGATACCTTAATTAAAAATGATTCAAAACTTTGATATTTTTTTTGTGCCATTTGCCCTACTTTATACGTACACAATTTTTTATTTGTGTGTATTAAAACTTACAAAGAAAAGGCTAAACGGTACTAAAGGTGGCAAAACAGGCGGGCCGGACGGGCACAGGCAACGGGTCAAACGGGCACCAGCCCAACGGGCACGAGTTTAAATGGGCATGGGCTTAAACCGGCACGGGCCAAATGAACTCATGTTATACGAATTATTTTAGGAAAGACATAAAACGACGAAAAAAAATTTAAAAAATAAAATAAAAAAATAAGTAAAAAAATCTCAAACGTAACATCTCATCTTTATTTAACTAACTAAATATATTATATCTATAAGTTTTCATTAAAAACAATTTAATGGTCTCCAATTGAGAGAAAAATATGTGCGCATTAATGCTCATTTAACTTTTAGATAGGCAATACATGCTCATTTAACTTCTAAATGGGTAATACATGCATGTTTTAAAACAATTTAATGGTCTCCAATTGAGTATGTAATTCCCACTATCTTTCAAATGATGATCCAAAATTATCTTTTGATCTTTAACATGTGGATTTTCAAAGCTTTCTGGTTTTTCAACATAAATCTCTTTCACAAGATTATTAGCTTTTTCTTGTGTCACAAAAACATCAGATTCACTTTTTGTTGAAAATACTGTTTGTCCCTCAGCAGTACCTTCCCTCTTAACCCATTCTGGTTTAACACGTGGTTCCTGTGATCTAGATCCCCTATGTGAATTGTAATACCTTCTAGGTTGATAGTGAGATCTCCTAGGATTCCTATTCCAAGTAGTGTGATCAGTACCTTGTTTCTGAGCAGTACTTTGAAAAGTACTGTGAGATACTGAAGGTTTTGAAAAAGGTCTTCTTTGATGTGGGTATCTGTGATCTGGTGTGAAGTTTCTGTGATTAATCCTATTTGAATTATTCCAAACTGGTTTGTGCTCTCTAGGTTTGTGGTTGGCAGATCTGTTCTTTGGAAATTTGCTAAGGTATTCTGAGTGTCGATCACAATCTTTGATTAAGTGATTAGGACTATAACACACAAAACACAGTTTTTGACCCATATGTCCAAAGTGATTTCTTCTATGTCTATGCCCAAAATTATTCTGCCTTCTTGGTGAATGATAAAACCTGTTTTGACCAAAGTTATCCCCAAAAGGTTTAGCAGTACTGTTTTGAAAAGGTTTTGCAGAAGGTACTGCTTGTTGAGCAGTACTTTGTTTTAAAGGTACTGCTTGATTTTGAACATAATTTTCAACAGCTTCTTTGGGTTTTTCAGACCTAGATTGAGCTACAAGCTTCTTCCTAAACTCTAGACTATCTACTCCAAAGCGAGAAACATCAGGCCTTATGGGTTGATGACTAATGGGATGTGGGACAACATTATATCCCTTGTCTTTTTTATACTCAGGAGGTGGTTCACTTATTGAGCCCTCATTACTAGATGTATCTACATAGTTAATGAGTTCATCATCACTAGTGGTTATGTCCTCATAATCACCTATATCCTGATCACTAGGTTGTTTTTCTTCTATGTTATCAAAGTTCATACCAAAACCTAATCCAGTTCTAATGTATGCTCTTATTTGTTTTTCAACATAAGTAACATGGGACAGACCAGATTCATTCCAGGCATCAAACTTTTTTAACAGATCATCTCTCTCCGTAGTTAATTTCTCAATTTCAGCAATTTTACAGTTTAGTTTCCATTCACTAAGTTTTAACTGGTAATCCTGTTGTTCATATTTTTCAGCCCAAGCCATTTCATTATTTTCATGAGTTAATATTTTGGCTTCCATAGACTCTAAAGTGATTTGATAACATGCTACCTCAGACCTAGCCCTAACACAATTATCTCTTTCAATCACATAACTGTTAAGTAATTTTAGATAAAACTCATAACAGTTTGAGCATACCTCAGAGATAGGAGACTGAGTTGGTAAAGTAGCCACCATAGCAATAAGAACAGGATCATATTCACTTTCTTTGCTCCAATCAAATCCTCCAAAGCCATCATTAGATTCCAAAGCAGCATGTTCAGGTTCTTCTTCAAAAACAGTGCTCCAGTCCAATGCTTCCACTGTGTCTTCAACTACATCTTTGAGATCAAGTTTTGGCTTCTCAGATGTTCTGTTTGCTTGATACTTAGCAAATCTGCACTCCCTTGCAAAGTGACCAGTCTTTTGACAATTGAAGCATTCAATTTGGGATTTGTCAAAAGTTATTCCTTGTTTTGGTTTGAAATCAATACTTTTGCCTGTCTTCTTCATGTACTTTTTGATCCTTGCAGTGATCATAGCAACTTGCCACCTGATATCAATTTCTTCAAGTGCATCTTCTTCAATCTGTGCTAGATCCTCTTCATAAGTGACAGGTAAACTTGCTTGTTGTGTAAAGAAGGAGCACACAACTTCATCTGAGTGCAAAGTGGTAGATGGTGGGGCCTGCTGAGAATATGAAGGGGGATTGTAAACAGCAGTACTTTGAGAAACAGTACTTTGAGGAGAAGCAGTACTTTTGGAAGTACTGCTCTTCTTTTCAGATGATAGAAAAGCAATACTGTGAGATTTGGAATTTGGTTGACCATTCATCTCATGTTCATACACCTTCAGTTGATGATAGAGATCATCAAAGTCCATGACATCCAATCCTTGTTGTCCTCTGATCATAGTAGCAATCACATGCCATGTAGATGGCAAGCTCCTTAGAAACTTCAAATTAGCATCCTCAACTGACACTTCTGCCTTGTATAACTCCAACATGTTGAGGAGATTTTGAAACCTATCATATGCAACATCAAGATTCTCTCTTTCACCAACTGTGAAAGTTTCAAACTGTTGCTTCAGCAAATTTCTGTGCATCTTCTTAGAGGCTTCATTCCCTCCAAATCTGGTCTTGAGAGCAGCCCAGAGCTGCTTAGCATATTTAGCATCATGAAATTTGAGAAGATGACCATCTGGAATGGCAGATAAGAGAATGTTTAGTGCCTTTTCTTGATTCCTTAGGGTTGCTGCTGGTAAGACTGCCTTTGGTGCTATTGGTTGTCCAGGAACATTAATGGGTTCTGTAACTACTTCATTCCCATTCACAATTACATTCCATAGAGCATAGTCTGTAATGGCAATATACTGCCTCATCTTCATGCACCAGAGATCATATTCTCCCTTCTTGATTATTGGAATTCTGAGTGAGGTGATTGAGGGTGGTGGAACAGCTTCAGTCGACATCTTGAATATTGTTGAAGTAGGAATTCTTCCTAGTCAGAGTTTCCACACAAGCTCTGATACCACTTGTTGGATCGATATACTTTAATCAAACTAACTTTAACTAGCTTGTTAAGGTTTAATAACCTCGGATAAATCCTAAGTTATTAACAAAGAAACACTGAGCAATCTTTATTAAGTACGCGGAATTTACTTAACAAAGCTAAGAAGAATAACTTTTATTATAAACTCTAAATCTGCTTATTATGCAGATACACTAAACAACTCTAAGATTATCGAACTTCTCTCTAATATACTAAATAACTTTTGAATTCGTAAACTCTAAAACTCATAGACTCGTTCTCTAAATCGTATCTCTAATGCCAATCTAGGAGTCCTTTTATAGGCTCAAGGATATCCTAGTCGGTTTACAATTTGTATTCTTGTACGACAAGTAATCTAAACATAGAATACAATACTTTCCATAAACGAATATAACAGTTCTTTGTTCTTGCAGTACTTTGACTTCATAGTACAGTACTTTGACTTTGTCTTTAGCAGTACTTTGACTCTTTGACATTTTCCAGTACTTTACAACTTACAGTACTTTCATATCTTCAGCACTTTCATATCCCAACAAAAACAAATTTTAATTTTATTATAAAAAATTAAAAAACTATTTTTATTTTATTTTTTAAATTTTAAAAAAAATCAAAAAATTATAATAAAATTAAAAAAAATTACTTTAATTTTATTATAATACATTTTTTTAAAAAAACTGTTTTTTTTATTAAAAAAATTAATTTTATTAAAAAAATTAAAGTAAAATTAAAAAAAAACTTTTTGAAGGCTTTTTTATTACTGCTCGGTTCTCTCATGGTTTGGCGGCTTGGAATGATGGATTTGAAGGCTTTTTGATGTTCTAGCTCTTGGTTGATTTCTTTTGTTTTGTGTTTCTTGCAATTTCCGGTTTTGTTTTGGAACTTTTTTGTTAATAAAATCTTAGCCTTTCGAAAAAATAATAATAACATTACCAAAGTACTTGTAAAATTTACGAGAACATTTGTTTCATGAGAAAACTTAAAAAAAACCTTGATTAAAGTCCAAACTGAAAACATTCTCACCACTAAAGGGAAAGCGAGCTTATTTCTTCAGTTTCAAGTATGCCATGACGTCTTAAGATATGTACAATATCAAAAGAGAAATAAAATAAAATGAGAATGTCGAAAAAATACCACAGTTTTTAATAAAATTAATTTTTTTTAAAGAAAAAACAGTTTTTTTAAAAAAATATATAATAAAATTAAAATTTGTTTTTTTTTTCATTTATTATAATAAAATTAAAATTAAATTTAAAAAAAAAGTTTTTTTTATTAAAAAATTTAATCGTAATAAAATTAAAAAAATTTTGAATAATAAAACTAAAAAGAAAAAACATTTTTTTTAAAGAGTAAATTACATAAATCGTCCCTGTGGTTTGTATAACGATCGTTAGCCCTCACGTTAGAGAGATTTGCAAGGGAGGTCCTTTTTTGGGACCGGGTCGGATCAGGGACAAGATCCGTAAGATTTGTAAACCACAGGGACGAAACGCGCTAAAAAAAGTATAGGGACAAGATCCGTAACTTTGACCAAACCACAAGGACAATTTATGTAATTAACTCTTAAGTTAATATAAATGAGATATCATTTTTAAAGTGAGACGCTTGCAGCACAAAACTAGAAATAGGAATTGCATCCCACATTGCCTAATAGATGAAATGTGAAGGTGTTTATATAAAAATTTTAATATCATCCATCAAATTGTCTTTGGCTGGTTTTACTCAAACACCTCCTGCAAGAGGTGCATAAAACATTTTTTTTGGCAAAAATGAGTTTCAAGCTTATGAACTCATGCAGACTTTATTAGAGTAACTAATCGAGGATTTGTGAACAAGTAAGCGTATATATGGAACAAATTTGCAAATCAGTTTTAAATTAAATATGTGATATGTCTTCTTTAGATGTTTTTTCTGCTTCCAACAATGACCAAGAACACGCCCTCGTATCCGTATTAGTATGGCAAGTTTCTCACGTCCGACTAGTAAGAGAATGTCGTTAAACACGAGCCTTATGCCTCGACCTTTACTACTTTCTTTTAATTATCGTTAATTAAAGTTTGTCTTATGCTTCTACTCCATTATACATGTATTTAACTTTCTGTTATTTATTTACCGTTAATTTTTATTTACTGCAATCTGAATATTATTTATTCAAGTGTAATTGTTTGCTTACGCTAGTATGATATCGCAATAGCATTTTCCACGATAAGAGTGAGTTGAATATGTGACATGTGCTAAAGTATGCTTACAATAAATAGAAGAGTAACGTTTCAAAAAATAAAATAAACTAGGCGTGTACTCGTGAAGTCGTGCATAGTGACGAGATTTTTTAGCGGCAAATAATTACAATTGAGATATTGTGGTTACGTGTTTCGTGTAATGTTTAGCAGTTGACATCAGTAAGTCTTTATTATCATCCGAGAGGACAACATACATTATACCAGTTCCATTTTAATATATTAGGATTGAAATATGGATCAGAATTGAGATGAAATCTGTATTTAAAAAATTGTAAAAATTGGGGTATTTTTAGAAAAATTATTACGTATTTTTTAAGACAACTATTTTAAGAAACGTTTTTATGTCATAAAATAAAAAAAAGATTGAAATTTGAGTTTTAATGAGGTATTTTAAAGACTAGACAAGTACCTGCGCTTAGTGGCAGCGGTGTCTAGTTTTCTACAAAATTTCGACGACTCATAAGTTTCTTTCAACAAAATGTATTTGTAGCGTTAGAAAATCATTTTCGAATAACTATAATTATGATGCGTGGTTGCATAGCACCAAAAATATACATTTTTCAAGAAAATTATTTGGAGTCAATATAAGTGTGGGAGTATATTTTCTAATATGATTGTTTTAAGTTATTAAGATTTTAGTAATAATAGATTCAAGCATTACAAAAAGCAACGGTATTATGTAGTTGGCAATATTATATTGTAGTTTAGAGGTATAGCCAACGTGTGTGATCGTCTTTTCTTGCTTTGTCGATAATTAAGGCAGTGATAATTATTTTTTTTACATGTGTAGCGTTTATCATTTGGTGTGTGGCTTTTAAACTTGTAACCTTACAAATTATCGCCATAATAAGATTATTTTGTACAATCAATTTGTATAGATATTTAAGCATTGTTCAAAGCTATTTGTTTGGAGTACAAATAATTATCGCTAAAGATAACAATACTATTTAATTTTTGTGATTCTAATAAACTTACATAACATTATTGATATACTGGACAAAGGGCTATACAATATATATTAACTTTTAAAAGACGATCCATATATGCTAGTCCCTTAAGTGGTGCAAGACCAACATTTTTCAAAATAACGTTATACAAATGACAAAGCACATGTGTCAAAGCAAAATAAACAACAAAAAACTACAATTACTTGGTCTCTTATTTTTCCAAATTTGTCACGGGTTCCACAACTACTTCATCATTTCTCATATAATTTTGTCAAATTTGAAACCTGGTTCGACCCGGGTGGTTCAACCGGTAGAACCAGTCCGGTCAAAAAACATGTCGATTTAAACCGAGTCAACCTGACAGGTTGGGTCCAAAACATGTCAAATTAAACCGAGTCAACCCGCAGGGTTTGAAGCGTCCCGGGTCAACCCGATTTACTATGTGTATTAATAGTTTCCTTCTGAAATATATGTCTTCAACATTTCCTTTTTTAGTTTCAACATTTTGTTAATACAAATAAGCCGTAAAAACGTTTATTTATATTTTACGATCTTCTAATGTTTTGTCGATAACAAACGTAAAATTATTTTAACGAAACAAATAGAATACGTAAATAGTTTGAGTTAATAGTTTCCTAACACACTTACATTTTCACATAAAACACTAAAACATGTATAAGTGATTTTATGATTTAGATACATATGTACAACAACTAGTGTTTACATATTGGGTTAGCATATACTTAAACTAAGTATACCAAAATGGGTAAAAACAAGTATATACTAAAATGGGTAAAAATAAGTATATACTAAATGGGTAAAAACTAGCAAATGGTATTGACCCATAACCCATGGTTTTATATATACCACTTAACCAAGTTCATTGTATCTAGAAAGAAAACCATGGATCAACCCATAACCCATGACCCATGACCCATAACCAAAAATACCCATGGGCAAAGAGGAGCGTTCCACGGATCCCTGGCTTTGTGCTAGCCGGATCCCTTGTGGTAGGGATCCGAGGAACAGTAGAGAATTTTCTCTATAAATAGAGAGTCATTTCTTCCTTTCTACTCACCACTTTACATACATACTTCCCCAAGTATTATAACCCTCTAACCTCAGATCCAAGTGATCTATGTAGTTTGTCTTTTATTTTTGTGTGATCTTCTAGGTTCCTCTTAAAGGCAAGATCACCACTTCTTGAAGACGAGCAAGCTCAAGTCCATGAGTTGCCATGCTTCGTCGTCATCAAGACAACTAAGGTTCTCTTGTTGATAGTTCTTCATTTCTCCATAGATGTTGGGATGAAGGCATTAGTGAAGAATGCCGAAAGTGTCAAGATGAAAGCATTAGTGAAAGGTGCTCATCATCCGTGTCAAAGCATTAGTGAAGAATTCTAAAGGTGTCAAGACGAAGGCATTAGTGAAGGGTGCCAAGCGTTGTGTCAAAGGCATTAGTGAAGGATGTCGAAGAATCAAATCAAGTCGCATTTGGGAAGAATGTCTAGGTCGTATAATCGATGAGGTGCATCGTTATACATATAAGTATTTGTTTATTTCCAAGGATGGTGATATCCTTGATGATGTTGTAACAAGGAGTGGATCTCCTTGATATTAGGTGTTGTGTTGTGAAGGGTAGTAGTTCCTCCATAGTAATGGAACTAGGTACTTAGCCTAGTACCTAATAAAGGGTAGACGACGTTGTGATAGGATTAGTTCTCCTTGGTGTGAAAGAACTCGGTGGTTAGCCTAGAACCGTATAAAGGGTAGGCGACGTCGTGTTAGGTGTGGTTCGCCTTGGTGTGAAGGAACTCGGTATTTAGCTTTGTACCGGAAAAAGGTTAAGCGACGTTGTGAAGGCTTCTCAGCCATAAGGAGTTGGTGTAGTGCTTACGAACTCTCGAGTAGGTGACTCGGGGAGTGGAGTAGGGCAGGGAAGGTGTCCTTGTAGCCGAACCAGTATAAATAACTTGTGTCGTGGTGATGTGCTTCTTACTCTTTATCTTTCATTACACGTTTATATATCTATCTATCAACGTCCAACATAAACAACTAAATAGATTGACATAAGTCGATCTAAATATTTAAAAGGAAGTTTTAAATTGGTAAAACTATTCAACCCCCCTTCTAGTTTTCCACACATTTCACTTTCTACTTTTTGGTTTTTTCATTATATATGGTATTTAGCAGGGTACCCGCGCGTTTCGGCAGCGGGTACCCTGTGACGATTAACCGGAGAAATAGATCTCGATGAGACCTGATTCACCAATTTATATCGGTTTCAATGTGTCTTCTCTGGTTCATTTTCGGATGGCTTTAATTGGTTAGCCGAACCGGTGGCGACACCGGTTCCCGGTTGAACACGTTGGTCCGGTTCGGTCCCGTTTTCAAAAGTATATGTACCATCAACTTGTTAGCTTGTATAAAGTTTTGTGTGTTTTATTAATTTGTATAATGTGTATAATAACACGTACTTTTCATTTTAGGGTGTTTTAAAAATTACATTAATTAGTGTGTTTAATTATTTTATATTTTGGATTATGTTATAGCTTCTTTAAGTTGTACTTTATGAAAATTTTATTGTACTTTTTAGTAAGGTTTTTTTAATTGATTGTTTTTAATTTGGTAGATGTGCTTTTAATTGGTTGTACAATGTGAATAAATTATTGTACTTTTACGTAATGAGGTATTTTAATAAGAGTATTAATTACACTATGCATTTCTCTCTCCATTGACCAATTTAAAATTTTCAACTTTTCAAGTTTCAACTTTGACTGTTTTTCTATTATATGTAGTATAGATTAAACATTGCTCATTTTTAAGTTTTTAAAAATTAACGAAAAACATTTTTGCATTATATATAGTAAAGAAGTGATAGAAGAAATGATCGACTATGAAGTGCATCAAAAAAGGCAAAAATGCATATATATCCCTCCCAAAGTGAATAATTGCATATATATCCTTTGTACCAGTTTTTTATGCACATAATACAATGGTTTTTATGCATGCTTTGGATATATATGCAATTTTGCATTTTCGGAAGGATATATATGCAAAAGCCTCATAAAAAAAAGATCATATACCATAGCCAACATTATAGGCTTATTTGGTTTAACAAAAAAGATCATATAGCATTTTACTCATGAGTCACGGTAACATATCATTGTTATACACTTAGGCCCTGTTTGGTTATAGGATTCTGATGGAATTGAAATATGATTTTATTTCATAATATGTTTGGTTGTCAGATTCAAGAAATTCGGAATCTAAATTTCATTTCTTAATGTGTTTGGTTGTCAAATGAAATGGAATGTAAATCCTTCAAAATCTTATTTTTGTGGAATTCAAATTCAACATTCCATAATTTAACATTCCATAGTCAAATGGGAGGAATGTTTACAATTCCATAGAATTCGTTATGTTTATCATAAAAAATCAATTATTATTATTATTATTATTATTATTATTATTATTATTATTATTATTATTATTATTATTATTATTATTATTATTATTATTATTATTATTATTATTATTATTATTATTATTATTATTATTATTATTATTAAATAATATATATATATTTTTTTTGAAACATAATAAATTTACATAAAGTTGGATGAGAGTCTAGACATAAGTTGTGCTCCCACTCCTTTTTGAATACAAAAGTTAACAGTATGAAAGATAAAAATAACAGTCTTAGCATTATTTGAGTGACTAATTGCAATAGACTTAATACATGAAAGTGTGTCTAAAGCCTCCTTATATGAGTGTAGAAAAAGCAAATGGTATGAACTTGTATCCGGTGTCCTCACATTTTGACGCATACTTCTTCTTTTTATTCTCCACGGCATTGTGTAAGGCTACCCCAGGAGCCCATGAAGATGCCCCAATATCAGCAAATGGAGAGATTTCTGTCATATCCAACATGCATCTTTGCCTTGGAGCCAATTGAATAATAACAAGTCTGCAGGTCGTAGTTCCTTCCCATCCTCCGAAAGGAACCCTATAGGAGCCTCCTTACGCACCATGATCCCAACCTTAGAACATATATCAACAAGAATATCACGCATTAGATTATGCCTGAACTTCACACCCACTTCACTAGAGCAGTGGATTGCGTTATCCCCCCATTGATCCATACGATGCACGTTACAACTCAGGCAAAGACTACCTTCAGAAAACATAGATACAGTAAGCCTATAACACAACACAGATCGGAATTGGCGATGGTTCATCCAATTATTATTATTATTATTATTATTATTATTATTATTATTATTATTATTATTATTATTATTATTATTATTATTATTATTTTTTTTTTTATTATTATTATTATATCACTTTATTAGAAAATCATGGGATTTACAAGAAATTAGTAGGGAGCCGAGATACTAACTGTGCCCCTACTCCTCTAGCTATAGCGAAACTAATCCTACTAAAAATATGAGCATTATTATTATTATTATTATTATTATTATTTTATTATTATTATTATTATTATTATTATTATTATTATTATTATTATTATTATTATTATTATTATTATTTTTATTATTTTTATTATTTTTTTAAACATCACTTTATTATAAATTCATAGGATTTACAAAAAAATAGTATGGAGCCGTGATACTTTCTGAGCCCCCACTCCTCTAGCTATAGCAAAGCTAATCCTACTGAAGATATGAATAGCAGCACGTGCCCCAATTATTATTATTATTATTATTATTATTATTATTATTATTATTATTATTATTATTATTATTATTATTATTATTATTATTTGATATTAATTTTATTGTTATTATTATTTAGTTTATTAATTTTAAACTAAAATAAAAGTAAAAATAATTTAATATAATGTGATTTTTCTCATTTCATTTTCTTCAAACCAAACACGCCTTAGTTTTTGCAAATTTAAATTCCTTCTGATTTCAAATCCTCAACATTCCTCTTCCTTAACATTTCAATATTTCACATTCTAATTCAATAGATAGATTCCAATTCCATAAAAAAAACATTCCACGAACCAAACGAGGCGTTAGGCTGAGTGCAATTATAATGATCTGACCACCGCTGCATTAGTGCATATTAACATACCTTTCCACAACCAAATCTTCATAATGGTCTGTGTTGGTGCAAATGATACGTAAGGTCTCCTTTATATTTTAGTGATAAAATAATATATTGAAAAACATTTAAACAAATATCCAAAAACCAAAAACACACCAACACTAGGCTTCGCACGCTAAGTTGGCGCGCTGGCGCGCTAGACCAGCACGCCAGGTGCTGTTTGGTGCGCATTCGGTTTTTTCAAGTCGACTTTCCTATTACCCGATTAAAGTGGATCTTTTAATATAGGTTCGTATATGATATTTAATATGTTTAGTAAACTCGCAACAAAATTTGTACTTAGAGAGATGATTAAAACACCTCTTCCTGTTTTACAAAAATGCCAACTCAAAATATTTTCTAAAAGCCACTAACCAAGCCTAAAGTGTTTTTCTCAAACCTATAATATTCATACTTTCACAAAACTTTCAAATGAAACTGTTCAAATGGCTATGTGGAAAACTAGAAGGGGGGTTGAATAGTTTTACCGATTAAAACTTCGTTTTAAAGTATTTAGATCGACTTATGTCAATCTATTTAGTATGTGTGTTGGATGAGCATATAAGTAAGTAACGCAAAAGATAAAGAGTAAAGGAACACAAAACCACAACATGAGTATTTATAGTGGTTCGGCTACAAGGTCACCTTCCTTTCCCTACTCAACTCCCCGAGTACCCCACTCGAGAGTTTGTAAGCATTACACAACACAAGCTCCTTAATGTGGCGGAGAAACCTTGACAACGTCGCCTACTCTTTATCCGTTACAAGGCTAGACACCGAGTTCTTCCTTGAGGTATAACCAAACCTATCACAACGTCGCTTACACTTTATCCGGTACAAGCCTAGATACCGAGTTCCAGTACAAATGAGAAACTACTACCCAACACTACACCACAACACAACTACCTCAAAGGAGACACACTCCTTGTTACAACACTAGAAGGATATCAACTTCCTTTAACCCAAACTACATAACTTGTAGATCGATGCACCATATCGAATGTACACCTTTGGCACCATTCATTAATGCTTTCAACACGACCCTCGGCACATTTCACTAATGCCTTCAACACGACACTTCTATGGAGGGAGGAAAGAACTATCAACAAGATGCACTTCAGTGGTCTTGATGATGACGAAGCTTAGCAACTCATGACCTTGAGCTTGCACGTCTTCAATAGGCGGTGATCTCGCCTTTAAGAGGAACATAGAGAATCACACAAACATAAAACTACATAGAATAATCCTTTGGATCTGTGGTTAGTGAGGTTAGAATACTGAGAGAAAGTATGTTTAAGAGTGGTAGTGAGCAAGAGAGAAATTGCTCACTATTTATAGACAAAACATGTCTACTGTCCCATGGTTTCTACGGATCCCTCACCAGAGGGATCCGGCTAGTGCAGAATATGGGATCCGGCTACTGGGTCATTTGAAAGGATATATATGCAATTATAAATTTAAGTTGGATATTTACGCAATTTTGAGCTTTTAAAAGGATATATATGTGATTCCTCCTAAAACAAAACACATGAAAATACTCCACCTAAATACAGACATTGAACACCCCCTAACCCACACACACAAAAATTATGCGCACCACGTTTGTGGTATGCACAACCAAATCGAGTCTTCTTTCTTCCTTTCACATGCGACTCAAGACCAATGTAGTGTCACCACTCGTGGTAACGTACACCATTACAGCTTAGGAACGGAACGAGCTGACAAAGTAATCACATGCAGTTAGAATAAACCAAATAAAACTCCGAATACAATTTTTAAAGACCGGGTGTGTTTAAAAAATCGAGGGTTTTTAACAAAATTAATACTACGTCACAAAAATTCATAGCTGTCCCGGAACTCACCCGATTCCGTCACTAGGCCAGCCTTAAGTTACCTAAACAGCGCTTAAGAGTTATCTGGTTCAAACCTTATTACTTACCCTTTTAAAAATAGTTAGAAAATATTATAAAAATAATCGTTCAAACCGTATACATCTGTGTCAAAAAATTGAATTCGTCGAATAAACTTTACAACACCTCTATCATGATTATCTATACTACTTTATAATGCATTTAGGCCTTCTAAAATTAGAAGGCTTAAAAATTCAGACTTTTTTACTTGCTTATTATGGAAAGAGTTTTTCTAACAAAAAATTAAGATAAGGAGCTCCAATCATGAGATGACATGTGTCACTTCTTAACAAACTCCAAGCCTAACTTCTAACAAACTCCAAACCTAACTCTTAACCACTAAAAATTAAGATAAAGAGCTCCAATTATAAAATGACATGTGTCATTTCTCAACTAAAAATTCATCTTTATTTTTAAATTAAAATATCTTTTTATCTACTTATTTTTTTTATAATCTAATTTCACCATATTTTCTAAAATTTTATGCTCTTTAATTCAACATTCATTTTGATATATTTTTATGAGTTTTTAGTTTCTATATTTTTAATGGGTTTATTTTATTTTAATTCAAATTTTTACAACTTTAACCTTTATTTCATTTATTTCAATCAATATAATCTTGATTCGTCAAAATCATATACTTTTGGGGTAATGTTTGACGCGTAAGAGATTGAAAGGGTATTTCTATATGCGGGAATAATGATGTCGCGGGAAAGCTACGGGAAAACTACGGATAACCCAAACAAACACTTACAACTAACACATATACATTCGAAGTGTTGTGAAACGAATTTACTAAACGGGTAAGCAAACACATATAACTATACTTATCGCCGCCGCTGTGCGCGGGTACCCGGCTAGTACATCACTCAAAAGACTTAAACTTGGTGTAACAAACTTTAGAACACACGTAGCATGATTAAAAAAGATGGATTTGACCCGATCCATGTTCCACTTGTAATAATTACGATAAGAGAGTATAACGTCTTTAGCAATGAAAAATGATGGTGGGCGTGACAACAACATGCCATCATTACCCACATACCCTTCCATCCACCAATACGACGTCGTCCAAATACATCTAATAAGTCAATTGCCAGCTGGCACACGATGCAGTATAAATAGCGGACGTTAGTGCTTGTTGTTGTTGAGTCAATTTATTCAATCACTAGTCAAACCTTCTTCTATTCTGTTACAAACAAAACACACACACACAAACACCGAAACACACTACTACTACATCAATGGCGACTAAAGTTTATATTGTGTATGATTCTTTTATTCATTTTCTTCATTTCGTTATTTGATTTTGATTGATTACTGTGTGTTTAGGTGTAAATTACACATACAAAGTGTAATTAATAATAATTTAATAGGTGCAATGATGTGTAATTGTTTCGAATTTACGCGATTTTGATATGATCGATTTGATGATCTGTGAATGATTTATTGATATTTTGATCGGTTAATACTGTGTGTTTAGGTGTAATTTTCACACAGAAAGTGTAATTAGTTAATTTTAGGTGCATTGATGTGTAGTTGTTTCGATTTAACGCGATTTTGAGATGATCGATTTTAATGATCTGTATTTTGATCGGTTAATACTGTGTTTAGGTGTAATTTTCACATAGAAAGTCGATTTTACGCGATTTTGATATGATAGACATTAATGATTTATTGTTATTTTGATCGGTTAATACTGTGTGTTTTGTTCGATTTTAATAAGTGCATTGACTTGTAGATGTATCGATTTTACGCAATATTATATGATCTGTTACTTACTGTGATTTATGAATGATTAATTTTGTTTAGATCGATTTTTTGTAATGTTGATGATCGATTTTAGATGTGAATTGCACTAGAAAGTGTAACTAGTGAATTAGAAAGTGCATTGATGTGCGATTGTTTCGATTTTACGCTGTTTGATATGATCGGTTTGATGATGTATTAATTACTGTGTTTTTAGCTTTGAATTGCGCCTAGAAAGTAGAAATAGTTTCTGATTGTTATTCTGCCAAAACTGATTAGAATTACTGCGTTTTGGTATGAAATTGTGGATAAAAGAGGTGAATTATACGCGTAAATATAAGTGCATTGACCAGTCAAAGCTTTGGATTAATGGCGTATTAAAAGTGAATTTAGTTTTAGAGTAAATGATGATTTGTGTTTTTAGGTGTGAAAGTGAAGATGATGATACATGTCGAGATTATTGTAATGAGTTTTTACAAGTGCGATAACTTTTATTTAAGTGTTTTCACATATAAAAAAAACATACTAACGGAAAAGTTTGCATAAGAATTGGAAATTTATTCATGAAATTGGGGGTTAGTGGAGGAAACACTGATTAAGAAAGATGCTTTACTATTTGTTAGTCTTTTGATAGCGAAGTATAGTTGATGCAATAAATTCAACATGTAAAAGGGAATTAGGTGAATGACTAAGACATCGCATTAGTTGTTTGATTAAATTAGCATCTTGTTTCTATTATGGATGATGTCATACAATTCATTAATTCAACACTATGTGTCAAAATCTTCCAGTATTCCTGACATCTGCCATGACATGTCCACGTTAAGATTGGATAGAAATTTGTATTGTGGTAGATGAAAAAGGAATTAGTTGAGTTAAGTTGCTTGTGATAGTTATTTTCACGCTAATATAACTATTTGGTTAATAACTATCACAAAGACTTGAAAATGATGATATTTGTCTGCGGTTCTTGTGATGAATAAGTGATAGATTAAATGATGCTTGTCACATCACATCATGTAGCTCCTAAAAAAGAAAATAGTCAAGGGAAGATAATGTGGAATGCACTTAGCTGTTGTTTTGTGAGTCGGTTCTGTTTGCACGAGGGTTCTTAGGGTAAGGGACAATTGTGTACTGATTGCCTTGTCGTTAGGTGTTATGTTCATGTAGTGAGTGTCAAGAGGAAGAAGCTAATGCAAGGTTTTGTGTTGGAGTGAGAATTAGGGGAGAGTACTTTCTAGTGTTTGGTAAAGGGGGCAATTCTAGCACTTGGTAACCTATACCTTTCACCCTTGCTAGAAAACTTTCAAGTGCTTTTCGCTAGCTAGAATTTTTACCTTTCAATGCTTGGCGCAAACAAGGTATTAATAGTTTTAGGAGATTGTGATAAATGATAATCAATAGTGGTTAGCATTATGTAAATAATTTATACCCTCATTTTTCTCCAATGGTGAGACCACATCAAGGTAACAATCTCACTGGTTTCCAATCGAAAACCTCAAATTGTCCATTTGGATACAGTATATTGACTGTATTTAACGCTTGTTCAGAGGTTGAATAAGTAGTCACATAATGTAAATAGCTAAACACTGGAAGTGTATATCCGCTGAAGCTGCAACTCTGTTCTGAACAGTATTAATCCTGGATCAGAGCTGTTTCCTTTTGTGATAGAGTTATAACTTGGCCTAGGGCATGTCAAGCAACGTATAAGATTGCTTGATCAGTTTCTTTAGGTGTTGTGACAAATAGAGTACACGGATATGAAAAACAGTTTATGATATAATTAGGCCAAGGGTAAAACATTGTACTTATGTAGAATATCAGACTATCAGAGAACATTGTTTGTGGACACAAGGTTTTTTTTTTTTTTTTTTTTTTTTTTTTTTTTAATAAATGAGAGCGCTGTGATAGAATGGCATGAGTCTCATTTTTGTTCACTGAATCCCCTTTTTGACTTATTATAGACATGAGAGCTTTATGGTTAGGTTACACACTCACAAACACATAGCTGTACTAAAATTCCAGTCATCTACTAGTGTTGTAAATAACTCAATTAACAGATCCAGTGCACAATAGTACAGCTAATGCAGTTGATAGGCTTGCCAATTATAGCTCCCGTTACCTCATATTTTTTCTATTATCAAGGAGTGTATTAGAGTGATCTAGACCTTAAAATTAATTGTATTGCAACAGGAGCTTCTAAAAAAAATATTCCATGAATTATAGCTTTTGGTTATGGCCAGTTTTAAGCTGGAAGCTTGATATTACTGATGTAAAGACATACTCAAATAGCTATATACACTTTTTATAAGCTGTTTTGCACTGAAAAATGAAGGAAGTTGTCCACCAGTCTATAATAATCTATAATAATAGTGTTTTCGTTTCTGTAACATGCTCTGCAGATCACGATTAGATGAATTATCAGCAGAACTATTCTAACCTTGTGTGGGCTTAGTTACGGAATTACCACATGTCTATTATCCAACCTAAATGCGATACTATTTCCAGTTTTCAACCTATGATGACTCGCTCCATGCAATTTTTGAACTTATTTGTATAACAGAAACATACCTGAAAATTCATAAATGGATATTGGGTGGATGATTACAAAATGTTTGTTTCTTTTTGTCTCTACGTGTCCAACATGCGGTAAAATAAAAACCTCACTCTATATCATGGGTGCCACATTATCTGCATTTTACCAAACATACTATATACCTTGATGTAATATAAACGCTAACAACTCCCAAAAGTTAAATCAGATTTTCCCTCTTTTCTTATGTAAGATAGAAGTTTCAGTTTAGTGTTTACTGAATCTGCTTTCTTAATTGTCTAGGTGACACTGACAGTTAATTCTTCACTGTGGCAGGTACTACTCTATGTATGGACATGTAGAGAAGCTAGCTGAAGAGATCAAGAAAGGAGCTGCCTCAGTTGAAGGTGTCGAAGCCAAATTATGGCAGGTAAATGATTTGTGGGGTATTAGACATTGCATTTTTAAAGCGATTGTCTGATTATTGCTGTTTCTAGTCACATATAATCAGTTTATAGTGTTTGGGTTTAATAAAATTGATTCTGAGTATCTGATTATTAGGGGTCAAATTATAGTTTAGGCATTGCCACAAAAACGGTTCTGATTATCTAACTATATAGGAGTCATTTTTACATAAAGATCCTTAAATAATCAATATTTGCAAAACACACTGAACAGTTCATATATCTGATTATTACAACTTCATCTAGTGATGCACAAACACACACTTGCTCATATAATCCTATTTGTGCTGCAGGTCCCAGAGACGTTGCACGAAGATGTGCTCGGGAAAATGAGTGCACCACCTAAGAGTGATGCCCCAATTATCACACCAGCCGACCTCTCTGAAGGGGATGGATTTGTTTTCGGGTTCCCCACTAGATTCGGTATGATGTCTGCTCAGTTCAAAGCCTTCTTTGATTCTACTGGTGGTCTTTGGAGAACCCAGGAGCTTGCTGGCAAGCCTGCTGGTATCTTCTATAGCACTGGGTCTCAAGGTGGTGGTCAAGAAACTACTGCGTAAGTACCCACTGTCCTACAAATTAAAACCTTTTACACAACTCAATTTTGAATCCGAATAGTAGTTCATTTTAAGTAAAATGGTTAGTTACAGTTATTTTTTGTGGTATGCGGTATGCCAAAATCATGATATTCGATGTGTTAGTAAGCTTGACCATGTTGACTTTATTTTCTTACGTCGAGCCCAGAAATTTTTTTCGTTAGCTACTGGCAAGATTCAAGATTACATTATATTGTAATCTCTGAGAGCTTGTTACCTTTTTATGATAAGAAAAGATGTTTGTCATGAGCAGAAATAGACCAAACAAGTTGAAGATTACATTTTAATCAAATTTATTTATAAGTGAACAAAGATAGCTACTCGATATCAGACCAACTTAAGCTACATATTTATTCTCTAAACCCTTACCTTTTAATCTAAACATTTGACATCATTTTTCATTATATTCTCGTAGTTTGACTGCCATCACTCAACTGGTACACCACGGGATGATCTTCGTTCCAATTGGATACACATTTGGAGCTGGCATGTTTGAAATGGAGAAAGTCAAAGGTGGAAGTCCTTATGGTGCAGGAACTTACGCTGGGGATGGATCCAGACAACCATCTGAGCTTGAGCTCGAGCAGGCATTTCACCAGGGGAAGCACATCGCCACCATCACTAAGAAACTCAAGGGAGTTGCATAATTCACTTATTTCAAAAATACAAAAACCATACCATATCTCCAGAAGGTTTTACATTGTTTTCTTTTTTATAGTTGCATATTTCTATGTGATTGCAAAAGGGTGGTTGGTTTTTCATTAAACACACATTTTTATGTCTTCAGTTGCTAAAGTCGTACCTTGTATCCGTCATCTATAAAGACCAATAATATATGCTTGTTACTTATATTGTAAGGGTTGATTTTCATCTGATTTATGCTGTTTTGTTTCCTTGATAAATCTTCGAGAAACCACTCCATAATTTGTAGTTTGGACTTCATAGGCCGATTAAATGACACTTTTCATGTGTGACTTCGATGGATGGTAGTTTTTGCAACAATGGAAATACTTAGGCATTATGAACCACAATGTGCTTTCTATAAGGCTCCGAAAGATGACTGGTAATTTACGCATCGTTGTTCTGTACAGCTTTTGAATTGATCAACAAAAAGAAGTGGATAAACTATTTTTAATCTAGGAGTATCTTTACTACTTTATAATGCATTTAAGACATTTTCTAAATAGCAAAGCTTAAAATTCAGACTTTGTAACTTACTTATTATGAAAATATAATGTCTCTTGTTAAATTAATATATACATATGTTAGCTTAAAAGTTAAGCCAATACTTGTAACATTAGTAGTCATTGAATACAAAA
This sequence comes from Chrysanthemum seticuspe, assembly GCA_019973895.1. NCBI lineage: Eukaryota > Viridiplantae > Streptophyta > Magnoliopsida > Asterales > Asteraceae > Chrysanthemum > Chrysanthemum seticuspe. The sequence goes on from BPTQ01000008.1 coordinate 318,570,826, forward strand.
TTTAAAGTTCTTCCAATATTTTTAAAGATCACTTTTATGACTTTAAAAGCCATGTATTGTAACAGCTCCAATCATATCTCACTCTTTCTCAAAAACGTAAATTGCCACTCTTGTACTAAATAGCAACCAGCGCCACCAACTAAATCTGCCACCACCGCTAACGGCATGTGTCGGTAACACCACCCCTTGACATGGTCTAGGTGGCCTTCGCTCGCCAAAACTTTTAGTATAATCGAAAAACATTGCACGCCAAAAATATTAGTTCCAGGGTACCCGCCGCCACAGCGCACAGATACACTGCTATTACGAAGTTAACAAAACAAGTGTTGTTGTTGACGGATCAAAACAACACTATTCAATTACTTAAACAACTTGTTGTTTTGTTTTTTAGCATATCTGGTGGGTGACTAAGCATGACATCTTCTTATTATAAAAGGTTATATCATGGTTAACGGTCTTTACAATCAGCATAATTTGATATTATCATGTCAAAGCAATGCAATGTGATAACCATGTACTAAAACTCGATAAGTATCAAATGATGTAACCATTTTAATTTTACTGTTCGTTGTATAACATCAAGTAGCGAGAAAAACCATAAATTTTATGTCGACAAAAATCATTTACAAAAGCTTAATAATCCATCTGTCCCACCTTCATTATTCACAAACAATTTTTATAAATCAGTGTTGTCCTCATCATTATGCAAATTTTCGGCCAGAGAAAGTAATTTGTTTTCATTTGGACATTTGTCAGAATCTTGTAGTTCTTCCTATTCCCGAAACCGATCTAGCAATGAGCATGTTGGAGAGAGCAATGTGCAATTAAAATAAATTTTAGTTAACAAAATTTCGCTTTTAATTCGCCATTTAAATGAGAATTATATGATAATTACAAGAGAAATAATAAAATCACAAAAATTTTACAAAATAAAATATCCACACAAATCATGACACGTTAATTGTTGATGTATATATGTGAGAGAATTTAAAAAGAAACCTAAGGCTGCCCCCAATAGACTAAATCGAGTGTCGATCGAGTGTGTATAGGTGTGTATAGGCGATCGATTAGTATCGATCGTCTTGCTGTGGTTAAATCGATCGCCAACCAAATCTCAACAAATGGATCGTCTGGCCGATCAAGAGAAATGCAATGTTACCGTTTAATATTAATCCAACCGTTGCATATCCAAACAAAAAAAAAATTTACCGTTTGTTATTAAAAAAAAAAAAAAAATACTACTAAAACTACCCTATAAATACACAATATATTTACACACTAAACTCACAAATCTCACAATCCTCTCTATCAAAAATCTCATAATTATCTCTACCAAAATGTCTAAGAAAACGGCACAACAAAAAGGCCGAAAATCCCGTTTGGCACAAAACGCCCCGCATATTTTAACACCGGAACCGAATTTTCGGTTAACCGGTGTCTCACCAAGAATCAATTTCCAACCCCCTGCTTTCGAATATCAATCCCAACAAGCTCCACAACAACAAACTAACAATCCATTTTTTATGAATCGTCCATTTGTTCCACCGTATCAAAACATCCAACAACAACAACAACAAAGCCGCTCCCGTCGAAGCAACCAATCTATGTATGGGTCACCCGAATCTGTGTACCGTCCAACAATGGATTCATCAACGTCTTCATATTCAAATTATCAAGAATATTCTCCGGTTAACCGTATCAATCTTGATGGTTTTGATTTCGAAGAACAATTATACAACAATCCTACTTTTTTTGTTGGAACCGGTTCGGGTTATCCGGCTCAAGAGTATCACGGTTCGGGTACCGGTTCGGCTCATGGATCGTATCACGATTCGGTTAACATTGATGACGAAGAAGAAGAAGAATGTCGAGAAGAGACGTCACCGGTGAAACCGAAGAAACGAGCTACAAAGGCGAAGAAGAAGGTTGTCGAGAAAGAAACCAAGAATGATTCGTCGCTTTGGACAAAAGAAGAAGAGATTGCCTTGTGCAACGCTTGGTGTGATGTATCCGAGAATAGTATAACGGGAAACAACCAAAATGCTAAAGGATTTTGGCAGAAAGTCATTGCTTACTTTGAGAAGGAGGTTGGTGCAGAAAGAACGTACAACTCTATCATTACAAAGTGGAAAAATAGGATTCGTCATAGAGTTGGTCAATTTTGTGCCATTTACAACAATGCTCACAGGAATTACGGAAGTGGTGAGAATGACCTCACTGTTTATACACGAGCGTGTGATGAATACCAACTAGTGTGTAATCATCCGTTTGTTTTGGAGCATTGTTGGAAGATTTTGAGGGACCATTCTGTTTGGAAGGATAATAAGATGCCGACTTTTTTAAGCCAAAATGAGGGTCGCAAAAAAGCAAGGACTTCAACCGACTCGGATGTGACTGCGTCTGTGCCTGATAAACCAATTGGTCGTGATACCGCAAAGAAGAATAAAAAGAAATCTTTGGAGTTTTCGAAAGCTACCTACATGGAAGGTGTTGCCGAGAAATGGAAAGTCATCAAGTCCAAGGCATTCGGACAGAAGAAGGAGCTGGAAAATGGATACTATGATTTGAAGAAGAAAGAGCTAGAACAACGGCAACTGGTGTTGGAGATGGAGCAAAAGAGAGAAGAAAGGGAAGACAAAAAATTGGCACTAGAAGAACAAAAACTTGAATTTGAGCGACAAAAGAAATATGATAAAGATCTCATATTCTATTGCACGCCAATCGACCCATCTTTGCCGGCAGTACAACAAGAAACAATGCAGAAAATCAAAGACGCGATCAAGACACGCCACAACCTAGATTTTTAGTAAGTGTTGTAATGTTTTAATAAGTTTCGTAATGTTTTAATTTTATTTGAATTATTATGTAACGTTTTAATTATTAATAAAATTTTATTTTGTGTTAAAAATGTGTTTTTTTTTTTTTTTTTTTAAAGAAAAAAAAAAGAACTTGGTCGCCCTTACTGGGGCACCTAATCGCCTGAAGGTCGCTGGAGAAAGAAAGCTGACGTGGCAGTGAAAAGTAAGGGGATTGAATCCCCTACCGGGGGCAGCCTAAGAATGACACAAGTTATATGACATGTCATTGTGTAGATATATATATATATATTTTAATTTTAGAGTTCTAGCATTTCTTTAATTACAAATATTCTAATAAGATGAAACACAAATTTGGTAAATTATTACTTTTGTTTATTTAAATGAACAATCTTTTTAGGACAAACTAATATGGTTATTTGGTCAATTAAATTAAGATGGAAGGTGAAATTATAAAACATATGAACCTATGGCATTACTAGTAAAGTCTTAAACCTTGAAGTCGTAATCATATAGTTCAAAATATAATAGCAGATAGAAGGGAAGTCATAACTTTGCAAACAATTGATTGATGTATAATAACACTTTAGAAACATGTATTTTCATGTTAATAATTGATGTATAATAACTATATTGTTTGTTTGGTGGATGGATATGACTAATTTTTCGAAGTGTAACGAAGTATGAGGAATGTCATTTTTCTCGGTCTTATAGCATGTTTAGGAGGCTAGAAATAAATCTGTCTTTTCTAATAAGGAAACATCACCTTCTCATATTTTAGACCTAGTGAAATTTAAGACAGGATATTGGATTAAAGCTTTCTTTCCATCTTGTTCGTCTTCACTATTAGATTTCTATGTAGGTATGTTCTCAATTTCAATAACCCATTCTCATAGAAGTATGAAAACCTTCTTAGTTGTTGTGCTCTAGCTAATGGAGCTTTGAAATTTAACGTTGATGGGTCAGCTATGGGTAAGCCGGGTTTAGCAGGTATAGGTGGTTTGTTACGAAACTCCGAGGGGGTTGTTTTCAATACCAGTAGGTGTTTTGGATTCGAATGTTGCTGAGGTGACGGCCATTAAAAAAACATGTAACATGATTAAAGAGAAGGAGGAGTTGAGGTCTGTTAATATAACTATTGAAAGTGATTCTCTAAATGCAGTGTCTTGGGTTAATCGTCCGGTTGAGAGGCCATGGAGGTTGCTTCATCACTTTCACGAGATTGATGCTTTCCTATGTGTGAGTTATAATAGATTCGTTACGCATATTAAGCGAGAGCATAACAATGATGCTGATAAGTTGGCCAAAGAAGGTGTTTCTCGATCAGTTTCATCAGTTGTTTGGCAGATGGATTAAGTGTCGTCGTGTTTTTTAAGTTGTTTGTTGGAGTCTTCTTGAACCTTTTCTTTTTATCGTTGTTGTTGTAGGTCATTTGTATTGTGACTGTTAGCATTGCAGTTTTAATAAAGACATCATCTTTTTTTAAAAAAAGGTTAATAAGTTTTGTTTGTCGTGCTTCCTAGGAAGAAGAAGGAGGCGAGAATCAGTATGTTTATGTTCTAGGTTTATGTTAATTAGTTCAAGCTCGATTGTGAGTTGTCTATTATTGTACTCAGAGTCAACTAACATAAACTTAATGACTTGATGTCTAATAGGTTCACACATCGACATCACTATATATATATATATTTGATGTGAAGATATCATGATTTAACTTTCATACCCGTCATAAAAATGTATATAGAAACGTAGAAGATGGCATTCAACGACATAATAACGTCGATTGTTCAAACTTTTAAGGATCCAACTCGAAAGACTAGTAACGAGTAGTAAAGATACTAGTAACAAGTAGGATGGGAAGTCATAATTTAATGCATGAAAACTAGACAATCGGGTAATGATGGGTAAGTATTTGGGTGGGAAGGAGTATTATTAAAGGGAATGAGGGAAACCAGTGTTGTCGCAATCGCCAATTCTTTAAATAAACATAGGCTAGTCCCTTTTCGTTTTCTTTACATTCTCTTTTTTCCTAAAGTTTATGTCATTCTTATGTCACTCATACACATCAAACATTATCTATTCTAGAGATTAAATAATACTTCAAAATAGTGTAACATCAATTGGTTTTAAATGGCACGTACATTATATGGTACGCGAAAATTGGACTATTTAACTTCCTAGTCATGTTGATCGTGGACTAGTTAGTGATGGCCGCCAGAAGATCAGTTTCCCTTGTATACACGGTAAGTTGTTGTTTGGCGATGAATTTTTTGTAATGAAGACGCTGCAAATTGTTTTCAGAAATGATATTTTATGTCCTGAGAAATCGAATTGGCTTGAAGTTATTTGCCAACAAATTGCAATACAACAGATTAACGTACTTAATTAGTACGTTTGTCTCATGAAAATGGTTTAACTATCATTAATATAGTTAAATTTGATTATGATATCATTACGCAATGAAAGAAATAGAAAGTTCATGTAATCGATCACAATGTGACTCACGAATATAAATTTGGGAGCTCGATCATTAGATAATACTTTGCTTTGCAGATTTTAAAAGAAACTTATAGCGATACACATAGCAACATTTTCATGATGTAGTATATGACTTCATATGAAAATCATATATGACTAAACCCATTCACATAGTATAGACCCTAAAATATGACATTAGGATTTAGGACTATTGAACCTCCAACAGTTTTGGTATAAAAGAATCACTATATTTGTGGATTAAACATCAATATCATAGTGACTACTAGTCTATATCGTTCAACACTTCAATTTTTATACACACAATGAGACACATACTATAAATATACATATTACTTGCGTAAATAAAGAAAGAAAATTCCCATATTTTCGACAATGCAATTCAGGTGCATCAATATTTACAATTTATCCACATTCTGAACTTGACAACAAACCTTTTGTTCAAAGAACCATTACAAAGATACAATCATATGTTAAATTATATCATCTGTCCAAATTGATCTATTACCTATACCCTGTGTAATTTTCTTTCCATCGGCTTCGGTTTATTGTATGTGGCATTAACCTATGACATACTACATGTGCCTTTAACTACGACAAAAGATAATCCAAATATTTTGTTTGAAGTACATGTTCATTTGATCACAAGGCTTGGAACATCATATCTATCAACTGTAGTGTAGGTCGACGAGCAAGCTTCCTAAGGCCTTAATGTTGTGTCATCCATCCATTAACTACCTTTTAGCTATTTGTATTTGAATATACATAATTAAAGAAGAAAAAGAGAACACTGTCTAGATTGAACCAATATGACAAATATTTGCTCACCAAACTATATATGATTATCATATGTTGTACACATAATGAAGATGGTACTTTATGTTGCATCCATTGATCCTTCAGAGTGAAGCTTGGGTAATCTATTAGCAACACATATTTTTTACTTTATTAGCCCCTACTACTTGATTACATTATCATTCATTTTAATAGGTAACATCCCAGAAATATCCTATCAAATGCTACCTAATCCAAATATACTTGATTAGTTATATACTTATATGTAAAACATTGGTATAACCTTTGTTTGGTTTTGTTTTATGGAATGAAATGTTATACATCCAACAATAGTTGAACGATATCACATTCTTATCAGATCTTATAAAACACAAGAAAAAGACAATTATTTATCTGGCAAACAAAATAATGATCATAAACTAATAATCTCTTTTTGGAAAATTTTATGTGTATTTTAGTTGTCCATGGACCATTACATAAACAGCATAAAGCATGGGGCCTATTACTCCTTCACCAACACCCTTCCATTTCCTTTTTAGGAATCTTATGTTAGTTATAGTTCTTTTAGCAAGTAAAATTAAAGAAACAATAACCATTTTCAGTTTAATATTGAGAAAACAATATTTTATTTTAAAATTAATCAAATAACTTTTTTGGTTAATTTTTTTTCTTTTTATACTTAAGTGATACTCAAAACATAATATTTTTATATTTATTTTATTTACTTTTCTTCTTTGAGTGATACTTGAGAATACATTGTTAAATACTTAAAACACATAAAAAACAAAGTAAGGACAGAACACTAAACTAAAACTACCAAACACCGCCAACTTATATCTTTTATAGTTCTGTACAAAATTTCAATACCATATAATTTTTATCTCTACATTACATGCTTAGATAAGTCTAATGGTCAAGTAACTTTAAATTGAGACAAAAGAATACGTTGTGGCAGCGAGCTTAAGAAGGTCAGGCGGTCGGTCGACCTTCGGTTTCACTCGGTCGGTTAAGGTCGGCCCTGCTGCAGTCTTAAGATCCTAGTCGGTCGGTCGAGTGCAAAAGAGAGGAGAGGGTCGTGGTCTTGACCTTCATTTTGTATTGTGTTGTGTGTGTCTTTAATTAATTAAAATGTAATTTTTGTGAGGTATGTTTTTGATAGTGTAGGTCGCTTTACTGTGCTCGGTTGTAGGTCGTAGGAGTTAGAAAGCTGGGGTGGTAGGAAAAATGAGGTCGCTGTGAGTCATTATTGTGGGTAGCCTAAAGACATAGCTCTGAGTCATAATCATAGACTTGATCGTAATGATCACTTGCAACCGATCCACTCTTGTATATAAGATCTCTTTAGTGTATAATGTTACAATTGTTATAACCAAGGTGTTTGATGCTGTGGTCCATTCTATCCTTTGGATGGCGTTTTCGGAACGACTCATTGTTTTCAGTGAAACGTCCAAATAAGGATCAATTAACAGTTTACTTTTACTTGGATTTCTAATAGATGTAAGAAGTTTAATCTTAGTTGGATAGATTGGTTATGTAATCCTTGTAATGCCCTATCTAGACTTATATTGAACCGCATTAGATTGAAACTAACAAGAAGCTAGAAGGAACAAATTTATCCAATTACATTTACGTAGATTTTTCCGACTGAGATCAAACATCCAAGTAAATGACGACAATCTTATGTCGTTTAATATTAGATCCTTTGTCTTCGTTTTGTTTTAAGTCAGTTCATGAAGTGGTTGATACTAAGGCTGGACTAAATATAAGTATACACATGTTGTTATCTGGATATTTTAAGAAATCTATGAGAACTAAGCTTAGCAAGTCATGCGCGTTAGTAATTAACAATGAAAACTAGTATGGACAAGAGAAAGAAATCACAAATTATCATCGAATTACCTAGCTAGCATGATTCTGCATATTATTGACACAAATCTATGGATAATTATCATAAGACCTAGTTAAAGTACTAAGTAAGATGCTGTATAACAATGCAAGTTAAACTACCTACACTTTTTGGCTCTGAGTTCATTTAGGCAGAAATATACACATGCTGAACTAAATATGCTTAAAGTTCAAGCACTCTTGCTAAAGCTTTGTTACATATAAAATACTTAAATATTCTTTAAATCATCTGATTAACTATTCAAGGTATAATTAGCACTTGTTATCATGTATTCCTACACAAAACTTTAGTAAAATTAATCATTATTAATGCTACAATTATTACAAATACTCATATACTATGTACAAAGATGGACACCTTTAATTAGCTAGCTAAAACATTGGCCAAAGCTGCATCATTTTGCTTGTAGCTGGCCCAACATTTTAAAGGTTCATATCCTTTTCTAAAAGAAATCTGTAATTTATTGCTTAGAATTAATTCCTATAGAGATCTATACCGGTCCCATGAACAAATTCTTTCGTGTTTTCACACTCATCGAAAGGTTCCTCCAAAAGATGGTGTCCAAAAATCAACTGTTGTTTCGTGTGTCACTGGGAATGTACTTGATATCGGTACCAAGCATAGCCCTCGACTTCTTAAATCTTGTCTTGATCCTTCCAAAGGTTTATCCGAAATCTGCATCAGCCGCGTATTTTCAATTTGATTATACAATCTTAAGATAACAAACCTTATTAAAAGAATATCAATAGATTGATTAATTTATATGCACCTGTTGTTGTTGTTGTTGTTGTTGTTGCATGGGAGCAGCTCCATTTTTCATGTATGGAGTACTTAGAACCTAAGGAAATAATCAAGATTCATAAGCTACATTCCTTATCGTTTTCATATGAATCGTGAACTAATTATAGTTAAAACGAACTTACATTAACTTGCTCGTGGAGAAATTTGATGTATTCAATAGCTTCAGTCAGCACGGAAGCCGTATCAGTCTGAAAAACACCGAATGATTATAATTTTTATAAATAAAATGAAGACAAGACTTTAATATCAAGAATTAATCATCAAAAAGATCTAAAAGATTATGAAAGATCAAAAATCTGAAGATCATACATACTTTTCCGAAAGGTGAAACCAATTGTTGGAGTGCAGTGATTCTGTCCCCCATCTTTTCTTTTCTCACCTGATCAATCCAAATTAACGCGAAAAAAGAATCAATATTTATATATAGTTCTTTTAATAGATATATATAGATTAGAGAAATTAATGTGTACCTTAAAAGCTGGCAATGGTGGGTTTTCATTTCTTGGTCTTTTGGTTGATGATGATTTGCTAATGGTTTTTTTCACAATTTCTGATATGGGATTCTTGTTATATATGCAAAAAAAGGTTCATAAGAAATAACATAAAATGTTAGATTTCTAGAGTAATATAACTTATAGGTATTATCTTGATCAATGATTTTGGATATACCTTTGGTTTATCCTCAATGGTTGATGAAGTTGATTGCATTTGCAAAGGAAAAAAATTTGATCTAACATCGTTCATGGAGGAGGCTGAAGCATTCCAAAAGCGTGCGTTGTTGGAGAAATGTAATGGTGTAGCAATGTTCGGTGGTTGCACTTTAGGTGGTGAATTCACTGGGAATTCTTGAGGCGGCTGAGGGGGGTACTCTCCTCCGCCGCCACCACCTGACATAGTGATTCCACCATAGCTAGATTGGTAGGAATTATAACTAATTCCTTGGTTCTGATCATAACACGAATCAGCAACATCCTGATTCGTGTTATTATCTGAACCAAATAAACTTTGTAGTACTGTAGAGTTACTTCCATATGAATGATCCAACGTTTGGAAGCTTGGATTTAATCCACTTTCGTCATTGTAATGCACCGGTTCTTCTAGCTGAAACCCTCTAGGATTGATTTGCTTGTATTCTGATGGCGAATCTGAATACATTTTATGTGATTTCCATTGAGTTTCTTGGAAATTACTTGTGTTTGAGCTCAAACCATGATCATCTTGGATTAGGGTTTGGTAACCACTTTGATGCTGATGTTCATTTCTTTGATCTCCACGACTGTTTTCGATAATTAAAAATAAATAAACTTATCTATCAATCATATGAAAAAATAAAAAAATAAAATAAACTAGCTAGGGTTTTGTAAAGAAAAAATAAGAACATATATTAGTGGACTTACTATAAAGCTTGGTTCCAATCCAAAGATTGTGATGTTGGTTGTGATGAAAGACCTAATTCCATCATTTGTAAGCTAGGATTGTTGCCCACCACTCCATGATCACTACCGCCACCACTGGTGGTAGTTGTGGTGGTGGTTTCTTGAAAAAGATTCATGGAAACAGAAACTGAATCCAAACAAGGCCTTGTTCTTGAATCCCACCAACTATCAGCCATCTTTTTTGAACAAGTTTGTTTTCTTGATCTTAAAGATACTTCAAGGTTTCTTTGTTCTTGTTACAAATATATTTGTTTAAAGTTATAAAAATGAAATAAAAGAGGTGGTGTGTCTTGATATATATATGGAATTGAAATGTGGAATTTAGAGTGATACAGGATAGGGTAAACAATAGAAATGCCAGAATTTAGTTGACTTTATTTTCTTTTCTTTCTAGATTCTTTTTTGGGTTGAACTAAAGTCTTGTTAAATATCAAAATGTTTATTTTCATCTTTAACATGAGACAATTATTTTTAATAATTCTTGAATTGTATAAGACTTGTATAAATATGATTAGTTTAAGCATCAATGTATGTGTTATATTCATATTTCATGAAAGCATTTGACATGTGTTGTATTGAGATCCATGAAAAAAAGCATATATATATATATATATATATATATATATATATATATATATATATATATATATATTATGAGAAATATTTTAGGCGATGTATTGAGAGCGTATTGACAAAAGTCTATACGAGTAAAAAAACATTTACCATCAAAAGGCTTGTGTTCCAATGATAACTTTTTATTGTGTGGAAAGTTTCCCAACCAATTGATTGTAGGTTCAAATCATGCTTAAGATATGTGAGATAATTTGTGATTGTATATCGTGAGATACTTAGTTGCTTTTCTAAAATAAAAAGATAAAAAACATTTACTGACTCTAAAACGTTTTCATATATGGACCTTTTATAGATGGTGCTTGTAAGTTGTAACCAATATTGGCTTTGCATTAAGACATGTATTGAGAAATAAAAATACAGAAGATTTTTATCATGAAATAGATTTAATTTAATTTTCTTTATTTTCAAAATAGAATTTTTATAATGGTATTTATAAATAGCACTAATTAATTATAATTAAGTACAACTTTATTTTTTGTGTTCTTTGTTTTTAGCTAGGTTTAATCATTTGCTACAAAATAATGATTTTTTCTGAAATTGCACTTTTTGTTTTTCTTAAATAGTATATCTCAGGCGACACATATAATATGGGGCACTGTTGAGTAAGACAAAAGCTTACAACTCACTTAAACACTACTTATGCTCTTTGTTTTTATTTATGTATTGTGTTGTTATTTTATTTTCGTACTTTGAATTATGCTTTAGTCCACATAAAGAAAAACATAGTAGGTGCATCTCATATTTAATAGATTTATTTCACTTATGTCCAGACGTAACTAGTTTGCCTATCAAAAACCGGTGATCAATAATTCCCATTGAGCAGTGGCGGACACAGGATTTTGAATCATGTCTGAAATGATTTTTGACTCGTTTCATTTCCCAAATGAATCTTAGGGTGTGTTTGGTAGAGGGAATTTAAATCAAAAAAATGGAAATGCCATGATTTCTCTTGTTTTGTAAGGTGGAGAAATAGAAAAGCGGAGAAAATGAAATTCTCGAGAATTAGATGCCTTTGTATTTTGGTTTCTTTTATTTCCATCCATTATGGTGTGGAAATCAGATTTCTCAACCCAATATTATCACGTGCATGTCACATGTTGCACAAATATTGATACATCTCCACCCTACTTGCTCTAGAGATTGCCACCCACGACTGTTTTCCTCACCCCTTTATCTAGTGGTATATCGTCGTCTCCGATGACCTGTTCATCTTCTCCGTCAAACATCAGTTGTTTTAAAAATTCTTGATCCATGAATCATCATATTAGGTTAGGTAAAAAAAAAGAATTGTTTCGGCTGAGTAATTGTTGAAGTCGAAAAGGGGTGGTTTCGATATCCATTAGTTTCAATCCAAATAATTTACTGAGTATTGTGTTTATTTTGCAATTTGGTTGTAAATTGAAGTAACCTTTGATTCGCTGTGTCCAAAACCAGCTTGCATGTTTTGAAGGGCCTTTGATTCGGTTAAAACACACTCTTGAGTTATTGATTTATGCAGTTAAGACTATCACATTTGTTCATGTTCTTTATAATATTGATTCCATCCATCTCTTTGTATTTTCAGTTTGATGGCATAGTTATATATTTATTTTATTATTTAATTTGATTCTTGCCTAACTGTTAAACATATATACGTCCTTTTTTTCTTGGTTCCTTTTTGTTTAGATTATGTATTTGATGTATGTGTTTTGTTAATGGTCATGGTGGTGTCTACGGAAGCAGGTAGGCGATGGTTCAGATAATTCTTGAGTGTCAATTCTTCAAGGTTACCAAACATTAGAATTTTATCAAAATTCTCAATCAATTTCATTTCCCTACATTTCTATTCTCAACTTCATTTTATTTCTCTAAATTTCTCTCTACCAAACGTGCCCTTAGAGTTTTTTTAAGCTTTGTCGATGTGGTTTACACACAATAACACCTTTCGTTTTTTCTTCTTTTAAGTTTCTTTCACGAATCATCCCAATGGTTGACAAATCTTGCCCTTTTAGTCTTTTTGGCCAACGACCGTTACCTCCTAATGTTAACTCTTCTCACGTGCTAAAAACGTGAGGGCATGTTTGTATTCTCACTTCTCACATATTTGTATAGGGATGAAAGATGCGATTTGTGTAAACCAGAAAGGACTAAATTTGTAACTAACTCAAAAAATATTACAGGATTTTAAAGAATTTTCTTTTCTAATTATTTCACTTCAAATTTTTTTTGAAATTTTCTTTTCTATATATTTTTAAATTTCTGGTTTATGTAAACTTTTTCAGTTTCTTTTAAGTTTTTCGGCCATTAGAATCCTTGTTTTAATTTGGTATTTTTTTTATTAATTTTATTAAAAAAATTAAATTGTTATTTTTAGTATATTTATTATATAATAAATATCCTACGAGGTTATTATGTGTTAAAACATATACACAAAATATTGTTTGTTAGTAGGATATTATAACTTTGCCTAGACAATAATACACGGTTAAAATTATTAATCTGAAAGAATAAAAACGTATATTTATAACACAAAATTGTGAACTTTAATAAGGTAAATTTAAATTAAAAAATTATTTTTTTATATGGAGTATTATTTTTACAAATTATATTTTAGTATATCTACAAGATTATGAAGTGTTGAAACATATATATAAATGATTTTTCAATGAAAACCAACATATTATTATCTAGGTTAAAATTTCATACATACTAACAAACAATGTTTTTATATATGTTCAACACATCATAATCTTGTAGTATATTTTTTATATAATAAATTTACTAAAAATAATAATTTGAAAAAACAAATCTTACAAAAATTTAACAAAACAGGTCCGTCATATTAGAAAAACAGGTTTTATTTGTTTAAATTAAACTTATTAAAGTTCATAATTTTGTGTTATAAATATATGTTTTATACTTTTAGATTAATCATTTGAAACACGTATTATTATTTAGGTTATAATTTCATGCTAACAAACAAGTTTTGTATATATGTTTTAACACATCATAGCCTTGTAGTATATTTTTCTTATATAACGAATAAACTAAAAATAATAATTTGAAAAACAATCTAATAAAATTAAACTAAAAATACCAAATTAAAACAAGAATTCTAATAGCCAAAAAACCTAAAAAACTAAAAAAGTTCATATAAATCGAAAATTTAAAAATAATTAGAAAGCATTCTTTAGAAAATCCGAACCAAAATAGCTAGAAAAGAAAATTCCCTTAGAAACCTGAAATAATTTTTGAGTTAATTTAAAAATCCGTCCTTTCTGTTTTACATAAATTGTGTCTTTCGTTCCTATACTAATATGTGAGAAGTAAAAATACTAATATGCCCTCACATTGTTAGCACATGAGGGAGTTAACGTTAGGAGGTAACAACCGTTGCCCAAAAGGACTAAAACGACAAGATTTGTCAACAATTGGGATGCTTCGTGAAAGAAACTTAAAAAAGGGATGAAAGGTGTCATTGTGTGTAAACCAAAAGACGAAGTTTGAAAAAGAAAAAACTCTAATTCCTAATTATAGTTGCCATATAATCGGATAAAACCAATTTTTGATTATTTTAGTTTGTGCATCCTTGTTTTTAAACATATTATGTAAGTAATATAAATCGTTTGAACGATAAATGAAACTAAACGTTTACGAAATTTTTTATAACTTTAGTTTTTCATAAAATAGAAAGTAAACTAAATATTCTAAATAATTTATGAGAAAACTACATAGTAACTTTTATTTAGCAAGAAGATTATTACATTATACAAGTTGGTCTCTATAGTACTACCTTTATGTATATGCATCAGAATTGAGAAAAGGTTAGCTAAAAAAAAAAAAAAAAAAAAAAACTATTATAATAAACGTTAAATTTCGTCATCTTCAACCTTCTCATGTTCTTTCTTTTTATGTTAAAACAATATCAAAACCATTTTTCTCTAAAAAGTAAGTGTAGCACTTTTAAACAATTAGAAATTTTTAAAAGAGAATTACTCTTCGTCAACCACAATCATCTTTAGCACGTGCCACACGTAACCCATATATAAATTTACCCCTGTCATTGACAAAAGAAGATGGTGATTAGTTCTACATATATCAGAAAAAGAAAATTATGTGATCCATCAATTGTCTATGTTTTTTTAAGACTTGAAATGATGATCTAATTGATTGTAAATCAGATCGATTTTTTCCTTTTTTCGAATGGTTGTTTATTATATAAAAATGCTCTAGCAAGAATTTAAAGGAACAAATGATAACCATTAGAGAAGAGTCTGAATTTATGTCGAGTGGGTTCGTAACAAGGGTAAGAAAAAAATCGAAATCAAACCGGAAAAATAAATAAATAAATAAATAAATAAATAACAACTTAGAAAAAACAACGAAACATATAATATGTAAAAATTGTAGATTACACACCTTATGCAGACCAGTAAACACGAATAGTTGTAGATCATGATCATCATCACACGAACCATGAACAAATGACAACAACAAACCTCAGGTCAATAGTGTGATCTGACCAATAGTTAGTCCACATTAACACTCAAACGAATCCCTTTAGCTGCTAGGGTTAATTAAATGACACGTCACCATCAAGTTGATCAAATCAAGATCACATGAAAACATAAAATGTGTTTCGTGTATGTTTATAGTCGACGGCCACAAAGAGGATGAGGGAGAGAATTAGGTTTTCATAAAACTTGTTCAACAACATTAATTATGTTAAAAACCTAATTCTATTTATAGGCCTCAAACCCTAATGAGATATTATGGAATATCTCTTATATATGAAAAGAAATTTGCTAATCAATTTGGAGATTAAATTCTTATCAAATAAGATAACCTATATTTAGGAAATCATATCTTTTATTCTAAATAAACTATTTATTTTTATCAAATAAGAATATATCTTGCTTTCTCCCAAAGACATCCATAACCAAAAATTCTATAGGGAATTTCAGTCCATATTTGTCACACCCAGCCTAGGCGGAAACACGAGGTGTGACGAATAGGATCGTCATAACACATTGATATAAACAATAGAGAAATCACTAAATGAAAAATCATCACAAAAATGTCATGACAACTCCCAACACAAGTGGAGACTTGTATCGCGGTTAGTCGTAATCACAATGAACATAGTCATATAGTCATAAAATAAATCCCATACATCGGGTCAAGTACCAAACAAACAAACAATACCCATAGTAGTGTGCAATATCAAACTCAATCAAAATAAAATAGTCTAAAAGTTTTCGCCTAAGGTTACGCTAAGCCATGCAAGAAACTCAATCCTCCTCAATCCTTACCTCAGTGATTACCGTGTGTGTGTCCAAATCATAGTCATGTGCACAATAGGTTTCAAACAAGTCAAATACCAGCTGGAGCTAAAATTGTTCACTTAATAAGAGTATAGGAATCATAGTCATGTACCAAATCAACCACTAGTACTCATATATGCAATTATAAACGCATATATTGTCTAAAGAAACAAATGAATCAGCACAGCAAAAAAGTACTTGAAATAGAATTTGAGTATCATTTTCCCCCGAGAAATATAAAGAAAAGGGGCCACGGAAACTCATTTTGATAGCAGTTGATACAAAGTGCACAAATTTCCGAGCAACTTAGGAATTATAAAATTCAGTCATTAAAGTGTCGGTCACCTCAAGTATATGTAATCATTAGAAAGCTCGTAGTCGTAGTTATTTAATGTTAGTAAGAAGTTAGTTAAGTAAAACCGTGGAGGACCGACGGGTCTTTACCAACTGTATGCCTGATCTACAACCCGTAGGAGGCGTTTATTGTAAGACACTATAAATACCCTCTACCTCCCAAGGTAGAGGGTTGGAGCTTCAATACCATTTTTCTTTGTTTCACATATTTCCCAACTCTCTTCCCTTTCTCTCTCTAGAACTTTCTCTCTCTAAACATTTTGTATACGCGTAAAGTAATTATGGTTTGATGTGTTTGTGAAATTCTATATCTTACAATTGGTATCAAGAGCCATGGTTTGATCACTCATCTTTCATGCTCTTTGTTTTGGTGGATTTCATAAGGTTTTTGGGGTTATAAGTGTTTAGGAGAGTTTGAATCATTTGGACAATTTCTAGTATTAAAGTTTGAATTTTGATTGTACTTTTGTGTTTAGGATCATCATATGTGTTTAGGTTTTGAATTGGAAGGCTTAAATCATTGTGGTTTGGTTGTTTTTGATTGATAAAGTGGTTGTTTTTGAAAAGTGTACGAAGCGAGTTGCGCCACGGTGTTGCATTTCTTGGAAGCGAGTTGCTTTGTTATTAAAAGCGAGTTGGTATAAGCGACTTGGCTATTAAGCGAGTTGTATTAGCAGCGAGTTGGTATATGCGACTTGGCTATTAAGCGAGTTGTTTCTTTAAGCGACTTGGCTATTAAGCGAGTTGTATTGTCAGCGAGTTGGTTTAAGCGATTTGGTGGTTAAGCGAGTTGTCTCTGTATGCGACTTGGCTATTAAGCGAGTTGTTTCTTTAAGCGAATTGAGTTTTAAGCGACTTGTCTTTTAAGCGAGTTGACTGTTTAGCGAGTTGATACCAAAGCGAGTTGACTGTTTAGCTACTTGTCTATTGAGACTTGTCACTTCTTCGTGCTAAATTTTTACGGTTGTTCTTTTGGTTTAGTAAAATCCCGTGAAAGAATCAATTTCCCGGTTTAATCAAAGAATAGTAAAATCCCGTAGAACTTGTAATCATGTCCAACAACGTGCCTACTATCGTTTCTTCTGTAGCTGAGGACGTTCAAGCAGCTGGATCAGATACTCGACCACCTATGCTTGAAAGAACTGATTATGACTCATGGGCTCAAAGAATCAGGTTGTTCTGTTTGGGAAAGGAAAATGGGGTCAACATTCTCAAATCAATTGACGAAGGACCTTATCAGATTGAGACTACAAGAGACATAATTGATACTGCTGCAGATGGAACAATGATCTTTGGATTGGACAGACCAAAGACGTATGATGAGCTCAATGATAAGGAGAAAAAGAGATTCGATGCTGATATCAGGGCTTCAAACATTATACTTCAAGGTCTTCCAAAAGATATCTACAAGCTTATCAATCACAACACTGAAGCCAAGGCGGTTTGGGATAATGTCAAGATGCTTCTCTCGGGTTCTGAATTAACTAAGGAAGACAGAGAATCACAGCTGTATGATGAATTTGAGCACTTTAAGATGAAACCAGAAGAAAGTGTCTATGAATATTACGTGAGATTCCACAAGCTTGTGAATGATATGAGGAATATCAAAATGACCATGCCAAATATTTAGTTGAATTCAAAGTTTGTGAACAACATGAATCCCGAATGGCACAAATTTGTCACCTCTGTGAAGCTAACCAAAGGATTGAAGAACACCAACTATGAGAAATTGTATGCCTTCCTTCTTCAGAATGAGAGACATGCTATGTTTGAACGAAGGATTCTTGATCAGTTCAAAACTAAACAGGGAGAAACAAGTTCTTCAAATGATTCAACAGCTTTTTACACAAATGTTGGAATTACCACCAAAGCTTCTCAAGTCATACCTACGGGTAATGGTAACTACAAGCTCATTCCTGATCCAGCATATAGACCTCCAGACTCGAACACAATCATGGAAAACTTCATCAATCAACTGTCTCTCATGGTTAGTCAAAATCTGAATACCACTCCTCACACCAACAATAACCTCAGAACAGCATCCAACCCACACAATCAAGCTACTGTCAGAGTTGGAAAGGTTATGGTGCAACCAGTTCAAGGTAGGCAGTATGAACAGGGAAGAGGTGGAGTAGGTGGAGGGTATGTGACAAATCAGAATCGTGGGAGAAATGCCAATCAGGGACAAGTGAAGCCAGTCAAGTGATACAACTGTGGTGGTGATGGACACATTGCAAGGAACTGCACATCTCCAAAACGCCCTCAAAATGCAGAATACTTCAGAGACAAGATGTTGCTTGTGCAAGCTCAGGACAATGGTGCTGTTTTGGATGAAGAAGAGTTGTTGTTTCTTGCAGAGGGGAATGTGTTGGAATCACTCCTAAACAGTATTTCAAGTATTTATATTTCATATGTAATAGGTAGCTTTATTATGGCCTTTATGTTTGTTTAAGGTCCAGCTTATGTAGAAGGCCCATAAGCTGAGGCCCAAGCCCAATAAGGAATAGGGAAGGAGAGGGAGTGTTGCCCTAGCTCCTTGCCTATATAAACTCTTGTAAACCCTCATTTGAGGGTTGGTTGTTCAAGTTATTCTTTTCATTCACTCTCTACGCCTAACCGGATTTACTTATACGTGTGTGTGTGTGTGTTTAGCTTGTTCAATCGCCTTATCTCTTTCTCTATAAGCTTGTGTTGTAAAACTAGTGACCTAACAGTGGTATCAATCGCCAAATAGTTGGGTGTACTCGTTTGTTTTTGAAGTTTTGATTTTGAATCTTACGCGTAGAGATAACGCTAACTTTGGTTATCTTAAAAACTCGTTTTTTACACTTTTTAATCCAAGATTCTTGTACTTTCAATGTTTTGAGGTGTTAAAATACTTGTTTTTGGCAAAAAGTTTCAAACTTTACGCGTGGATTTACGTTTTTAAGCTTGTTTTTGTTCGTGGGTGTCGTTCTACGCGTAACCCGTTTAGCAATTTTGGTACATCAAAATTCACACTCTTGTGTTCTTTTGGTACTATTGAAGCTATTCCATAACAAAAAACTGGTTTAGAAACACATTTGGGCAGAATCAAAGTTACGAGTAATCCTACGCGTAACAAAACCCTAATATTACGCGTAAGACTCTCCTTGGTTTGATCTTCAATTTTCTGGTTTATTCCGTGTTTTCTTACTTGGATAAGTCTGAAAATACGTCGACTTTGGATATCTTTTGCACTGTGAAGTGTAAAAGATCATTTGGGCAAAAACCCTAATCTTACGCTTAAGCATAAAGCTTACGCGTAGAAAATCTTACGCTTAAGATTCATCTTACGTGTAGACCTAGTCCTACGCATAAGATAATCCTACGCCTAACTTTCTACGCCTAACTTACTGTTTACGCATAATTTTAGTAGTTTTTCCTACTTACGCGTAAGCTAAATCCTACGCGTAACTATTCTTGTTACGCGTAACTTTTGGTGTTTTTACGCATAAGTGTTACTTGGTTCTTGTCTTTCCTACGCCTAAGGATACTTCATCAACAAAGGTTCATTCGACTACAAAGATCCATCTTTACCACACAAGTTTATCATCATGTCTCAACCACCATACTCTAACTATTTCCCTCACACTTATAATCATCAACAACAACAACAATTAACTCCACAACATCAACAATGGAATCAACAACAAGCTATTTATCAACAACAATTTAATCAGCAACATACTCCACAACTTGGTGCAATTCCACAACCACAAATGGTTCAACCACAACCAAGCATTCAAGTTCAACCCTACACAACCGATTTCAATCAACATCCATCACGGACCACTATGAAGGAACCCACTTGGTTTTCTAAGATGTGTGAAGCTTTAAGCAGCCAACAATCAATTCATGAAGCTGGATCACTTGATAGACCTCCAATGCTCACTCCAGGAAACTACGATCAATGGGTGATAAGGTTCTTTAGGTTCTGTGATCTGAAGAAGCCACATGGAAATTTCTTAAAGAAGGTTATCTTGGAAGGTCCATTTGAGATGCCTACTGTCACTGTACCCGGAGATCCAACTGCTGTTCCACCAAGAGATGAACAAACCAACATTGCTACTGTTGCAGATTTAAATCCTACAGAACTTCTACACTATGAAGCTGATGAACTTGCAATGGAATACATCCTCTTAGGATTACCAAACCCAATTCTTCGTAGTGTTGATGCTCAAAAGACTGCACAAAAGATGTGGGATCATATTCGTCTTCTTATGAAAGGATCGGTACTCAATCAGGAGGATTTGGAATCCAAAATTTACTTGGCTTATGAACACTTCATGATTGAACCTGTAGAGACACTCGAGTCATATCATCATCGATTTTCAGACATCATCAATGATTTGGATAAACACAACATCATCATGCCAAGAATTGCAGTGAATACTAAGTTCCTGAGTAGTCTCGGTCCAGAATGGGAGAAGTATGTCATTTTTCTCCGTCAAGCGAAGAATATGCATCATTCTACTTATGGATTGTTGTACGATTACTTGAAGCCTCATGAGAAGGAAGTTGATCGGGAAAGGATTCTCCGTGCTCAAATTGCTAAACAATCACAACCGGACAATCAACAACTTGCCTTGTATGCTCAACAGAATTATCCTTCTCAACCAGCAACTCAACCAACTGCTTCCAACACACCTTCACAGCAACAACCTCAACCTCAACAAAATCAATTGGTTCCATACAGCAACAATGCTCAAGCATATGTCAGTGAAACTACTGAGGAAATCAATCCATTCGAAGCATTGCAACAAGGATTTGT
Source organism: Chrysanthemum seticuspe (assembly GCA_019973895.1). Classification (NCBI taxonomy): domain Eukaryota; kingdom Viridiplantae; phylum Streptophyta; class Magnoliopsida; order Asterales; family Asteraceae; genus Chrysanthemum; species Chrysanthemum seticuspe. The sequence goes on from BPTQ01000008.1 coordinate 318,592,158, forward strand.
GATGATTGCTAATGCTTTTGGCCGTTACACCAACAAATCCAACAATCGTATTCGTTCCTCATCTAACACACGGACTCAAGCTGTTGTGAACAATGGTCGTGTTGAAGTTCAAAATCGTGATTATGGTCGTCAGATGGGCGGTGGTCAAGGGTTTAATGCTGTGGGTAGGTATAACAACAGAGCTCAAGTGGTGGAACAGGGAAATGCTCAGAATCGGTTAAATGGTCTTAAATGCTACAACTGCAATGAGAAGGGACACCTGGCTAATGCATGCCCAAAGCCAAGGACTCGGGGCAGTGCTTATTTCAAAGAGGCATTACTTTTGGCTCTTAAGGATGAAGCCGGTGGATCTCTCACAAACAAAGAACAGAGCTTTATGGCAGATGCAGACTCAGATGATGATATGGAGGACTTGCAGGCTAATGCAGCTGTTATGTTGATGGCTAATATGCATGAGCTGTACATGAGTGATACAGGCCCAGTGTATGACACTGATGGCTTGTCTCAGGTACCCGAACAAACCATCATCATATCTGAACTAATATCTCCGCCAATATCTGAATCCGGCACGGATCAAACTGTTCAAAATGAGTCTTCTACATCCTCGTCTGATGATTTTCAAATTAACCCTGTAGTTACATTTGACGATCAAGATGACCTTATGGTCCCCTTTGATAATCAAATTGACTCCGTGGTCGTACTTGAGGATCTAAAGAATGATCATGTTGAGACTCAAGTTGAACAAGATGATCTGTTGCCTCATCCGGATTTTGCTCGGTTAATTCAAGACCATAAAATCAAAATGGAGGAATGTTATGCATTAAATCAATCCTTAAAAAGTAAAAATGCACTGTTAACCAAGGATTTTGAATGTTTACAAATGCAACTCAACTTTTTCAAAACTCAAGAAAACCGTGAAAAAGGTTTTGAAGCCGCTTTTGCAAAATCTCATCAAAACGAAAAAT